>JAGFMF010011393.1:5033136-5100980 GCA_019455555.1 Galemys pyrenaicus
ATGGGGGACTGAGGTGATGGTGCACTGGTGATATGGTGATGGGGAATACATGGGGATTACAATTGATGTCAAATATATATAAATTTAAAAAATGTTAATTAAAAAGTACAACAAAGACTATAACCCTAAGCTTAGTTCAAGATACACTGAGGTCTAGGATAACTCAACATGAACTAATATTGCCACTCTTTCTGATGCTTCAAGAAGTTCAGGTATTGGTATGGGCCTATAGCAAACTACTGAGACTAAATCCAGATTTAGCAATGATGTCCCTTCATGCTCTCTTATACCAGCTCCATGAAGCTAGGTGTCTCTCATAGTTCCTTTCAAACTATGTGTTTTGATCAAAAGATTATCTTTGAATTCAGCTTCTCAGGCTGGAATCCTACCTACTATCAACTACAAATATGGATCTCTGGATATTAGATGTTCCACCTTCACTGACTATACCTGGAAATAGCTTTTATCTATATAGTTATCCATATTACCATCTCAATATTTTTTGGATATCAGACTCTACCTGTAGTTCTGCATTCTCAGTTCTATCAGCAGGGTTTGCTGCTAGTTCATATCCTCACTGTAATAGGGCACAAACCTCAGGTCTTCTTGAACAAATTGGTTCTAAGGCCTACCATAAGCTACTGTAGCACTGAAGAGATA
The DNA here is from genome assembly GCA_019455555.1 of Galemys pyrenaicus. Taxonomy (NCBI): domain Eukaryota; kingdom Metazoa; phylum Chordata; class Mammalia; order Eulipotyphla; family Talpidae; genus Galemys; species Galemys pyrenaicus. The sequence goes on from JAGFMF010011393.1 coordinate 5,033,797, forward strand.
TATTTGAAAAAGAAAATCAGTAAACAAAAAAATAATGCAATTTTCAGCTCTTCACATTCAATGGAGTATTTTAACAATTAAAACTAAGCTCAAAAATTCTAAGATTAAGTATCACCACCCTAGAAATGGTGTCTAAAGAATTTTACTCAAAAATATTTTCTACAGTAAATAAAACGTCCAAAAAAATTTTACAGTTTACAGAGGGATTGATTATACACAAAACTACTCATATTTAATGTGTATGATTCAATGGGTTCGCACATATGTGAACACACCATCACCACAGCAGTCTTTGAATTAAACTACCAGTTTAGAATTTAATAGACTAAGTTCCCAAACATTATCACACACATTCCCTTCAAAGTGTAGAAATTTAGGGACAGTTATCTATTGTCTTCGATGCAATCCCCAGCCACTGGTTCTATGTAAAAATGTAACAATAATTTCTTAAACTGTAAAGAATCCCCAGAGAATATGTCCTCATATGCAGTTATAGAATCATGAGATTTAAATTAAAACTTTAATGAAATATTTTTGAAATATTTACCAGTCTGTTTTTAACTCTCAATCTGGGACCAAATTCTGAGACAAGGATTATTTCAACACTACCCAACACAAGTTGTTTCCTCACAGGAATACTGACCCATCAGAAATCGTAATGAGAATTCATTTTACTTAGACCATTACCATAGACATACGGAGCTGATAGATGTAGGCCTTGTCCTTCCGTACACTTCCAGATGCTGGTGCCTGCAACTCTGTCCCAGGACCTCAGAATACTGCCCAACAGACATGGAATTCACCTCCAGGAGCTGCCATCTGTGACTCAAGAATTGATGCCTACATGACCCAACTCCCTCAATTCACTGGTAGGGTAATTCTGATGCATAAGTTTTGATCCATTTCAGTTTTCTCAGAGATTGATCTCCACTGATATGCTGCTGGCTTAATAATGCCCTCTACTTATACAGACACAACTCAGAAATATAGGAGGTTCAGGTCCAGATCACCACAATAAAATGAATACTGTAATAAAATGAGACACATGAATGTCTTGGTTTCTTAGTATAGACAAAACATGTTTATGTTATACTACAGTTTATTAAATGTGTCTAAAAGTGAAAAAAATTAAGGAAATAGGGAATATAGTCATTAATTTACGAACTATGTTAATATATAAGTATATAATAAAGGGGATGCAAATGAAAGCAGTAGCTAAATACCATTATGTATACACCAGGTTAGTAAAAAGTAAATGGTTTTACAATAACAAGCTTGATGAAGATGTGGAGAAGTTAGCACTCTCAAATACTGCTGTGAGGCTGATGACTGGTACAACCACTTTGATGAGGCATGAGGCATCTCATATATTTTAAGATTTATAAACTGCAAGTATGTCCTCTTCAGGTAATTGCTTCCACAAGTGATTCTGCAGAGTCTTGTATCACTTCTACCCAAACTAGACTGGAAATAACCTAAATTGTAATATATTTAAGGACTCCCATGATAGCTAGAAATGCGAATTAAAACTACACTTATGTCAACTGATAAATTACAAACACAAAACCGTGAGTGAAGAAGAACTTGTGTTACTATTCTTTCTAAAGTTCTAAAAGAAGCAAACCATGACTTGGAAATTACTATATTTGGCATTGAAATATGCATATAAAAAATGTAAAAATACACAGGAGATAAACTTTAAAGGTAAGTTAAAATTCATGACAAAATTCAAAATGATGTAAAAGATCCACCATTTACAAAATATTTTTTTTTAAAGATTTATTTATTTATGCGTACAAGCACTGGGGTACAGGCCAGAAGTGTGGGGGGGTGAGAGGATTCACCACAGACAGAGAGGGGAGCAGAACAGGCAGATCAACAGAAGCACACTGCTGAGGGGAGCAGCGGGCACAGCAGGAGAGGTCTGCYGCGCCATGTGGGTCCCCTCCCTGGCCGGCAGCAGGGATCGAACTCGTGCTGCAGTGGCTGCGGTTTGCTTCATCGTGTGTTGCTTAACCCACTGCGCCACCGGGGAGGCCCCAACAAAATATTTTTAAAGTAATTTAAAAAAAATATCTATTGCTTTCATAGTCTTACAGTTCTACTACCAAACTAAAAATTGAAAACTATGTTACATGTGAAATTATTTTAGATGTTTTCTCTATATATAGTAATGCAATATCCCAGGGCATTACAATGCAATGCAGTCAAGTGTTTTGATTTTAAAGTTATAATAAAAGTGTTCCTGTTTCTTTATCTTGTCAGTCTCTGTAACTGTGAGGATGTAGAAAGCTCTGCCTAAAGTAATCCCTATTCTAATGGGCCTAATCCTTCCTCTTTAATGCTTTTGTAGATTACCCAGATATTGATTTTGGTTTGCCAAGTAATGAGCAAGTCTTCAGGCACAGTATTGATATTCTTTTGAATTCCAAAAGATTAAACTAATATTTTTTTCATCCTTCATTTTTTGAGAATGAAGATTTCTGGTCCTTTTAGTTCCTTTCATTTAAATTTGTCTTTTTTTCTGGAAACTACCTTCTTCTTTTTCAATATCTTTCTAAGGTGAAGCATTTTATTTCATATCATCCATTCTTAAATGGAGTTGGGGTAGAAAACTGAGAGTATATCAGAAATGGGGGGAGGGTGTTAAAAATTCCTTTTAATTTTTGTAATTATGACTTCCTTCTCTCCTTTGGCTCATGCCACTTCTTTCTCTGAAAATAACTGCTTTTGAATTAGTTTTTTTTGGCTAGGCAATACCATTGTTTCCTATCTAACAGGTTGTGAACATCAAAACTATTGCAATAGGTGCTATTTAATCTTTGTCTTTCCAGTCACTTTCTCCAGATGGCAATGGGGAGCGCAGATCCTTCATCAAATACATTATGCTCCTTGTTAAAAAGTTATCTGCTATTTGTCTCCCCTATAACAATTACATAATCTGGCTCCAGTATAAACAAAGCAGTCAGGGTCAAGTCTGTAGATTCTGCCAGATTAATCTAACTTTTGCAAATTATATAGTTTGGTCATCTCAACACTATAGTTAAATAGCTTCAGTATTTCTCCATTTTATTCTAGTTAAAATGCAAATTGGTGGGTTTAGATTCAAGACCATCTACAACCAATTGCAAGCACAACTGGTCAAATTCAAGTACTTGTCTTCTGCTCTATATCACTGTGTGTTCTGATTAAACACATTTAGTGTTTGTGAACACCACTACGTCCTCCTTTGTCAATCTCTCTTTACAAATGCATTGCTAAATATCTGTTTTATTTTCCTTCATGTTTACTTATCAAAATCTTCTCTACCCTAGGAAATGCAAATGGCCAACAGGTACATAAAAAAAAAAAATTCAACACCCCTCATAATCAGGGAAGTGCAAATTAAAACCACAGTGAAATACAACATTACACCACTTAAGAATCGCACATATTAAAAACCTAGCAACTACGAATGTTGGCTAGGATGTGATAAAAAAGGAACTCTCCTACATTACTGGGGGGAATGCAAACTGGTCCAGCCACTGTGGAAAGCTGTATGGAGGTTCCTTAGTCTACTAAAAATGGAGCTTTCATATGACCCAGCAATGCCACTCCTAGGGATCTACCCAAAGGACACAAAAACATTAATTAAAAAGAATACATGCACCCCTAGGTTTATTGCATCACTATTTATAGTAGATAAGACTTGGAACCAATCCACATGCCCAAAAACAGACAACTGGATCAAGAAGATGTGATTTATATACAGACTGGAATAATTCAGCAATCAAAAAGCTAAACTAATGCCATTCTTACTAACATGGATGGAGCTTGAAGGAATTATAGTCAGTGAAATAAGACAGAAGAAAAAAGAAAAATACCACAAAGTTTCACTTATAGGAAGAATACAGGGAATTGAGGAGGGAAAAATACCAATAATAACAAAAAAAAACAATGAAACAAAACAAAAATAGACAACTACAAATCAGGGGACATTCTGCAGGGGAGAAGGAAAGATTGGGATACAAACAAGGGCAGGAAGAGCGCAAGGGATTATGGTAGTGGTACACAGGTGAATTGGTGGTGGAAATCCTATGGGGACTACACCTGATAAAAGAAAGCAAACATTGTAAAATAAATAAACAAATAAATAAATCTCTCTTCTTTTTAGAGCCCAAACAAAGTGCTATAGTCTCTGAAAAGTATTTCAAGTTGTTTCACCATATTGTGATTCTCTTCTGGTATTTAGAACCTGTACTATATTTTTTTATGTAATTTCTACATTCATCTTAAATTTCTTCAGAAAGTAAATGTATGGTATTTATGTGATACACAGTTGCTCAATGGATAAGTGAAACAACCTTTAGAGTTGGAATTCACGTGTCAAAGAAAGTAAGAAGAGGAATTAAATGATCAAGAAATAGTTTGATAATCAGCTTTGATTTAACAACAATTTGACATTCTGTCATATGGGCATCCTGCTTACAACTAATGGACAGGTGGTAGGGGGCTTGATTTGGTTGTATGTCCAACAGTCTTAGCAGAAACCCTTATCTACATAAACTTTATAAAAAGAAAAAAGTTCTTTACATATGCCCAGTAATTTTAATCAATTCTTTAATTCTTGTGGTTGTCACTTTCCAATTCTTTGATGTTTTTATGCAGAAATGCATCTCTCCCCACCTTGTCACCAGTACTTCAATCAATAACTTTTAATATAGCCTATTAAAATAATTTAAAGACTAGGTCATATCATGAGTGTTTCCAAGAGACTATAATCCTGCCTGCTGGTAGGATAAAATCAATAGAAATATTAACATCATAATCTCTGAGGTCTCTCTGGAGACCTCTCATTTTAATAGTGTTAAACTTTTTCATAGATATTGAAACTTATTTTAAGAAAAGTAGAGAAACTCTTCAAGATGAAAGAGAAGATATTCAAAGAAGATATTCCAACAGAAATATTTTTAAAATTGTTAAATGAAAAAGAAAATATTTCTGAAAGAGAGGAGCTTTAGCATAAAAATTATCATTAAATTTATAGCACATTATAGTTTTTAAGATCTTCACAAATATTACATCTTTTGATTCTCAAGAAATTTGAGAAGGTAGGTAAGACAATTATTATCCTCATTTTATAGCTGAAGAAGCTAGGGTTATTTACTTACAAGGCTTACTTACTTTTCAAATGCAACATGGTCACTTAGTAGCAGATCATAATTTGTTAGGAAGAATTGTTTATAGATGCCCACCAAACATTCTGACTATCTGTAATCCTCCAAGTTGACTACACCTTCTTCATACACTTGCCTCAAATATAACATTGAATGATTCATTTTCTCTGTCCAGCCACCCAATAAGTCATGTATTCTTGGACACTTCCTGGAACCTACTTCTTCCATCCCAAGGAATTGGCTGGGTAGCAATTTTAAGATGCATGAAAATGGCTAATCTCTCGTAATATCATTCAAAGGCAGATATAGATTCTTATGACTCATACCCCAGTTCTATACAAGTGTCATTCATACTTGTTCATTCTGTTAAGAGACAGTCATGGGATTACATTCTTTTCTCTGTTGATGATATCTAGTAATTAGTAAATTACTGAATGGAAATCAAATTACTTATGATCATCTCAAAGTCTAGGTTTGGAAATATTTATTCCTCTCTTATGTCAATTTCATTAAGAATTTCAGGTATTAGTCCCAGATCTGCCACCAATTTTTCTGGGTTTCATTTTTCTCATGTCTAGGAGTTTGACCCTTTCAATAATTATGGAACCTTGCTGTTTCTAAATGTTTTAGAAGCATTATATCATGGGTATCAATAATAATTCTATGAGGTAGATGAAATTTATTATAAATTGCACTTGACAGAAGAGAAAATTAAGCATAGTGAGGTTATGTGACTACCCAAGGTCAAACAAGTAATAAATTGAGGCCCAAGGCCAAACAAGAGATTTTTAAGATAACTCTAAAAATCTCAACCATACGCAGCTCTGCAATTTTCCATCAAAACAATTATATAAAACATAACAGTTTACATTCTCTTTAGAAACATGAGCTAATAAAAAGACCACAAGTAACTATTTATGAGCGCAACACAATAAAACATTTAACCAAGGGTTTTCCATTTTTCTCTTGTGTATGTTGGAAAACACTGAAGCATGTTTTCAAATAAATATGCAAAAAGCCTGGTAGCAACTGGAAAAAAACAGTAAACTCCCTTAGAACTGTATAAAACTTTCCAGTTTATAAGAAAACTTGATGCAACTGGAGAACTGGTCTTGATGAATTTGAGATAAAACTCTAAACATGTCTTTACAGATCTTTACTTACTATTTGTTCATCTTGAAAAATAATGACTTGACCTCAAAGGAATGAATCTACATAATAAACAAAACAAAACCTCTGGGTCAAGAAACTCTCATGTAAATACTTGTTTAAACAATTTACAAACAGTATTTGTGTAGTATCTTAAAATCTCTCCTGAGGGCCTCCCTAGTGGTGCAAGGGGTTAAGGTGCAGCACTATGAAGCTATTTACAGCCACTGCATCATGAGTTCAATCCCTGGCCAAGGAACTGACCCACATGGAGCAGTAGACCCCTTCTGTCTCACCTGCTCTTCTCCTCAGCAGTGCATTTCAGTAGATTCACCTGTTCTGCTCCCCACTGTGTCTCCAGTGAATCCTCTCACCCCCACACCTCTGGCCTGCACCCCAATCTATATATGCATAAATAAATAGATAATAGGTTGGGATTGGATAAAAGGCTGGCATTAAGATAAATAGAAAAGTAAGGCCTAGCTGATTTGTCATTCTGTGTTCAGGCATGAGTCAATGGGAATCAGAAGTGTTACTGTTTAGCTGGTGTTATGTCAGCAGTTGTCAGTGTCACTTGCTTCATTTCATGTTACTTGTGTGTTTGAAGGAAAAGTGCTCATAACTGAGAAATGCCTTTCTGACAATCAAGGATGAAAGCCTCAAGATTATATGAATGTAAAAACTCAATAATTGCTGAAGGAGGTCCCCTATGAATTTGGTTTGAGACACCTCGGTAGGGGATAGAAATGGAGGCTTAGCCACAGTTATACATGCTGGGTTTGTGTTATGGTAAAAGAACTTCAGTCTTCAATACATCGATTTGATGCCAGCCACAATCACCCTACTCAGCTTGTGAAAAGCAGAGTTTTGATTCAAGAGACATGAAAAAGCTTTTTAAGGGGTTTAATGTAGTGCTGCTTCCTATTGGTGTGCCAAGTTCAATTTTAAAATGAGAAGAAAGGGTAGAAAGCAAAATTGTATTATGGGTTGATAACCTGCTGTAGATTTATTTACTCATAAAAGAATTAGTAATAGGGTACTTTGTCATTCACATATAAAATTTACTCACAATTAGAGATGCAGAGAATCTTGTGATGAAAATATCTGACAGATTTTAATTCAAGGGAAAGATACATAGAAAACAAAGACAATCAACAATGAACAGTCTTTCTTCTTGAAATGGTTTAGAATAAATGACTCTGACCTAAAAATGTTGTCCTTCAAAATTTTCTAAGTCTAAATTTCCATCACATTTCAGAGAGAATAAGTTTAGTTTCCCTACATTTATGAAACTTCTGACATTAACATGAAGGCATATTCTATAAATGATGCTCTTTTTAAAAAGGCAGACATTTTTAATGTGTGGTTTGTAAGAATTCTTGGGCTAAAATTCAGTGAAATTGGCACCTTTCCCTCATTCCTTTAGAAACAGGCAAGAAAGCCAATCTGCAATGCTACAACTCTATTTTGGCTCCAAACTCCAGAAATAATCATCAAAACCACACCCAGATCTCTTGTGCAGTCATGTAGAGAAGAACTTCAAAAGACAAAAGATGCTGGCTCTTATATCGTGCTCACAAGTCATCAAGGAGTGGATCTCTGAACCTCCACTTTAGTACACAGTAATCATATAAATTTCAAAGATACTGGGTCAGGTAGAGAAAATCTCCCAAAGATTAGATTTGAAGTCCTTACTTTTCCTTCTCAACAACAAAATATATAAAGATTTTTTGTTGTGCTGTAATGCCAAGAAAACACAGGTAGAGTAGGTGTGGTAATTTAGATTACGACTCTGGAGAAATTCAACCAGCTATAGAGATCCTTTCTAATTACATCACTATTCTCCATACCTTCATGCTTGAGTGATACAGTATTGAATTTATGGAAATAATTTTAAATCCTTCACCACTTAGTAGGTTTTGTTGAATCATTCTAATTTTTATGACAGGCTTTGATATTCTGGATATAACTTTGGGAGAATTAGGGAAACAGAACGAATTTTCTCTCTTGAGAATTTGTCTTGCTATAGACATGAGTAATGGTAACTTTCACTGGTATCTCAATTCAAATAGATATCTGAATAAGGAATAAGACAAAAGAAAAGGTATTGCATTAAGTGTCATATGGACAATGTGACTTAGTAAGAAAATGCCAAACAAGGGTGGATATTGCTGCTAGAATGTTCCTGTGAAATTTATTATTAGCCTTGTAGTTTGCAGATACTAACCCCATTAGTCTCCATTTCTTCACCTGAAGGATGGAATTAATACATTCTCCTTACTATGAACTTGTGACAATTAGAGAAAATATATGTTGAATGCTTATCATAGTGCTGGACCTAAAGCATGTAACCAGTAAATTTTTAAAACCTACATTAGTTTCAGATTATTCACATTATTTATTATGATCACAGCTAATCTTGTATTGCGTTCTTCACGTAAGAGTACTGTGCAAGATACATGTTTTGTTTTATCTAATTCTTACCTTGTAGCTTCTATATTTGATAGCATTATTCAGTCTCTTCATATCGAAAAATTAGAACCTGTCCAAGTCAAGCAATATGCTCAAGGGGATTCAAACTCAATCTAACTCCAAATCCTCTGTTGTCAACTAGTAATCCTAAAAGGACTTTGTGGTTAATTGCAACCCAACATATTTGCTAATTTTTAACAACCTAATCCACCAAGTAACAGAGCAGAACAAAGCATTCAGTGTATATTGGTGATTCTTAAGAACTTCAGGAAGAAAATTTATGAAGGCAAAACATATAGGTGGAAAATGAGAGAAACCTAGTTCTGACGTGCTTTCTTTTTCTAGAGAAAATTCAGCAAGGCCTTTGTAAAGTTTTCCCTAAATTCCATCATATGTCCCAAGAAATAATTCTTTTTAGACCTACAACATTTATGTTTATGCAGTCTCATAGAATCACATATAGCTACATCTAGCCAGAGAGTAAATGTATCTGAATCAGTTCTGAACTCCACACTAAGCGGAATATTCTTTACCTTAGAGGATCAACTTCACAAGACCCAGAATCTCATCTGCTTAGAAAGTCTGTGTAAATGAGATTTCACTGAAACTTAATATTTTCAAAACTAACAGAATCTGCCAAGTCTTTATCATGTGTCCACTGCCACTATTTTCCTACCTCCATTTAAGTCTTTCTCAAAGTACTAAAACAGTATTTTTCAAGGCATGAATATGCCTTTGTAACTACACAAGGAACCCCAAGACTCCACAAAAACAGAGTTTACGGGGATGACACTCAGGAATCTGAATTTAACTCACCCAGGTAATTCCTATGTACTTTATAGTTTTAGACTCAAAACAACAGAGCCACAATTCCATTGTCTATCTAACATTGCACCTGGCCACTATTTGGACTCTCGCTATGCAGAGATCTATCAGCAGTGATCCACTGGATAATAGATCTGAGTATTCAGTAGTATCAATTCCAAATTGTCAGTATACCTCTGAGCAATCTCTTGTTCAGCTGTCAACCTACTGTCCTTCCTGGACCAACTCCTTCTCCCAACCCATTTACTTTGTCAAAGTCTCCACAGGCCAAGTTTGGAACTCTCATGTAACTTTGGATGCTCTGCACTCATTTTTTTCTTTTTAATTCTCCCCTTTCTCTTAGTATTCATTTGAATTTATTCTTTACCTACCAGCACCCAGACTTTCATAGTTTTGTTCATTACCATTGCCTAAAAGACAATGCATGATAACATTTCTACATTTCCTCAAGAAAATCACAAATAATTCAGAAGTGTAGTCAAGAAATATGATCATCTTTATTCTCTATTGTTTATTAATAATACCTAGAGGATAATATCAAACACAGTGTGGCAAAGTGCAATGTAAATTTTCATACCTGTTTGAATCTTGATATTATTTGTTTTATTTGTACTTTTACTTATTTCTGCAAATGTAGGTTCTGATCTACTGATGGTTTATTTAATAAAGTTATGGGTCTCTATCAGCACTTAAAAAATAAACCAAAGATAATCAGAATTTATCGCATAAAGTAAAACTATAATTTAATAATTTTTACATATACATGTATGAATTTATATGAATATTTGAATATGATGGAAAGTATTAATATTTAATTGCAACTCATGGTTATTAAAAAATCAAGGCCATTTCTCTACATTTCAAAGGATTAGAGTGGTCTTTTGCATGCTGTGAGGTCTGTTTATGTGAGGTTGACTCTCCAGAAAATCAGAATTCTTTTTCCTAAGTAAATCTGTGTTCAGTTAAATCTCTGTAATTCAATCAGAAATTTAAACTCTCCATCCTGGTGACACAACATCTAATTTATAGAAATATAAAGCGTTGGCACATACTCTGCTTAATCTACTCACTTAACTATTTGTCTTGATTATGTAAATCATAAAAATAAAACCACAAAGACAGGGTTTTGGTAAAGATTAAAGGAGATAAATACAGAAAAAATTGAAAATAAATATTTGGCATGTGGGAAAGAAAAAACAGTAAATGTCAGTCATCAGTATTAATGTCATAGTCAATAGCAAATTATTATTATACTCAATGGCAAAGTCAAATACATTTTTTTAAAATCAGATATGCCAAAAAGAAAATTCCAAATCATTATCTTGGAGCCTAAACCTGCTGTAAATTGGTTCAAATATTTTTGAAAAGGTTGGGTTTTATGAAGTCTCAGGGGAAATTTCAAGAAAAGAAGGTCTCTTTTAAGCTCTATTAAATTGTTTAAGATGACTAAGCTCTTGTGTTTCAGTCTAAAGAAAAATGAATTGCTCCTTTAGATCAGAGCACATACTATTCTATAAATTGAATATTGACTATTTTACCCAATTAATCCATTTCTGTTTTTCTCTAGGAATCCTTCTCCATTCAAACTGTATAGGAGAAGCAAGTCATTCTTCTTGTAAAGATACAAATTAATGTGTTTTTGTTTTCTGTAAATTTTTCTTTGTATTCAAAGTTCCATGAGTCACTATTAGTGCAGTCAAGCTTTGAGTATAGAAGAGGATAGGAGTATAGTCATTTCCCTCTCCCTACTGTTCTGTGTTTTTGCTGTATGTTTACTGAACATGTGCAGTCTGGGAAAGTCTGATATTTACTCCCATAGCTGGTCTCTTAGAGACAGCATTATTTAAAAAATAGGTCTTTCATATTAGTTAATGTTTATAGAGTATATGAGAAGAAGATTTTAATATTGTCTCTGCAAGTCAAGTTGACTGACAGCTTTTGGTTGCCCAGTGGTAATACTTATTAGACAATTATTCCATGTATTCCCAATAAAGTCATTTAACTGCCCAGGCCTGTCCTAGTCAGCTGGGAATCTCACTTAAAGGCTCTGCTGATTGACCTATTCAAGTGTAGAATGAGGAAAATAATGATTGTTTTATATTCAGCTTGGCTCAGTCTAATTAAGTATTCGATGATTAAGGTGGGAGGGAAGACAGAGTTGTAAGAGAAAAGGATGAGGAAAAAAATGCGAACTCAAGAAGAGGTTGAATATAGTTCAGTTCTAAGAACTTCAAAACTGTTTTTTTTAGTCCGTTCATATGCAATAATGCTGAGCAGCATAACTGAAAAACATAGAATTGGAGATATCTAAATAAAGGCAATAAATATCTAAATAGATAGCTAAATAAAGGTAATAAATACAAAATGTAAGTTGTGAATGAATTCATGGGGAGAGTATCATTGGTTAAAAATAAAGTGAAAGGAAACATAAATAGGTTGATTGAATAATAGTGTTCAAAATGAAAAAATATTTTAAATGATATTATAAATTTAAATGTTTTACTTTTAAAATTAAAAAATAGCACAGGGTGTTTCTGATTTCTATTTTTTTTAATTGAAGTACCATTTTTCTATATCCTTGTAAGTGTTTTGACTGTTTAGGATGAATTTCTTTTTTTTTTTTTTTTGTTACCACTTAAGAGTGCAACAATTTAATCAAACAGTTTTGGGGAAGAATTCAAATAGAATTAGGGGAGAATCTTTTTTCATGTAAGTCGCAGGATTTTTTTTTTCTTTTTAAATTAAATCATGAATTTCTTAAAGATACCTACCTGCATGAACCAAGACTTGCCAGCTATAAATTATCAATAGTGCCACCTGGTGTTACAATCCTCACACTGCAGGTACTCTGCACACGGCGTTAAGAGCGCACATTGAAGCCCTGAGCTAACTTACCGGGATGACTGTGAAGAAGCTGTAATTATAAAGTTATACACAACAGAATGCTCGCTCTGAGGAAATAACTAAGTTTAAGAGGTGATGCCTGGGATCACAGCAATTCCTTTACCCCTTTCCTGGTCACTATTTTGAAATTACAAGAAACTGAGTTAAAACAATAGTTATTGATCAAATAAATTATTAAAATTAGTACAGGACAGAAACACACTTTTTGGATCTGAGATATAGCTAATGTGTAATCAATGTCTATTCTTGGGGTTACAAACTCAGTCTGAAATTCTTTGGGGGATAATATAATTTTATGCTATATCACAGCAAGAAAAAATATGGAGTATATGCTTGTGTATCATGAGGCAATTTAATCTCTACTTAAACAAATGAAAAAAACAGTTAAAGTTTTAAAAATATCTCAGTTAATTAAATGATTATGTTCTTGAACAAATATCTCCTATTACTAGTTTAGAACTAGTGAACTACCTTTATAAAATGAGCATTGTAGGACTAAAAACCAGGACATACAATTTCTGTATAAGAATTAAGAGATATTTTATTCTTCTCTTATTCAAATTATCTTTTCCTGCAAAAAGAATAAGTGTATTAGACCTACAAAACTGGAAATTTTTCGAGTTTTTCTCCTAGTATAGAGGGTTGGTCAAGATACCTTATAGAACGAGACTAAATCTTGTTGTTTCACTTTATTACTCACATGCATTGTATTCACTCTCCTATCACTCTCAGTCATCTGAACAATCTTGCTTCTAGGACTGAAAATACCAGCTTGTTTTTCGTTCCCGGGAGGAAGAAAGAGGAAATAATAGAGGAAACGATAGCTATCCATCTGGAGAAATTGACAGTCTCTTCCCAGTGGAAGGAAGTGAGAGTAAGAAATCAGAACCAGTCCACATAGCTGGAGGACAGTTGCACTGAGTGAACTCAGGGACAGATAGAGCAGAAAAATATGTGTGTGAAGACAGAAGTATGAGCAGAAAGAAAATAGCAAGCCACATGTATTCAGGAATGAGAGAAGCAAGCCAGAGAAAGCAGGAATGTAGAAGGACGTGCCTGTAAGAACCTAGGAAAGGACTCAGAAGGAAAGTTGTAGTGATATAGAGAGGTGATAACAAAACATTCATAGAAAATAACAGTTATTTGACACTGAGTCAGAAAGAAGAGTCTAGCATTCCTTGCAGTATCCTTAAACAGGATGATAAACGAAGAACCAGAATAACTGATGCAAGCTGCGCAGACACCTAATCATCAATATGTGGAAAAGCTCAATGGCATGCTCAGGGTTTGCTAGTTTAAACCTAATTCTGATGGATTTGGAAGTTTTCAAATTTTTTGATGCTTTTAATAAAAATATTTTTAAATATTTATTTTTGCATATAAGAGCTGGGTTCAGGCCAGAGTCACAGGAGGTGAGAGAATTCACCAGAGACAGAGTGGGGAGCAGAACAGGCAGATTGACTGAAACATACAGATGGGGGAGCAGTGGGCAAGGCAGGAGAGGTCTGCTGTGCCATGTGTACCCCCTCTCTGGCCAGGGATGGAACTCACACTGCTGTGCCGTGGATACTTCACAGTGCGGTGCTCAACCTGCTACACCACCAGAGAGACCCACTTTTAATATTTAATATGTTGTGATTATTACAAAAACATAGGATAACTTGAATTCTTAGGACTTTTGTTTAGTACTCATACTCAAAGTACTGTTATCTTCAGAAAAATATAGTTTTTCCTTCTAGGTCTCTGCATAAAACTTCAAGGATTGAGAACTCTGAGGTCTTAGGGACTGGGTGGGTTGTACAAATGCAATGAACTGACTGGGGTAAAAATACTGGGAATGGAGAGAAGACTATTTACTGCAGAGTCCGTCTATGCCAAGGATTTTCATGTTGATAGAAAACAGATTTCTACAACCAAAATAGAAGCAACAAAACCCTACTGAGAGAGCCAAATAAAATGCATCGGCAGATGGGTAGGCTAGTGAACCCTCAGTTCTGTGACTGGTTCTTACTCTGGTTCTGCATTCTGGTTCTCACTACCTGATGCTAACACCTAAATTGATCTTTGTGCTGAATACCCGCAACCCTGACCTAGTTTATCAGTTACTCTAAGTACCCGGTGGAACAGGTTTAAAATGAACTGGCAGCATGAGCAAGAAGAAATAGAGAGCCTCCCATGCTTACAGCAGGCCCATTCTCACAAAAGCTGAAATCACAGCACTTTTAGTAGAACTTATTTTGTTTATATATACGTTCAGATGCAGAGCTGAGACAGTGCATCTCAGATCCAAAAAGTAAATCCAAGCACTTACTTGGTAACCTATTGAAAAATTAAAGAAAGAAATATGAACGCAGAACTTCTAATTCTACTGCTTATTCCCTAATTGTAACCTTTTCACTTGCACCTTTCCTAACTATTTCACAGTTCGTTACTAGCAGAAATCGTCATAAAAAATAAATGACCCCTCATTATAATAGAACTACCTGCTCTATGTAGCACATTTCCCCCTGTTCCTTATATTAATTGGGGAGAAGAAAGATATAAATTAAATCTAACTTACAAACTCTGCCTTCAAAATCAACCTCTGATTAAATGGACTGGCCATTATGCAGCAAAGAACGACAGAAGGTCATTTAGACAAGGTTCCAGTAAGCACAGAACTAGGAAGCAGCAGCAAAAGAGATGAAGATGACTTAATTTTAATTTGATTTCATGCCCTTTGGTTTCATAAATAATGAACCATGACAGTTAATATCTCATGGCTGTGTTTAGTCCTTAACTGTTTAAGATTAGATTAGAACAATGTCCTTAACTTATAATGTTTTGAGATGAGCCATTTTTTTCATGAATGTCAACAAAGATTGTAACCCTACCTTGCACCCCATGCAAATTTCAGTAGGAATTACTTTTGTGTTTCACCATAATTTTAATAAGAATATTTGTATTGCTAAACTAATTGCTTGCATTGAATTCTAGTGTGGATCCGTTCTTCTTTTGAGTGGAATATATTTAGCAATGTTTTTATTACAGTGTTGACTTTGAAGGCTTAATTAATAAACTGGTATGATGTTAATATAGATAGGGAAATGTGAATACATCTCCTCAATTGTGTCAAACCAGAAAACATGGTACCACTTGCCATGGGTTTACTCATATAGTTAATTACACCGAGTCCCAATTATACCAGTGCTAACAGAGTCTTCTGTTATGAAGGAAATTTTCTTTATTGCACAATCCAGTAGCCATGGAGCCCTTAGCCATGTGTCATACTGAATGTGATAACATGGCTAAACTAAAAATGAAAATTTAAAATTTAATTTTAATTAATTCAAATAAATTTAAATAATCACATGACTAGTGGTCACTGAATTGGAGAACATAGCGCTGGACTAAAGGTATCTTGAGAGACAAACTCTTATTCATCCTTGAATTTCCTATTTTTTTCTTGTATTAAAGTATCTAGGAAAATGGGCCTCCCTGCTGGCGCAGTGGGTTAAGCAATGCACTATGAAGCAAACCGCAGCCACTGCAGCAAGAGTTCAATCCCTGCTGCTGGCCAGGAAGGGGACCCACATGGCGCAGCAGACCTCTCCTGCCTCACCCGCTGCTCCCCTCAGCACTGTGCTTCAGTCCATCTCCCTTTCTGCTCCCCACTCTTTCTCTGGTGAATCCTCACACCACCCCTGCATCTCTAGCCTGTACCCCAGTTCTAGTATGCATAAATAAATCTTTAAAAAAAATAAAGTATCTAGGAAAATGCTGATAACTCTATAAAATGTATTATAGAAGAACTATCAGTCTCTTCTACTATTCCCTAGATTATTGAACTTTCATCATCAGTCTCATCAGTCAACAACATCTAGAATAGAATGTCTTATAGTTTTTAATTTTTATTTACTTTTTTCTCCAACTTTATTGATTTGCCAATCATTTATATGGCTATATAATTGGGGGAGTACAACTTAACACTTCCACAATGTACACATACATCCTTCAACCTCCACTAAAGCTCCAGTGCTTTATCATATCTATCATATTTATCACATCTATCCCCCATTCCCTGTACCTTCCCACCACCCCTTTGTAATCACTATATTTCTCACAATTATTTTGTTAATTTTGCCAGTTTTTTCCCTTTGGGTATTTATATTCCAAAACTAAGTGAAACCATCAGTAATTGTCTTTCACTTTCTTATTTCAATTAGCTTAATCACTGAAGATCCACTGATTGTGTCCCAAAAGTCAGTAATTCATATTTTAAATAGCTGATTTTCAGTTAGTTTATTTCATTAAGTATATATTCCACAATTTCTCTACCCCATAGTCTGTCAATGGATATTTAGGGAAATCCCATGACTTAGCTATTGTGAATAATGCTGATATTAACATAGAAATGCATAACTCTTTTTGTATCATTGTTTTCAGATTCTTTGAGTGATTGTGATATGCTGGATCATAATTTTCTTTTTTTTTTTGAAGAAATCCCTACGCTATTTTTGACAGAGGCTGTACCAATTCACATTCCCAGCAACAGTGGGTAAAAGTATTCCTTTTTCTCCACATCCTCACCAACATGTATTTTTATATGTGGGCCATTTTAATGGGGATAAGGTGGTTATCTCATTGTGGGTTTGAATTTCATTTCCCCAGTGATAAGAGATGATGAGCATTTTTCATGTACCTATAGGCCATCTAATTTCTTCTTTGAAGAAGTGTCTATTTAGGCCTCTTTCACACTTTTTAATTGGGTTTTTGGTTTTCTGTTGGGTTTATTCAGTCTTTAAGTACTTCGGAACCCTTGTCAGACATATGAGTCCAAATATCTTCTCCTAGTCAAAAGTTTGCCATTTTGTTTTTGTGGTAGATTCTTTTGTAGTACAAAACATTTTCTTTTTATGTAGTTCAATATATTTTCATCACCCTTCCATCCCCAATACATCTCTGAGGTTGATGTGGAGGAGGAGTGAGTGCATCAGGTATGTTTGCCTTCATTTGTCTTATGGCATCATCTCTCTAACAGTTTTTAAATATAAAATTATAAAAAAAAAATGGTTTGAGGGAGTAAATGGTCATTAAATGTTTTAGATTCAAAGAATTACTAGCAGTCATATAATCTTGATTTGATAGCTAGCAAACAAAAAATTAATGGTTTTAGCCACTGTTCTGTTGTTATATAAATGAGACTGCTTATAAATCCCTGGCACCTATCTGTGCTTAGCACATTTACCTGCTACTACTGACACAGAACACTTTCCTCTACCACACAAATGAGACAGAAATGTGTTCGTTACAGATTCAAAGGCCAGTAAATAGAAATCTCAATAAAAGTTTCATGCAAACTTACAAAAAATGGAAAATTTATAAGGAGTCTTCTGATATTTGAACATTTACTGAAGGCTAATTTAGTCTTTTAAATGTTGATAGACTTAGCACTTAGAGGAAAAAGTATGTTTTTAAAAGTAAATGTAATTTGTTTCAAAAGTTGTGTGACTAACACTTGAAATAGTCAGTCACAGGCCACATTTTCTGACAGGTAAAGCCTATCCATCCATTCTCTGCATGGGATAAGCCAAAATGAGGAATGAAAATTATTGAAGGTCACCTATTGTCTGCAAACTAATGTCTACAGAAAGAAAGTGAAGTGTTGATCCCTCGCTCTGTTAAGGGAGATCACTCAACAATCTTCCCACTTTCTACCCCCATCAGTCATGCTACCATAGAGGAGAACATCATTGTTAGAAAGGAACATGGTGGCAGGGAGACCAGGACTCCACAAGATTTCTCTGCTAGAAGAATACCAAGAGGTACAATGAAAATAAGTGACAAAAGTAATATCTACCCTTTTTTAAATTCCATTTTAAATAATATTTTTTAATAGTTCAAAGTCAAAATAATTTCAAATCAGTGTAGAGAGGAATCTTCCCTAATCAAGAAAATCTGGTAATACAGTTTTTCAATTTTTAAGCAGGGAAAATATCAAATAAAATATTACCTTCAAATTCCAATTCATAGAACTAATCAAAATACCTTGAGCAGTCAATATCTTTATCTCAGGGTTATTGCATATTTCCTCTTCTGTAGATGTCCATCAGTTTGGATATTAGAACAGAGAGGCAAGTTGGATAATACCAGAAATAATTCCTGGTTTTCAGTGTCTCTGTTTTAGACTCTGCATAGTCATCAACTAAATGTGTGACCAAAGCAGCATCCCTTTCTGTGCTTAGTATTTAAAAGGAAAGAGAGAATGCAAATGCACTGTGTGTGTGTGTGTGTGTGTGTAATACAATTGTTACAAGCTAGATTCTTAAAAGAGTCACTGTCCTATTCTCAATGTCAGAGCCACATGCAGGTTAATCCTACATGTATGATTGGGTTTTACTTTTAGAAAATTATTTTGTGCTTCTGGTAGAGAAAATTTTTGGTCCAACATCATTGTATGTAATTGTGCCATGTCAATCAAACTATCAATTGTTTCCAAGCTCTTGGTGACTAGGTCTGATCTAGGCCACAGTATTGGAATCAATGTTGTAGTTTTGGGCTCTAGAATGACTCCTTTCACACCCTTTCTGCCTCCACACCTTGATGTTTCTGGCAGTGCTTGCTGCAGAATAGGGATAAAGAAATATTTATTAATAAATGAACAAAAGAATGTGTTAATGAATGTCTCTCTATGTCAGTGGTTCTCAGATTTGAGTTTTTTAGAGTGGCCTGAAGGGCTTGTTTAATAAACCACAGACCTTTGAGGCCTGAGCCACACACCCCAGAGTTTCTGATTCAGTATACCTGGAGTGAATATCGAGAATTTGCATTTCTAACAAGTTCTCTACTGAAACTGATGCTGCTGGCCAATGACCACATTTTGAGACACCAAGGCAATGCTAACTGACTCATGGAAGGGTCAATCTTTTATCTTTTTGCCATCATACTCCTCTGTCACTTGAGTTAAAGGTTTACATAGGATGTGTAAAAGTTTTTTATTGTGTTTCCTCCAGATGTATTGTAATGATGTAACCAACAGAATTTGAATTAAGTATAGAAGTGGAACAAAAGTAGCCTAGCATGAGCAGAAAGATACCAGGAGACACACATTTCTTCTAATGAAGCTCAGGGGTGATACTGTAAAAGTATTGGGAAGACACTCAACAAGCATTGATTGGGTGCTGCTACATTTCAACAAAGAAGCACAACCTGTCCTGCAGCAAATGTTGCAAGACATTTTACACTCCCACACTTGCTAAGCACTCATGCCCACCGCCTCCTCACATATGAAGAAAAATAGCTTCTGTTATTATATATAAGCAGATAGGACAAAGAAATTCTATTCCATAACCAATTTGCAAAAGGAAGTTTTGAAAATACCTGTCGGATTAGTTAGAACACCTGCTTGAGGCCTATAAAGTCACTGGTCATTGATGACAAATGGGGACAGGAGAATTAAGTCCCAGTTACCTCACAGAAATAATATTGTATGATGTTCTGAGTCTAATTGAGAGTAATGTGTAACACAAAATTATTTTAGAAATAATGGCTGATCATGCAAAGGAAGATCTGATAACAAGTTATAAAGCATTCTATTCCCTTTTCCAAGTGGAAGAAAATTTTGTTTTTATTCATGACACCTCCTAGATACTACAACAGCCATATCATAATTATCTTCAAAAATGGTAGAAACATACTTAACTCATTTACTTCAAACCAGTGCACCTTTATCATTAAAATCTCTTTTCTGATCATAGCAAAGAGGCAGAACATACTTGTGATATTAAGGAGTGATTAACGGTGGTACTACTTTAATTACTGTCAACTTTTCTCATTTGTAAATTTCCTCTTTTTTTTTTTTTAATAAAACACCAGGTACTATGTTTTGTCACTCAGTGCTTGGCTAACAAGATGAGGTAGAACAGCCACCTTAGTAAGTCTTTAGTTGGATTTTTAAATCTGTTGTGAAAGGACTTCCTTATTTACAAAATTGGAAATTTCAGGTGATATTAACTAACCATGGTTATGCTTTAGAACCACCTGGGGAAATTTTTCTTTTTAAATATAAATGCTATATTCCTGTTCTCAGACCTTCTGAATTAATATCTGCAGTAAGAACAATGTCAGGGATCTGAAATTTCTTTAAAGCCCCCATTGGTGGGGTAATTTTCTACCCTAGAGCACTCGTAGACTCCAATTCCTTCTCCTGTATAACATGGTTGGCTCCAACTAGGTAAATTACTTACTAACCATTTTCTACATCTGTATGATGGTACTAAATCTATACTATTCACAGTTGTTCAGTGTAGATGCTCTCATTTTGCTTATGTCTAGCACATAAAATGCATAAAAAATAAATGATGGTTTGTCCTTTGTAATTAGTGATGGTAGAGACTTCAGAACTTCATTGTGGAAGAGACTACTGAGTTATGGAATAGATGCTGGGTAGCTTTTATAAAGAATAAATTGAGAAAAGAGGAAAATTCTGTAAAAATATTCTAGAGAAGAAGAGATCAAAACAAGAAAACTAAAACATTCATATAAAAACTAAGTGACTACAACTTCCAGAAGGAAAGAGTAATAAATACTGTAAATAGCTGAATGAGGTCACAAAAGCATAAATCTGAAATCCTTTGAATTTGGCAAGAAAACAGTAAGGAAGCCAATTATTAGGTGAACAAAATAATTTTCCTTATAATATTTTCTCATCAAATAATATTTTCCTATAATATTTTCTCATCAAATTATTATAAGAATCATGAAAAGGGTGGGGAGTATATAATGTACAAGATTTTGGATCCACGGCTGTTCTAACTATCAGTGATTAGAGAGATAGACTGGTGTATCTGTTTGCTATGTTTATTAAGGGATAAAAGCAAGGGATCATGACCAAATGTTTAAGCTGTTGTCACATTCCACTGAACAGAACAGAGACTGGTTTAATTTGTTCAATAAATATTTATTGAGCACCTTGCTGTACACCAGAAACCAGAGATAGAGCAATGAAAAAGAAACAGAAGCACAGCAGTTACAGCCTGGGAAGGACTATTGAGATAAGACAGTTCAGGTCAGGGGTTCTCAGTCTTTAATGTGCATATAAACTACTTAGCAATCTTGTTAAAATGCAGATTCTGATTCAGTATTTCTGGAACAGGGTCAAGTGCTCTACATTTCTAGCAAGTTTTCAAGTAGTGCCTATGCTGCTGGGCTGGAAAACAGACTGTATTTTCCCTCAGTTTTATTGAGAAATAGTTGTATATATCACTGTATACATTTAAGGCATCAGCATAATAGTTTGAGTTACATGTTTTTAAATGATTACTCCATAGATTCAGCTAATACTCATCTTCGCATATAAAAACAATAAAAAGAAAAGAAGAAAACAAAAAGGAAGATAATTTTCTCCTGGGATGACAACTCCTGGGATTTTCTCTTAATAAATTTCTCTTAACAAATTTCCTACATGACAGCAGTGCTTGCTATAGGCATCACGTTGTACAACAGATCACATTTTGAGAAGGGTAAGACCCAGAAAGCACTTTGCAGATTTGCATTTCCCAAAACATCATTTCATGTTACGCATTTGTGGACCTTATTGCCATAGATTTTGATTCAGAAACTGTCCTTGGAACTCCATGGGTAATTTTTGGTTAACTTAGTCTTGGGAACCTCTTATTTTATCTAACTATTTTACTTTACAGAGGAGGAAATTGAGTTCCAACAACTGAAAAGGTTTAATCACCGAATACCTGAACCAGGATTCACATCTGTCAGTAACTGTTGGGATGACTGAGGGGGTCTAAATAACAGCATCACTTTTTTTAGAGAAGTGGTGCAGAAACATAATTTTGATAGTATGCGAAACTCAGAAATATTACCCCAAGTTACCATTTTTTATTTCAGTGTCTGACACGTTGCAGGAAGGCTGTGTAGTGCAGTGGAAAGAGCATACACAACACTCAACTTCTGAACAAAATGTAAAATAAGATGAAAAACAATCATCTTTATTACTAATAATGTTTAATTTGGAAAATACAATTTACTGAAAACACTTGATGTGCAATACTACTTAACCCAGAATTAGGCAGACTCACGCAGTCAGTCCCTGGACCAGAGAAGACCTTCTCTAAGTGGTGGGCAACTAATTTCCAAAAGGAAGAAAGCAGGAATTGAACAAAGTATTCCAAGTTTTTCTTTCAAGATTATCCAGTGAGGGTCTCCCCGGTGGTGCACGGCATTAAACCTCAGCACTATGAAAATATCAGCAGTCATTGTAACACGAGTTCAATCCTTGCTCATGGACCTGACCCACATGGTGTGCACCAGATCTCTTCTGTCTCGCCCATTGCTCCCCTCAGCAGTGTATTTCAGTAGATCTGCCTGTTCTGCTCCCCACTCTGTCTCTCATGAATCCTCTCACCCCCACATCTCTGGCCTACACCTCTCCTCTTGTATGTATAAATAAATAAAATATTTGGAGTAAGATTACCCAGTGAGATCATGTTATTTCTGGGGTGTAGTAAGTGAAGGGGCAAAGAAAAGAGGGAAGGAAGAAAAAAGAAAGAAATGGGAAGCAGCATCAACTGATCCAGTGCTCTCTCCACTGCACTACAGAGCTTCCTGGCAACATGCCAGGTGCTGAAATCAAGAAAGGAAAGTTGGGTTGAGATTTATGAATTTTTCATGCTAGCAAATCCATGCTTCAGCACTGCTTCTCAAACATTATGTACTCAAGTCACCTGGGGAACTTGGGAGGATGTGGATTCTGATTCCATGGGTCTGGGATTGTTTCTAAGATTCCAAATTCCTGAGAAAATTCCAAAGGACACTGATAGCCATACTTGGAGTAGCACAGGAAGGAAATACTTTATTTAGATACTCAATTATATCTCTGTATCAGATTTGAAAAGCAAAAATATTAGTAGATTGTTTCTGTTTTCTATTTGCCAACGAGCTTGCTGTTTAAATTTACAAGCATTTGCATTGCTACCATTATATAATATAAAGAAAAATCTGGTTACTAACAAGAAAAATAAAGGTCAATTAGTCAAGTCCCTTCCCCTTTTCTGTGTTACCATTAAAGAAGTTGAGCCTTAGAGGGAAAATATACCAGCCTAAGATCATCTACTTTGTCCATGTGAAAGCCTGGAATAAGTTCCCTTTCTTCAGAATGTGAGGTTAGTGTCTTTTTTATTTAGCTGTGCCATTTGCCACCGGCAGACTGACTGTGACATTTGCTTCCACATATACTTCGGGCTGCTGTACTGATCAGATTACCTCCTCTATTGCACTTGGATGTCTGGGGAGCAATGCTGTGGCTGTTATAAACAACTCTCAATATCGCTGCAACTTAATTTAGCATGATATCTCCTTTATCACAATCAGGCCAATGTTATGGTTATTTTCTTTTCTTCCCCCTGCTAATCATTTTTATACATGAGCTGTAGCTAGAGATGTATTGAAATTTGACATGTTGCCCTTACTTCCCCTAACTCTCCATTAATCTTTTTAGATCTAAGATCATAGAGAGCTAATCTGTCATAAATTACAAGCAGAAGTCAGAGTCCATCAGTCAAAGATGGCTAGGAACTCCCACCTCTTTAGATTCAACAGAATTGAATTAGTTCATCATGATGTGTTGTACCGAGGGAGAACACCCACGACAGTGGTCTTTGGATGGTGGGTGTTAGCTCTGAAATCTGGCACTGTGCTTGTTCGTTCACAGTTTACTGTGTGACTAGAAATTTTCCCCTCCATTTATTTGCACCTCATGTAAGGATTATATTGCATATTTCCTGCACTATAGTTATTTCTGTAGCTCTTTGCTAGAACATAATCTTCTTGAAGGCAGAGCACATATCACTTTCAATTTCAAATTGTCTAGAGTATCTTACCAAGTGCCCTACACAGAGAACACATCAAGAACTGTTCATTTAACAAATATTTACTCAAGCAATTTGCACTTGGAATATATTTTCTGGTAACCCACCACACTTTAAAAATTTCCCTTTTACCATGTATGACAAATATATATTTACACTGATTATGTTAATTTATTATACAGCCAGTGATTTTTTAAAGGATAAAACAAACCAACCAACAACAAAAAGTCCACCAGTTAATTAAATTTTCTTTTGCTTATATCAGAATATAGGCTAAGATATATGAGCTTGATGACATGAATAGGAAGACTACGGCAGCCTCTTTAATTCTTAGGAGCAGCTTCTTTCCTCATTTAGTTTTTTCTCTAAAAACATGATCTAAACTGCAAAGCTTAGAACTTGACTAGATTTAAAACAATAATCTTATCATGAAATTAGGTCACTTGCATTTACTTCCTATATAATAATGCCTTATGTTACATGGAACTTCATCTATAGAAAAATTTAAACACTGGTTTTAAAACTTGCAGAAAACTTAAAAACACCAGTTACATTGAAAATTTTATTCCTCCTTTATTTCTTTTGTAAATGTACTTACTTACTAACTGGGATATGTGTCACTGAACTTGAGTCATGGAAACAAAGGATTGAAGATTACTTATTGAGCACCACTACCACTGTATATTAGTGATTTCACATAGAGAATAATATTTAAACCTTATATAATCACTGCAATTTGGGGCTTATTATCCCCACTTAGAGATAAAAAAAATGAGGTTAGTTTTATTTCACTGTAAGTGAAATAATGAAATGTGTCATACTTCTGGTATACTCATAATTTAGACGTGCAAGAGGTGATAGACAGACAGACATACAGAGATAATAGAGACTAAGATAATGTAAATACCCAGAATAAAGATTGGAAGCAAAGTCTTTACAACGGAGACTGTTAGTAGCAGAATATTTAGACATCAAGATGGTAATTACATGATATGAAGGAGGTGTTAGCTAATGCTACAGTGGTAATCAATTTGTTACATATATGTATCAAATCAATGCACTGTTCATCTTAAATTTATACATTATATGTTAATTATATCTGTGAGGAAAAAAATCTGTCTAAAATCAAAGCTTTATTTAATATGATTTATAAGTAATGTGATATATCCTTTTTAGCATGGTGCCTTTGCAAACTGCTAGCATTAAAACTTGTTTTGTTAGAGGAGTTAATACACAGAGTTGTGGTTGCCAGCTGAATTGTCACATGACTTAATCAAGGAAACGAATGAAGGGGGCTTCAGTGGGAGACTACAGGACATGATGGTGATACTTGAAAACTGGAAAGCACATGCTTGGTCCTCAGGTGGAATCCCCCTGTGCAGTACTGACCTATTTCAACATCTGGGACTATAATATGTTCAGTGGTGCCTGATAAGTGATTTTTCAAGGGAAGTCATAAATAAAGTCATTTATGTTAAAAATATTATTCATCAATTTTGGAAACCAACTTGATTTTTATTTCATTAAATTGTCTGCATTATAACATTATTTTAGCTTCTGGTTTGCATCATTAAAAATCTATTATATAAGTGATATAAAGCAACATTGTTAGTCACATCTGTTTAGCTATTTTGTATCCATTGTGATTAACTGGCATTAAATGCCTTATGCTGAAACATTAGAAAATCCAACTGCAGATAAGAAAACATTGTTAAGATTAGTTGCCAAGCATATATTAATTTAGCATAGAGTATTGTAAGCATAAAGAATCCTAAATTGCTGTTGGGACTAAACTTCACCCTTCAGTGTTGGGTGAATATTTACTACATAAGGAATAAATTTATATATTATATATAAATTATATAGTAACATAATAGCTATTATATTAATATAGTATACATTCCACAATATATTATTATATTCCAGTTTTTAGATTTTGTGATACAAAGATCCCCCTAAAATTAGATCATTCATAGTCACACAGCACACAGGGCTTTGAGGTTCTTTTTATATGATTTTGAACTTTTGGTGTTGTTTGATTAAACATTTGGCTCTGTTCTACACCATTTCATATGTGTTGTTTCCAAGATTGTGCTGTTATAAATGGGTTGTCCTTAAGATATTTGTGCATAGATCTTTGTTTGAATCCTTAATAATTTGGTGTGAAAAAATTCTAGGAGAAAGTAAATATTTTGACTGCGTCAAATATCACAATGTATTTCACAAGATATTGTCTTTTCCCCTTTCCCACCCAAACCTCTAAACTCTGGGTGTTTTGGTAGTGGGTGTGGGTGGCAACATACTTCTGAATATGTAAGAACCTGCACCTCTGAGTTATATACAATGTTGTATACTACATGATCTCTCTCTCTCTCTCTATATATATATATAATATATATACAATAAAAAAATTCTGAGCAAAACAAGCTATTTACTTCACTGAAATTTGAAGAGACAAATAAGAGGTTTAAGTAGTAACAGTATGAACTATTTTAAATATTTGATAGTCTTGGTTATAAAAGGCTTTTGGCCACTTGCTGGGCATTCTTCAGTGATGGCTTTATCCTGAATAGTTTTGCTGCCCAGAAAATATCACTGGATCTTTTAATTTCTCCTTCTCTTCTCTGTTTATTATCTCACCATTCTTCTTCTTCTTCTAAAAACCAAAAACTCATGTGGAGTCCTTTACATCTCTTTTTTGGCTTGACCAGGCTCTTAGTTTCTATCTGATAAGGTTTATCAAGTTATACCCCTAAAAAAAGAAAGCACTATCACAGAAATTTCAACCTAAGAAATTTAACCTAATAGTAAAACTACTTCCTTCCATTTCTTCAGGATTGAGAAATAACACTTCATTAGCATCTTTTCTGTTGTTTTCGCATCTCTTTATAGGTCATGTTTACTCCTATTTAATTCATTAAAAAAGCAGAGACCATGATTCCCAGAATCACTAAGAGAAATTAATAGTTCTTGCCTCAAATTGAATTTTTAAATTATCTTGTTTGGGAAAAATTTTAATATAAAATTTGCAAAGATATAGAGTTCATATATTCATCTTCAACTGGCTTTCTCTAATGTGGACATTTTACCTGACCATGATAAGAAAGTAACACTGTTATAATACTACTAAACTACAGGCTTTGTTTTCTTTTTATTAATTTATTTTTTCTTACAGTGCTTGCTTTCTTTTCTAGGTGTAGTCCCCACAGAATTTCCACCACCAATTTTCCCTGCTCCATTACCATAGTCCCTTGTGCTCTTCCAGTCCCTGCCTTGAACCAATCCCTCCCTCTTCCCTGCATAATGTCTCTGATTTGTAGTTGTCTGTTTATTTTTGTCATGTTGTGGGGTCTTGTTGTGGTTGATGTTATTATTTTTTTTCCTTGATCCCCTATATTCCTCCTATCAATTAGACCATCCAGTATTTTTCTTTTTCCTTCTGACTTATTTCACTTATACAGACTTTATTCTAAAGTTTACCTTTTCTTCCCACTAATAACTTTCATCTGTTCCGTGGTCTAATTCAGTATGCCATGCTGCTTTTAGAAAGTTAATTTTATAGAAGGTGCTGGTAACAAAATTCACATCAGTATAGGATTGTTAAGTCAATTTCACCATTATTTCTGCTTGGTGACTAAAATGACAGCCACCATCACTCATGGGCAGCAGTTAAAACAATAGGGTGTGTGGTTATCAAGAAACAATGACCCCTCCCTTCTCCCAGGAGCAATGGTTCTGGGCAGGTAGGGTCATCACCCTCCTGCTGAGCAAAACATTTAGTTGAGCCACTAACCAGCTCTCAGAAAGTTACTGAGTTAATGGTAAAAGATTTGTAATTAATTTTCATTGTATAGAAGTTAACCAATATATGAAATCTCATGACATCTTTAGGCTTCAAAAAATCATACATTTTTAAGAACCAGTCTTATGTTTTCTGACAACTGGAATTTAGCCTATTGTTCAGAAAATATTTATTATAGGTGATTATACAATCCAAAAACCTTCATGTCATATATCTGATGTTCTTACCAAGTTAAGAAGAATTTAACAGAAAACAAAGGAAAACGAAGCAAAAACTTCCTTCGAATACCCTTGAAAATAACTTCAAAATGAAAGCCAGTTCTATAGATGGAAACATTTTGGAACACATTTGGTTAAAATCTGGGTATACTCACAGATGTAATATGTTAATAAATGTGCACTCTATATCTGATAAAGGAAATGTGGCTTGCAGTATTTACCAAAGATAAATTGACAAGAGAATCACTTTTTAAGGCATAATGACTTAAAGAGAATAAAATTTGATAAATATTAGACAATATGGTTACTTACTAGCTTTAAACCGGACAGAAACTTAGAAATCCTTTACTTCAAATTTTCACTCCTGTAGTACTCCTTCACAGTGAAATTATGAACATCTACTTCCAAAGACATATACAGGTGCAGCCTCTCACTGCTTGAAAGCTCTAGTTGTAAGAAAGCAAGCCCCTGATCATAGTGTCTCTGAATGGTTCCACTTTTAACAGACTTCAGACACTCTCAACTACTCCTCCAAGGTAGAACAGAAAGTTGCATGGGGTGGCACTTCATGTAGCAAACTGAGCCTTTATTTGAGAGCAGAATTCCTAGTTCATTGTTCAGCAATATTAAGGACGCTGTTTACAATAATTTCTCTCTGGGCGTCCAGTGAAATCTCTGATGGCACTGAGTATATTCTTAGTCACATTCTTGCTTTCTCATAAGACTTTTTTAAGAGGGTGGAATGATGAGGTAAGGAGAACGCCCTAAACATGAGAATGTAGGCTGGTATAGCAGGTTTGACAGCTGTCTCACTAATTCTGAGCTGGGGAAAGGAAATTCTTGCCCTGCACACATCTGATGGAATCACAGATTTACAAAGACAGCTCAGAAGACTTGTTTTATTTTTGAAAAAAGTCCCCTGTTACTCACTAAGAAGAAACCCACAGCAAACTGCTGATAGTCTGTATCACTAGAATAATTACCTACCTCAGGGAATCCTATGTGGGGGTGGGGGGGTGGGGGGGAATACAAAAACCACGAGGACAAAGCATTTTAAGAACATATTTAAAAGGATCGTAAGAGAGTTCACTTCCTATCTGACACAGATTCTAAAAGTCCTTCTGATATTGCAATACATATAATTTTATAATTCAATAACTCTCATTTTAAAGTTCAATAATCCAAAACACACTAATATTTTCATATAATTAAATGCATACACTATTTCCTTTGAAAGTTAAAATGCTCTTTTTCAATGTTCATCTCACTTTAGAATTTTTTTTCTTCTGCCATGAACTAAAAAATCATAAGTTAGGGGGAAAATGCAATATGTATATAGCTATGCATGTTACCTATAAGCAAATGCACTTAACAATACAATTAATTAAAAATCTGTAAGATTTTCAAAGCATTAAAATGTCTAAGACAGAAAATCTGGAGCTATACTGTGGGATATGTTCCTAAGGATACTACAGCTAGGAGCTACAGCTAGGCCATGTGACTCTGGGGTGAGAAGGGCACAAGGACAGCCAGCACCAACAGCACAGAGCTGTCTATACCAGGCCTCTCCACTGAATACCCTTATTAGCAGACAGGAATGCAGACAGGTCTACACACCCCCATACCTCAACACCCCCATACCCAAACCTGGCCCCCTCCAACCCACTTAAGGTCTTTTGCTGTTCTTCTATAATTACTTTACCCCTTCCATGTTTCTTTTCCTACTTATTTGAACTATTTCATTTTCCATAAATCTAAAACTGAGGCAACCAGAAAGTGAGGGAGAGCCCAGTGGAGCCCAGTGGAGAATTACTAGGGCTTTGGCGGTGAGCACAGTATGAAAACAAACAATTGTAGAGGTCTATAACCTACGAAATAAATACAGTGATGTAAATCAACATAATTGGGAAAAATAAATAAATATCACTTGGGTACAAGAGGAGGAAAAGCCACATCACTTATCTGCCCTGAACTATACCTGTGCAGGATCAGACACTGGTCAATCTCTAGAATCTCGGCATAACTGAAGAATCAATAGAATAGCTTGGTACTGTTTCTTACACCCATCCCCTTAATCTAAGAAACTGACTAGATCCTTTAGCAAAGAGAATAAAGAATGCTAACAGCACTTCCTCTGTCCCTAATACTCTCCTTCCATAGAACATTTCTTCTAAAGTCTGTCCTATGGTAAAACTAAAGGAAACTCCCTCAGTATTACTTCTTTCTCAAAACCACTATCTTTTCTGTTTAACATGAGAAATGATGTACCTTTATCATTCTCTCATCACAGTTTTCACACCTCTCATTTCTCCCCAATCATGGCAACCTGGTTTGCAACCTAAGCCTCACTAAATCAGCACTCACCAAAACATTAATGCCCCGTAATGAGTAAATCCAGTAGTCTCTTTTCACATTTACTTAAATTTAGATCAACTGAGTATTTTTTAAGATTTATTTATGCACACAAGAGGTGGGGTTACAGGCCAGAGGAGCAGGAAGTGAGAAGACTCACAAGAGACAGAGTGGGGAGCAGAACAAGCAGATCAACTGAAATACATTGCTGAGGGGAGCAGTGTTGCTGTGCAGAGGATGCTTCACAGTGTGGTGCTTAACCCGCTGTGCCACAAGGGAGACCCCACAATTGAATATTTGAAGATTTATTCTACAAGATTTATTGCTTCTTCTTTTTTTTGCCCACACAACTATTTTCACCAAGGCTCCATTTTAATATACCTATGGATTCTCAGACATGCTGCCTGTGCCAGCCTTGCAACCCTTTAATTTGGAGATTGCTTGTGGCTATTTTTTTCTACCTTCACAACATATTTTTCAGAAGTGATCTCATCTTCTCCTATAGATTAGCTAAAGTGTTCAGCTGCAAGAGAAAAAACAACAGATTACAGGAGTTTGATTCAATAGGAGTTTGCTTCCTCCCATGCACAAAGTGAGTCAGGTAGTTGCTGGTGCTGTTCAGAGAATTGAGGTGTCACGAAAAATTTCTCATCTTTTCTAATAATAAACAATATAACTGGTACATATTATCTATCTTTTCTAAAGTGCAAGATGTAATATGAATAAAACAACAAAGTGGGAGAAAGGACAGTTTTAATCTTGAGAGCAAAGAGTTTTCTATAAATGGAACAAACCTATTTTCAAGGGTTCTGGGAAAGTGTCATTGGAAAAAAAGCGTGGAAATAGGCCCATTTCCATTAAGTGAATCAAGCTATAATAAATAACTTAATTAGTTTTCAGACTCCAATGTAAATGATACCTATTGTGTAAAACATTACATGATCCTTTGCATGCAGAAATTTAGCAATTGAATATATCCCTTTTAGGTCTGTCACAATATACCGTAATATTTGTTGAGGTGTTCAGCATCGAAATCTCTACCACTAAGCCCCAGTTTGATAATGAGCTTAGTAATTGTGACCACTATTAAATCTCTCAGTGGAGTTATAATTCCATCAATGCCTGGCTCAATGAAAATAATATATATTTTATATTTGTACATATATCTATATTGATCTGTATGTACTTTAATTTTTATAAATACTTTTACATAATTATGTATATAATATGGAAAACAAAATGGAATCGTGGATAATAAATAGCTGAATTCTAGTTACAGCTGTTATTGATTATTGTTATATTGATTATTCATACCTAGAAAATATTTTGACTTATCTTGAACCAAAGCACACATTTTTGATACTAGATTCTACTACTACTATTACTGGTCTTTCTTCACACCCAATTTAGTGCTGGTATGATATTTCACCTACTTCAAGTGTACATATTTTATTCTGTACATTTTTGTATTTTACTTCTCTTTTTTATTTTCATCATAGCTGCTTTTGTTGTTTTGATCCACCTACTTTTTGCAGCCTACAGAAATCATACAGCAAATCCAACAGTCATCCTATGACATAAGAACTACTGCTTCTTTGCTGCCTTTGTTTAATATGAATACATGTTTCTGAATATTTTTTTTCTGAGCAGATGTTTGGATTCTGTTTATGAAGATAGAAGCACAAATGAGTGATCATTTCCAGAAAGTGAAGGAGGAAGCAGAGAAAGGAATAAGGTATATTTTAACTAGAAATTTGCAAAGCTGACAGTCTTTTTAATTCTATTTTCTATTTAATTTATAGTCTTATATTCAGCCAACCATATACATTATTTTGTAACACTGTCATCACAGTGATGGAAAACTCTCATCATATGATTAATTAAATTTATATCTATTTTTTATACATTTAATACTAACATGACTTGAAAGTAAAGTGTCAGGTGTCAGGAATATACACTTACCCTTTTATGTTTATGCCAAATTAATGTCTTATTCATGAATACCCATTGCATTTGCCTTTTTTTTTTTTTTTTTGGTATTAGCTGGAGTGTTGTAGAAATGTGATTATTTACTTTAAATACTGGTAAAACTTGAAATATTTTTAATTTTTTTGTGGGGCTTAGTTTTTTTTTTTTATTTGTTTCATTTGCTTATTTTTTCTTTTTTTAAAATTAAATTTATTTGATTACATTTGACATCATTTGCAGCCCCAGGGAATTCCCACCACCATTTCACCCATGTACCATCACCTCAGTCCTTTGTGCTCTTTCTGCCTTCATTTTGGTTTCTACCTCCCTGCCCCCCAGAAGATTGCTTTGGTTTGTCTTTGACCTTCTTGTGTTTTTTGGTTTGCTATTTGTTTTTTATTGTAATTGTTATTTTCCTTGAGCCCTCTTTTTTTTCTGTTGTTCCTTTACATTCTTCCTAAAAGTGAAACCATGTGATATTTTTCTCTTGCATTGACTTATTTCACTGAGCATAATTCCTTCTAGCTCCATCCATGTTTCTATAAATGATTCTAGTTTACCTTTTTTAATTGCTGAATAGTTTTCCTTTGAAATGTGTTTAGAGAAAAAGTTTCTTGTTTTTGTATAAATGAAGAAATAGTGTATTGTCAAAATATACTATTTTGAGGGGAACAATTCAAAAATACTATATTTGAAATAGAAGAAATAATAATGTCTATTGTCCAAATGTTATGTGAGGGGGTATATATGAAAATAATTTATATAGGTAATTTTATAGATAGATGATATAGACATAAATATAGATGACAATAAACATCCTACTAATTTGATTTCTTCAGAAAGCCCTTACAAATACCTACGTATAAAACAATATAGGAATTCCTTCTGAGCAAGAATTTTGAATTTGCTGTTGGCCTGACAATTTCTCCATGAGTAAGACAAAAACCATTTTTCCTAATTTTGTATGGTTATCTCCTATGCATCATATACATCTTTTCCAAAATCTCATCTCCTTATAAATGCCCTTTCAGATTACCTTCCCTAAATATCCCTCCACCCAAAACCAGTGTTTCCTCACCCCATTTCTCTGTTTTACATCTTTCTTAAAACTTATATGAGGTGCAATCAAGAGAGAAAGAAAAGCAAAACTATGGCTTTTAATGAATCTCTTTTTTTCCTGTTGGCCTATTACTGGCCCCTTAAAGTATACACTACTTTTTCCAGATTCTCTTGCAGCTAGATAGCTAGACAGGTCCATGGAATCCAATTTTGTCTAATAAGGGGAAGGGTGCTAAAGATTCCTTAGAAATATATATAACTTCCTGTAAAATATAAAAGCACAGGAAAAACACTCTCTTGATCTCACATGAGATGCCAGGAACTCTAGTTTCCATCTTAAGCACTTGAAGATAAAAATTATAAAAACTAAAAAGTTATAGCATCAATGGTTGTATGGAAAAAGGAAAAAATATCTGAGCTCTGAGGTCACTGATTATGTAATCATATCTGATGCTGCTCCTCTCTGAATTCTTTAGTCCTTTAAATCTTATCCTTATACTTTAAGCCACTGCTGTTTGGTACTGAGTTATTTGTGGTACAATGAAATTCTCAAACATGAAATGCTTTTATTAAATAATGAATTTGAATCTTATTATCTATCTTTCAAACTGTAAGCTACAAGAGAGTAGAAATATTCCTTATTTATTTCAAAGTGCTATCATCTACATTTGTAGCAGTGCCTGGAACACTTCAGTGAAGATTATTTGGGTGAATGGATGACAAGTGAATGTAAATGAATGACCCTAATTCTGCTTTATATAGTACTAGGATACATGGGAGATGATCAAAGGATCAGGATAATATAGGGACCCATACACTGAGTGTGCTGGGAACTCCTCTCTTAAAAGTTTACCCTCCTTATTCTTTTAAATGGTTTCTATATAGTTTAGCTGGAGCCAAGTTATTTCTTCAGATATCATTCTAAAAATCTCAGCAAAGCCTGACCTTCAGCCTTTTAGCCACTATTTATAAATACCAGAAAGCATCCTTAGATTTCTCCAGAACTTCAGAATATTAATTTCAGTGATTTCATATTTGGATGTGTTATTGGAAGTTTTCTAATCTAGGCAGGTGTTACGAAATAAAACATTATGTCAGTCACATATATAATTTTACATTTTCTAGTAAACATTTAAAAAGTAAAAAAAAGGGCCTCCCTGGTGGCCTAGTGGGTTAAGCAACGCACTCTGAAGAAAACCGCAGCCACTGCAACACAAGTTCGATCCCTGCCGCCGGCCAGGGAAGGGACCCACATGGCGTAGCAGACCTCTCCTGCCTCGCCCGCTGCTGCCCTCAGCAGTGTGTTTCAGTCAATCTGCCTGTTCTGCTCCCCACTCTTGTCTGGTGAATCCTCTCACCTCCCGCTATTCTGGCCTGTACCCCCAGCTCTTGTATGCATAAATAAATATTATAAAATAAAATAAAAAGTAAATATGAATACTGTGACTTTTTCAATCCAATACATTCAAAATATCATTTTGCCATGTTATATTGGTCACTATGTGATTTATATATAAATTATTCATGTGATGATCAACAATTTTTGGACTTTGTAACTTAGTGAGCATTTTATGCTTACTCATTTCAATATGAACTAGTCACATTTCAAATCACATGTGACTAGATTTACACTAAATCACTTTTCAAAACAAATCTCCTCTTGAGGGCTCCGCACATGTCTAATTTAATAATTAAACACTTTAAAATGGTAGGCCGTGTGTTAAGTACTGAAGCTGTACAAAGAGATAAGCCACCATTAGCCCACCCTTTCCCTCCAAAGAGAACACAGAATTAATAAATGCATTTGCAGAAACAAATAGGCCATTCTGTTAAGGGTAGGGGGATGAGCACCCGAGAATCCCCATACCTGCTTGCTCTAAAAAGATTCTGCCATCTGCCACATCAAGACAAAATATACTCTAGTGCATAAGACCTTTAATGAAAAGGAACTTTAATACAATTAGCATGCAATAAAGAGAAGGGAAAAATAGATAAAATGTTTTCACAGAAAACACCCAAAGTTATTCATCTCCTCATGGGAAAATGCCCAGCAGGACCCCTGGGGCCCAAAAACTTGCTGCAAGTCTAAGGGGCTTTCTGACAGGAACCCATAGGAAAGGTGCATACAAGTCTGGGACAAAAGCAGCAAGTTCAAAATCAAGATAAAGGTTGCCATTATCAAACTTCCCATGGGTCTCTCACTCATGTCTGTTTTAAGTGTCTCCTTTCATTTTTACATCAACTCTCTAGTGCAAGTCCAAGGCTGAGAAGCAAACACAGCTTCTTCACCTGTCTCTCTGTTTCATGTGCCTCCTCCAAGTCTCCTTGCTCTCCATCCTTCTTTCCTTCTCTGTCTCTTCGCTAGCTTCATTTCCTCCCGCTCATGTCCACCCTTCCCTGGGTGGGACAAGGAAGCTGGAATCTCCCCTTTCCCTGGGACCACCCTGCTACAAGTCTGTAAGTTATGTGAAATATTGTAAAGGAGAAGTGCATAGCGTATCATAAGCCTGCTTGAGAGCATTAATTAGGAGGGAAATGGTTAAAGCAGGCTAAAGGATGAGATGTCAAGCTTAACTTTAAGGAATAAAGAGAGCTTATCTTGGTGAAAAAGTAGGGGGGGCAAAGGACATTCCTGGCAGGGAAGCATCATTGAGATTACAATAAATTAACGATTAACATACTAAATATATAGTTACCAGAGGAGTTGAGTGCAAAGAGAAAGAGAGAGACTGAATCTAATCAGAGGTCATGTCAAGTGGCACTGTGTTCATAAAAATATTTTCCTCTTGTCCGAACTGCTATGATGTTATGAAGAACAGTTCTATTACTATCTCATCAAATATTTCCATTGTTACTTCTCACTCTACTTTCTCCATTGTTGTAACTGTAGCATATAAAATTTAGACCCTGGTCGCAAGCTACATTCATTTTATCTTTCCTTGCTTAGCCATTCCTAGTCTCATCATTTCAATTCCTGTCTCTATGAAGATAACATCTAAAGTCTACTTTCAACCCTGACCTTTTGTCTAATATCACTTATTGTGGAAATATAATTAAAAGCAATTTTTTCTCCCAACCTAGAAAACCTCTCCACAAATGTAGAAGAGAGAAAAAAAATAACTTTCTCTCTGACTAAACATCAAGCCAGAATGCAATACACAGGGCATCAGCTAAGAGGTTGTAAAGATAAAAATAATTCTTACTCTTTCCTATAGCTAAGTAGATACCCATTACATATGTATTTTTAAAATAAACAATAGCCAGTCCTCAAGTAAGAGGATTTGACAATACCCTTTGTCACTCATAATTTATTCTAACTTTACCTGGTAATTGAGGTGGCCATCTGTTAGCTAATTAGCTTCTAATTAGCTTTAGTCCTAGAAAAAACAAGCCTCTCATCTCTTTTTGTAACTTGGAGTCAAGCAGTCCTCACCTAGCTCCAAGTCATTTTCCCAGCCTCCAGAATTAAACTGGGAGACAGGGGTGAAACTTCCTTGATGCCTGCATTTCAGAGAGAGACTTTCATAGGTCATAAAGCTGACAAAAGACACAACCAGTCTTTGAAAAAATGTATATACATTTGAACAGATGGAAAATTTTCTAAAATGAAAATTTGTAAGTTTTCTAAAAGTAAATGCTCTGAGAAAGGTGGGGAGTGGGGTAAGTCTTCTCTATTTTTCAATGGGAAGAATTAATGTCTTGTTTTTTACATACACATGTATCACTACTCAAATGAAATGCATTTTTAAATCTAGTTATTATCTGATTTCCTAGCCAAGTCAATGTCTTCATTTCTGCCAACAATTTTACTTCTTTCCCAATATCCAAGCTTGAAATTTCAGAGTAGAGTTATTTTTGAAATAATACTTAATCTGCTACTGAACTGTCAATTGGTCCCTCTCAGTTATTCTTTCTTCCAACTTTTTCAGTGAGATAGTTACAGCCTCACCTCACTCCTAGGTTATACAATGGTATACTAAATTGGTGCTTTACTTATATTTTTTTCTCATTTCAGTTTTCACCATACACTTCTGCTCCCTAACTGATTTTCACAATCATCTAGCCATCCTTGTTCAAAATCTACCACTGTTTCTAATAACTACAAGGAGAATATCATCCTTATCTTGATACTACTCTGAGAATTTAACTTGGTATTTCTGTATATTTCATTTAGCTTACAGCTGTCTGGTTGCTGAAATACAAGGCCAGGCCAGTGTGATGAAACTGTCCTCCATTAAACTTAAAACCTGCTTTGTCCTATATCCTGCTGCCTTACTCCCAAGCTTGTGCACAAAAATTGAGAAACCTGAACATGAATGTGGCCAGGTAATCCAGCAGCACACAGTGACTTACAGGAGTACCCTCTGGAGAACCCTGACTAGATCCTTTCCAATGATGGTCACTCCCTGGTGAAGCATAGGGTGAGAAGGGCAGGAGATGAAATGATGACTCAGATGGGACTATAGAGAGCTAGCCACTCCATGCAGGTATCAGTGCACAACTAGTCGAGTTCATAGCACTAATCTAAACTCTGGAATTGAGTGAGGACAAAAGAGCCAATGTCTACACAGACTCAAAATACATGTTCCTGGTTCTATACACCCACAGCAACAAGTGGAAAGAGACACATTTTCTCACACCTAATGGATCTTCCATAAAATACTACAGGGATCTTGACAGATGTGAGGTCTGTTTGCCTCCCATGGAGGTGTTGGTCATTCAATGTTGGATTGGGAACACCAAAAGGAGGAGGATGAGTTGGTGAAAGGCAACCACTGGGTAGATCAAGAGGCAAAGGTGGCCATTGGACTGCCTTTCTCAGAATAGCCCCTGGAGGCCCTTGGGCATTTGACAAGGGTTGCACCTTCCAGCCCATTTGTTGACTGCAGTTCAATGAGAAGAGACTGTTTCTCCCTACCTCTTGCCAGTGGATGAGTCTCAAACCTTTACACCAGACTGATTTTTCATTTTAGTCAACACAAGACCTTGCTCATAGCTTATAAATTACTCATAACAACAACAACAACAACAATCTTCCTATGGTTCTCAAACAAATCTATGACAACTGTGAGGTTTGTGTCAGAACTAACCCTCCCAGTCAGAGGGAGTACAGTACAAGGGCACACACATACTGGGGAGGGCTGACAGGCAGACTTCACCTACCTTTCCTGAGCTTGGGATTCTAGTTCCTTTCTTGTCAGGGCTGACACCTTTTCAGGGTGGGTAGATATTTTCCCCTACAGGACTGAAAAGTTTGTGGAGGTAGTCAAAGTGCTCACACTGGCTTTTATCCTTCACTCTGGATTCCCTCAAGTCTCCAAAGTCATAGAGAGCTCATTCACAGCCACAGGTGCCCTGAGGGTTGCAAAGTCTCTAGGCATAGACTTCCACCTGCACTGTGCCTGGAGCCCCCCCCCCCCCCCNCTGTGCCTGGAGCCCCCCCCCCCCCCTTTCAGGTAAAGTTGAGGCTTATCAAGAGTCAGCTAAGTTATCCCAGGAGACCAACTTCCTTGGCCTTATCTCCTTCCTAGCACTCTGCTATGCCTTAGGGCTAGCCCTTAGAGACACTGAATCCTTTTGAAATGACCTAAGGATGTTTTCCTAACAAATGATTTCCTCCTGGAGGAAAGCAGCTGACCTGGTAAAGGATGTCATCTCTCTAGCACAGTTCCAGGAAGCCCTGCATTTCTCAGGCATAATCCCCCATGAATTTGCAGAGCCTCTCTCCCAGCTAGAGGATCTGGAGCTGGTGAAGGCCTTTTCCCTCTCTCTCCTTCCCTAGATCCCATGTGGAGTGGACCTAGTATGGAAATCCTTGCAGCACCCACAGCCACCAAGATGATGGGAATAAACAACCTGATTCACCATACCTGACTGATGGCCTGGGAACCCATAGCTCTGTTCCTGACACCCTTCCACCTCTCCTCTACAGTCCTCCCTACTGTTGCTGTGAACCTGAATGGCATCAAGTTGAGATTTACCAGAGAAACTCAGATGAAAGATAAGTAGCCTTCGCTTGAGATTCAACTCAGCTGTGTTTGCTATTTACTTTCTTGGTGTTTCTGTTGGCCTGCTTGTTGGGAATGTGCTTATTGGGAATACTCTCTCTCACCCTCCCAGTGATCTATAAATCATAAACTCCCCACTTCAGCATATGATGCCACACTTAATTTTAAGTTCTCTAGCCATGATGGCACCTGGAAATCTCTTGATTTTTAAAATGGCCCTTGGATTCCTTCTTGGGTTGGTTGGAGAACAGTAAGATCATTAACTTAGCCAAAATTATTTCACAGGGAGAAAATCTGA
The DNA here is from genome assembly GCA_019455555.1 of Galemys pyrenaicus. NCBI lineage: Eukaryota > Metazoa > Chordata > Mammalia > Eulipotyphla > Talpidae > Galemys > Galemys pyrenaicus. Next base: position 5,073,869 of record JAGFMF010011393.1, read on the forward strand.
GCAACTGTTGGCTCTATTTCCCCAAACCCTCTCTCCAGGGTACAGAGCCCACTGCCTTTCCAGTTAATAGTCACAGTCTTTCTGTCAATTGGACTTCCATGGTATCAGGTCACCACAAACTTCCAGCCCTGCTCCAAGTCCACTGGGATAGTATGGAGGAAAAAAACACCCTTTTGTCTGGATTAACATCACTATGAAGCCTCAAAACTCAGTTACATCATGAAAGCAGTGCTTTGTACACTGGTGGCTGCAGCTGCAAGGGCAAAGTAGACCTATTACTTGAATGCTTTAAAAATGGCATGGTCTCAAACTCCTCCTCTAACTTCTCTATTCCCTCTAACCCCACAGAGTCCCATTTTTGCCCTTGGGGAGATTTGAGGACAGGACCCTTCACAGGTGTCCTCAGTAACTGTTCCAAAAAATGGAGACAAAGGACCTCTCCATTGTGGTCTGGACACCCCAGGACCCTTCAGCCCATCATGACTTCACATGGGACTTTCTTGTGTATCTCAAAAGTGAACTAGAGTTTTTCAGTGCTTCAGGGTGGAAACAAGTGATGTCTATCCTAAACACCAGCCAGTCTATATCCCTCAGTTCTCCTGCTTCTCAGGTTTGGGTCTGTGTGGAACATACCTCCACCTTGCTGGACTTGTGTGTGTGTGCTGCTAAAAAATGGATTCCTGTTTGGGCCGCAGGCTTCACATCTATCCACATACAGATAATGTATAGCATGTAAGTCAAAGTGAGTTGGCCCACCCTCAACATCCAGGTCTTTAACCACATACATAACCCCCTTCCCCACATCAGACCAAAAAGGGCCCTGGGACTGATAGCACTCTTCCTCAGCATGACAACAGCTGTTACACCCTGGGGGTGAATCTGCCTGCAACCATTACTAACTTATCAAAAGAGATTGCTGACATCTCCTGCCATACTGGAAGAAACTCTCCAGAACATTGAAGGGTCTTTAAAGAGTCTTGCTAAAGTTGTCTTCGGTAACTGTCTAGCCTTGGACTATCTCTTGGCTGAGCAGGGCGGTGTCTGTGTGGTGATTAATAAGACCTGCTGCACATACATCAATTCTAGCTCCCAGGTGGAGAAGGATATCAGGGCCCTCTATGACAAAGCCTCCTGGCTACATAACCTCAAAGATCCATCAGTCACACAAATCTGGGACCAAGCCAAGGGTTGGATCCCATCAGCAACCTGGTTTTTACATCTTGGCCCTTTGATGGCCTTACTTCTATTTCTCATTCTTGGCCGCTTACTCTTTAACCTTCTGATAAAGTTTTTCTCTTCTCATCTAGAGTTTATAATGCTTAAGATGGAACCCACCATGAACCTTCTTGCTCTCTTATGCTAGGGACCCCTGAGTAGAACCCCTGAGGAAGAATTCACTGCTGACCACAGACAGTGTCCCTTTCCAGCCAGAAGTAGTCAGAATGGTCATTCCCTTAATTCCCTTAAAGGCAGTCAGGGTTACCTCTTCAGAGGGGGAAATGAGATGTCTTTGGACAAGCAGACAGGCCAGAGGTCCCCACTTAAGTAAAAATACCCACTATTTCAAGGAGGAACATAGTTTGTTTTGTTTTGTTTTATTTTTTTGCAGTAACTATCATGCAGATATAGCAAATTAGTGTGAAAAATTCTCCAGCATATAAACCCTAGACATGAGCTCTTCACCGGCCATGCACTAGAGCCCCTTCCCTGTTGGAGGGAAGCTTTCCTGTAGCTTTAATTAGACTCCTGAACTCACTCCTTGTGGTCCTTGTCCTTAATCTCTTGGGCACAAGACAAGAGCTGGGCCAAGATGGTGAGATTCCCTCACTGTGTGACACCATGTTCACTTATGAACACCAGATTTTTTAAAAGATTTATTTATTCATATAAGAACTGGGGTACAGGCCAGAAGTGCAGGGGGTGAGAGGATCCACCAGAGACAGAGTGGGAAGCAGAACAGGCAGAATGACTGAAGTACACCGCTGAGGGGAGCAACCGGCAAAGCAGGAGAGGTCACCTGCCGTGCCATGTGGGTACCTGCCGCGCCATGTGGGTCACCTCTCTGGTCTATGCCAGGGATCGAATAGTGCTACAGCAACTGCATTTTGCTTAATAGTGCATTTCTTAGCTCACTGCGCCACCAGGGGAGGGCCCTGAACACCAGATTTTTAACCACAGAATTCCTGTTCCTTAATTTTCTTTCCGCTTCACTTACTTAAGTACTTACTCTGTTCATTCAGCACTGCAATTATAGCATATATTATGATTTATTCTAATGTAATTGTTTAGAGGATCAACTTCTTAATCACGTTCCTGACAACATTATCCCTGAAACATTACCAACATTATCTCTAATCACACTGGTTTCTACAAAATTTATCTTAACTCATTTAATAACATCTAGAAAAACTAGGGGAAAATACTTTGCATTCTAGGTTGCTTGGTTTCTATGTCAAACTAATATACCTTCTCTTGTGCTTTATATTTATAAATAATACACCTCATGGACAACTGAAGTTCACACAGTTGAATGGTTGCCTCCATTAAATGTCCAATAAATATTTACAATTCTGATGTGTCTATTAAAATGATGTTCTCAGTTTTCATATTTACATCAGGCAAAAACACTAACTCTGTAGTTACTTAACCTTGATCAATAGTAAAGATAAATTTCCTTCCTCAACACATGTAATTTAATCTATAATATTGAACTTCTTAAACAATTCTTTGAAATCCCATCTACAGAAAGCATTTGTTCTAATTGTAATGCAGGGATAATATAAAATATACTTCAGTTTACACAGAGAAACTATAATCTCTTAAATAATCATGTAGCTTAAATAAAATAATGAATAAAAGAATGTTACAGTTTAAAACGGTGTGGCTATATATATATATTTAAAAATCAAGTTGCATGTGAAATTTGTGCATGAACTATCGATTAGTAAAGTTAATGTACAATATAAGATCCAATTATTTCCTGTTTGAGTTAATTAAAATTGGTTGATTTTTAGGATTCACCTCAAATAAAGTCTATTCTTTGCCAATTATCCAAATGAATCATTTTTAGCTTAGTAACATAATATTTATATTTGGCATTTGATATCATTTTATCTTATAGATCTACTAAATGAATCAGTAGAGAAACTGTACACTTTAAAAACTCAATACAGTCCTTGTCTATTTTAACACTGATTATGAAAGCTTAATTTTAAAACCAAGCCAACCCTTCAATGCCAAAAGAAATGACTTGACTTGTCATAATCCAAACTATCAGTCCAGCTGCTTCTAGCAGCTGTTAACAGAAGCTTCACAAAGACTCATTTCTGACAGATCTGTCGAAATGATTTGGGAACTGAAAATGTACAAATGAAGCTTAAATAAAATAAAAAAAGAAATTGAGTATATGTCAAAGATCAGTTTGGGAGTTACAAGAAAGCTGCAGAATGCAGAACTATCTTGTCAGTCTATGTTGCATTTCATCTGATAATCACTTGTGGCTGTTTTGTAGAGCAGCTCATCTCACCCTTTAAGAGGAAACATGCCACAAAAGCAATAAATCATTAGAAATGCCAGTTGAATTTAGACAGCAGTTAAAATTCCATGCCATCAATCCCAAGTAAGGAATGTTCAATAAGATCATGCCTAATTTATTTCTCAAAAGGCCTGTGAAGCTATTCTTTGCATTGAGGATTAAAATGAACTATCAGAAACATTATTTGCTAATGTAAGCAAACATCTTATAAGAAGCTATCAAATAAACCATGTGTCATATACTAATATTTTTGGCAGTGTTTCTGAATATTTCTAATATTTTTATAGTGTTTTTGAAAGGAATATAACTCACTGGAATAGAAAACTATAGAGTTTATTTTTCGATAGTTTGACCAGATTTAGTATCAATAATAAACTAAAAGTAAACACTTCCCACTGGGCACATGAAAACAGCCATTTGACAGGAATCACTCAAGACCTGCCAGGTTTCCTCCAGAGTGACTCATTTGAATTATAAAGCATAGAAAAACCATAAAAGGTAATTGAGGAATGTAATTTGGAAAACTAAAGTGAATTCATGATCTCTTTCTATTAAAAAAAAATAAGCAATAGTGGCTTGAAGTGATTAGGCAAATCAGCACACCCAGCAAAGGTACTTTGAGAGCTATGTATATATTCATTGAGCTATTATATATAAAGCATTGTGCTAGGCACTGGGGAAATGAAAGGCCAGTAATGATCATGATATAGTAGGGAGCAAGACTTAAAACACCACTTAAAACAGCACTTGATGATTTATATGCTAGTGGGAATGATTAAGTGACCAATAAGGCACAGAAGGAGGCCCTTTTTTAAAGAACCAAGAGATGGGATTGCATTTGAACTAGTTAAGCCTTATAAAGTTACTAAAATGGTAACAATTGAGATCAAGTATTCCAAGGAGAGAGAAAATAGGATGAGAAGAACAGCACATGAAAAGTATATGCTGGGGGCCTCCCTGGTGGCTCAAGGGGTTAAGCCCCACATTGAGAAGCATTTGCAGTAACTACAGCAGGAATTCAATCCCCGGCCAGGGAGGCGACCCACATGGCACAGCAGACCTCTCCTGCCTTGCCTGCTGCTCCTCTCTACAGTGCATTTCAGTAGATTTGCCTGTTCTCCCCACTCTGTCTCTGGTGAATCCTCCCACCCCCCACACCTTTAGTCTGTACCCTAGTTCTGGTATGCATAAATAAATAAATCTTTTTAAAAAAAAAAGTATGTGCTTTAGAAACACAATTCCGTGTGGATTTGGTGAGTGGCAGAAGTAGAGGGAGAAATTAAGTGATTTATGCTAGGTGATGCTGGTGACATTGAAAGAAGATTTGGGGTAGAATCATAACTGAAATTTATATAGGCAATTTTCAGGTAAGGCATGAGGTGTGCTACATAAGTCTGAATTTCCTTATCTCTCTCCAATTTGCAGGTACAATTGATACCCGATTAACATTAAAACCTAAAGGCCAAATTTAAGTATTTTTCCTGAGAAACTGGTACCTCTTCCCTGAGAAACTCCAAAATCACTACCCCCACATTCTTTTCTAAATAATCAGGGTATATATACTACACTGTTCATAAAATGCAACTATTGACTGCTAGTACTGTCACTTGAGGACTCTGGGCAAGATGAAAATTCATCTGTCCCCAGAAATGCTTTGTTTTCTGCTGTTTCTCCATGTGGGAGATAAGTGTGCTCCCACAGCAGGGGCTGCTTAGGCCTCCTAGAGGGAGGTAGCCTGCTATGGGGCTAGGGAATAGGGAAGTCTGGCCTTAGGTCTGGATGAGGACAAGTGGCTAGTAAAAACTGGGAAAGACCAAAGTTTGTCACTTTATCTTTGAAGAATAAAAACAAGTTAATAAGCTGAAAGAAGGAAGAACATTTCAGACAGAAATCCAATGACTTAAGTCTTTAAATATCACACTAAAGAGCATGGCTTTTATTTTCTAGCCAATAAGGAGTCACTGAGATTTCTAAATAGAAAACGGAGTGATTAGATCCAAGTGTTAGAAAGAAATGTCTGGCAGTTTAGAAGAAGATAATTAAGTAAGGGACTAGCTTGGAATAGAAATCACTATATAAGAAATTGAAACCATTTCATAAACCTGTCTAAAGCAAAGGTAGTTTAAGGGTGAAGACAACGGACTTGAAGGATACCAACAAGCAAAATTAGGAGAGAATTTTATGATAAAGCAAACAAGAGGAAGGTAAAAGAGAGCCAGGAAGATTGAAGCTGAGGTTTCTCTCTTGATGAGGAAGAAAGTGGTATTTGAATGAAAGAAAACATAGAAGAACTAAAACTTTACAAGATCAAAGAATAAAGACAATGCAGCTGTCTAATAGAATGTCCTGATGGAGTGGAGGGAAAGATCATGAAATGAAAAGCAGTACTAGAGAAAAGTAGTCAGTTCTTTAAAATATTATCTGAATACACTGTTGAGAAGAGCAGCTTGTGAGACAGGAGAGGTCTACTGCCCCTTGTGGGTTAACTCACTGGCCGGCATCAAACTCATGCTTCAGTGGCTGCTGATAGCAACATAATGCTGAGACTTAACCCCTTGTGCTACCAGGGCGGCCCCAGAGTCGGATTTTTTTCTATACCCTTCATATCTTAATTTTTTGAACTGTTTGTTATGTAAAGGATCTGACTACATTTTATTTAAAAATTGAAATTAATAGAAAAGTAATATATATTACTAGTAGTTAAAAATAATTTTATCAATGATTCTAACTGTCTTGGGAGAGAGAAAATTCCTGGAATTTATCTATCTCTGAAGATAACACTATACCTTCAGACTCCTATCATCAAGCTAAGGTCTAAGCCAGTGATCAGCAAATTTTTTCAGTAAAGGACAAGACAGTAAATATTTTGTGTCTTGTGGATTATACAGTGTGTCAGAGATACCATTGCTGAGGTAAAAGGCAAAAAGAGGCATATGTAGCTGTGAATGAAACTTTATGTACAAAGTCATGTGACAGGTCATAGCCAATCTATAGGCTTTTTGCTAGCTAACATGTTATCTTTTTTCTGTCCAGTTTATTACTAAACTAGATTTAAGTTTGAAAAATGGTCATGTAAGATTATCAAATACAAAGGGTTTAATTTATACATAGATCCTTTTGCTTACTATCTTTCTAAGTGAGTGTTAAAAGAAAATTTTTAAAAAGAATCCAACATCTTTACTTCCTTTTTATCTCCTCATAATTTTCAGTGGTATTTTTTCCTAATGCACTGCAGTTCTCATACAGACATATTAGACTAGATCACAATGGAAAATAGAATCCTCTTCTTTAACCGAAAGTCACAAGTGTGCCAAGAAGGTAGGGAGTGACTGCACTTCTGGGAATCTATCAGCTTGTTGTTATCCTCAAGGTCTCCTTAGACATGACACCAATATCATTCTAAAGCCCATTAATGCTCACAGTAAATTCAGAGTCACTGAAGATGAAACTAAAGGCCACAGAGAACTAGGAACACAGAGGTAAGACTTAGCTTCTGCCTTCCAATATTAGTTACCTTTTTGTGAGTTGCCTGAACTTCTCTGGTATCAAAAAATGAGGTCTTTGTAAATCAAAATGTAAAGATGAGCTAATATACCACAGGAAATGTCAGCTCACTGGAAAGTTGAGGTAGTAGACATAGTCCATAAACCTGTGGTCTGAGGCTTCTTGAAAAATTTCTAGTGTGTTCTCAGACCTCATTAAAAATCTCTTTCTAAAATACAATTTACTTCTCAAAGCAAATGTAAAGTTACATCCCCAAATATAAAGCTACATAATCTAATACAAATCAGCTCACTTTAAGCACAAGTAAACTAAGTTTTGGACTTGCTAAGGGACTTGAACAATTTCCTGGATAATTCATGAGTTAAGAGGCTTTATTAATACACATAGTTAAATGATTACCATTTTGAGTTTTATTTATATATATATTTATATATGTGTGTGTGAGTGTACATGATGAAGAATCTTATGAATACCATATAGACAGTGTTCCAGTATATTCATACACAAAACACTATTATAGATGCCTTATATATTATAAATTATTTATCAATAAAAATAGTTATGCAAAGAGGCTTTTCCAGTTTGAAAGAAATTGAGCCAAAGAAATGGATAAACTAATTGTAAAATGAAAGGAGATATGTGTTATATGAAGAGAATTATACCAAATGATTAGGTTTTTAAAGGACTTTAGAAATTAAATATTCCTGTAACTTTAAATTCAATACTATAGAGTTGGTGGAAAATTGATTTTTATTCTGTCATGTTCCTCCAATACTACTCAGCTTATAACCTTTCCCCAACAAACTCACCTCTATTCTCAAAGTTTGTATCTTTAAGGGTAATAATTACTCATTTATTAAAAGTTCATTTTCCTCATCAAATTTAGTTTATATATGACATATTTCTAAGAATCTAGGAGGAAAGATAGAGAGGAAACTTCTTATTTCATTGTAGTGGGCTATTCATTCCTAGAAATGAAGAATATGCTGAGAATTAGCTGTGTTTTTTTCTCCAAATACCAAATGGCATTTAATGACAGATCTAAAACCATGCACATATTATTTTCTCTCTCACAGCATGATTAGGAATTATAACAAAGATATGAGTAATATTGTGAATAATCCTCTACAGTTCCCAAAACAACTGAAATACAAGCTTTGTCCTATCTTTTGAAGATAGTTTGATTTCCTCAACAAAAGGATATACAAAGTCATAATCTTTAGGTCCAGTATAATCCTCAGTATTGATAAAAACCTGCTTACAGGCAGAAAATATATATAGTACGTTGATATGTTAGCAAAAAATATAAAACTCCATTATATGAAATTTATATGCAGGTTGTATTCATATTTTATACAGCATTGAATTAGAATTTTAAAAAGTTATGGTGAGATTTGAAGGAAGACTAGATTTTCTACACTATTAGTGTTGCAGTGAATAAAATATTTTAGGGAGAATTTGAAGACTGAATGAATTCTAAATGTAATAACAAATTAACTTTCATCAATATATTAGTTTTGGGTAATTAGAAAATTTAACAGTAGAACCCTAGTCTAAATTTAACTTTTAGAGCAATAATCAAATCAAGCTATTATGCCCAAATACCTGTTTTCCACAGTTGTTATATCAAAGGAGTGAAGCAATCTAAGGTAAATCTAAATAAGGGCTCACAAATCTGGAAATGAGCTTCGTCAACTTGCTTATGCAGTGACAGCACTCTAGAGATTGAATGTGAATGAATGTTTTCCTTCATTGCTAAATTTTATAAATCATTAACAACTTGTCTCACCCAATTTTGTGAGACAAAGTCAGTTCTGAAAAGCATGAGATTAGAATGTCAAGGCACAAAGGAAATCAGTCTCATACTCTTCTAGGTTCTTTTTGGACTGGCTGCATAATCAAAACAGCATCAGGCAGGTTAGTAAAGGAGAAATCAATTTAATAGCATACACATGGGGAATCTGCATGGTTGTAAATTCTGAGGAATAATGGAGCAGACCAGGAATATTTATTTATCTTGCATTTAGGGACCAGATGTATGAAGGTGAAGGAGGAGGATATCACAGGACAGAGAAGAAGGAATTACCTCATATTTGGAGAGTATGATGGATTCTTAGAGAAGATCTATTCACTGATAAATCTACAACTAGATGAGGACACCCCTTCTCTCCCCAACTTCATTCTTCTAGGACATAAAAGAGACAGCAGTGATTGCTAGTCTGATTAAATTAGGAAAAGGGAAAAAGCTTTGAACATCTTTTCTTCTTAGATTAGGAGAGCATGAAGTATTTAGGCTAGCACAGAAGCTTCTCCTCAGTCTCAAGGGACTTTATTGCTCTTAGCTCAAAATACTCTGAATGCCAGAGCAAGGGTTCTTGAGGAAACTAGTTTTGAGAATCATTGTGTGGTTTGATTTGGGCAACTTCAATAACAACAGCTTAAATAATTTAAATAAATCTCACGTATACCAACAGTTTCAGAAATGGGAATGCATTAAAGTGGAAAAGAAAGATAGTATGACTCGAGCCAATCAGCCATTTCTATTGCAGTTGATCTACAGTGTGCTTAGTCACACTTCTCTCTTTTTGTCTAGTCACTCTGTACTGTCTTGTTTTTACTACTTTGCAAACTCAATTAGATTTCTCTCTTGCTCTCAATCCTGTTCTTCCTTTTCCTGATAATATTCTATCCCCCTCCCCCATTTCATTAACTGCTGTTCTTTATCCCATTACCCTGCATAGTTAAATTTTTACATTTTTGAATCTATTTCATTTCTTTTTCTTGGAGAACTTGTGCAATTTTTAAATTTCACCTTTTTTTAAATTAAAAAAAATTACATTTGGGATTTGGAATCAGACTAATTTCACAACAGATAAGCAACTCAAATGTAATGCAGATATAATAGCTAACATGGTTTATTTACTGATTTTTTCCTGTTAACCATGTGTCTTCTTGCTGAGGAGGGGTTTAAGATATCTTTTTTAGCTTATCACTTCAATTGTCTGCATTATAGACCTTCTTGTAGCGATCCCTATCGATATTATTCATTTATAGCAGCCACCTCTGACCACAGAAGAATGGGAAGCTGTTTTGATGGTCTTGCCTAGGCATTCTCCTGAAACATTCCATTGGGGCAATATTTACCTTTGAGTTTCTTTAGAACATAATATATAGAATGGCTTTTATTTTAGCTTTTAAGTTTTACTGGCAAGACAGCAAGTTTTTGGTATTTTTACCAAATAATTTAAATTCCTTTAATTTTGTGTATCCTTCTTTAGCTATAATTATTACATTTCTACTCTCCCTTTTGCAACCTCTCCTTTTCCTGCAGCTTTCACCAAACTACTTAGTTTGTTGATATTTGGCAAAATTTCCATTACTAGATTTTTTTTGACTATTATGATGGCCATTGAAATTTACCAGTGCAATAAACTCTGTTACAATGTCCTTTTTAAATTTACCACTTCTTCAATTGTCACCATTACAGGCCTGTTTGAAATGATTAATTATTCCTAGTGTATGAATGACTTAAAAAAATCTAATATCTGACCCTAACTTCTTTTCTAAGTTGTCTTATATCTGTATTTTTATCAGCCTCTAAGATCTTTCATTTTCTTCTTTGAAAAAGAAATGTGTGTTCCTGGCCATTTGAAATTTTTCTTTGTGACTTGGCCTATTCATAGTCTTTGCTCTTTGCTCCTTTCTGTTTTAGGAATGGGTATGATCACCTGCTGGATGTTTTCTATTACATATTCTGAGGTCACCATTAGCAACTCTGTCTCTCTACATCAAAATATGAATGCACCTTCCCACAGAGTAATTGACCTAACTTATTCCTGTCTGTGATAGGTACAACATTTATCTCTTCACTCAGAGCACTATTTGCCAATATCATTTATTTGGCAATAAATTCTATTCTGAATTATGGCTTATTTTTTTCACTAGTATTGAACACTTACTGATTAATAATTACTGGCTGCAATGGTCAGGTATAATAATTATATTTACAAAAGTGCTTTGAGAATTATTAAGCACTGTGCAAAGCTATTACATTATTATAAATATAATTCCTATAGATATGTTCATCCATCTATGCCACCTTCTTTAGCTAGATTATTTTGTAACTGAAAGACAGAAGTGTGTCCTCCAAAAGCTCTAACAATAATTTGTATAAGTGGATTGCTAATATAATTCTTAGAGTAGTAAAAATGAAAAAAGTCAATTGAAAAGATTTTTTATGTTTAAACATCAAAGAGTATATTCTTCCAGAATGAACTATTATTTTGCTGAGAAAATAAGTAAATTATTATTTGTAATGTAAGAGAAGACATATGAAATAAGCTGATTACAGAATTCATGCTTAGAAAAATAAATATCCCAAAAGTATGCTTTTAAAGAATATCTGTGAAACATCTACAGAATTTTTCTACAATGTCAACATAGAAGTCTGGTAATGACAGAATTATGAAAGAGTGATTTATGATTTTCAAAGTCCCTCCTAATAAAGAAGGCAGAAAAGTTGACATGCAGGATGCATAGCAGCCAAAGAAGTAGAAATTGCAATTCTATTTGGCAAGATTTCAAAGTTGGTTATCTGACATTATCCTTAAATAAAACTTTCCCTGGTTAGGGCAAAGGTAACATATGAAAGGATCCTGTAAAACACTTGTGAAGAGTAATAAACCAGCATTTGAGTGTAATTTTACAGATTACAAACTTCTTTGAGATATGTGACCCCATTTGAACTACTCTATGAATAGCTGGTATTACTAGACCCAATATAAAATTGAGGAAAGTGTGCCTTGTACAGCAGAGACCATTTTTTCAAGATTATACAGACAGTAGTAGGAATGTTAATATTTGTAACCAGTGACTATAAATTTGATTTTCTTTCTAAGATAGCAAGGCTTTTCCTAAAGGGAGTATATATGCAGTGGTGATCATTCATATTTTCTTCAACCAGCTATCTACATTGTTTCTATAATTCCTTCCTTCCTGTGGTTTCTCTAATTTGCATGTCTTAACTAATCAGATTTTTAAGTAGATCATGCATTAATTTGTACTGATAGTTTCTTAACGTTCTTCTTCCCTTCAGCATCCCAGTCATTCAGTACTTTTGATCACCTTATTTCAATCTTGTTTACTTCTAATTAGGTTGATATTAACAATTGAAGCAATTATTTTGGAGATAGTGTCAACCTTTTTCTTTCCACAGACAACAGTATTGACTGATGATACAAAATATATCTGGTATTCAAAGATGCTATCCTGACTTGGCATACCCACCCAATTGCAATTACACAGGTTTTGACATTATTGATTAATTTGTGATTGTAGAATAACAATATTACATTCATGAGTGATTTGGGTGATATGATATACACAGGCATTTTGAAAATGAATGTCCGTTTCTATTTCGGTGCTTTATTCTGTAGCTTATGAGGAGGTTTTGAGTCATATATTTAATCAACTGCAATGCTGTTCAACTCTATTGAATTTGCTCTTTTACAGTGTTTCTTTAATATCACAGTCTTTTATATTTAGTGGTGTTACATTTTAATTAAAGTTATTCATTGAACATTTGTTTTCATATCAAAAGAACTCATCCTGTGTTTTTAAATGTTCTTTGATCTCCTGTGGTCAGATAATCTGAATATTAATATCATTCTATGGGACAAACTCAGTGTGGATGCTTAAAGAATGTATTCTAATTCCTGTAAACAAAATGGCATGGTAAAAATTTAGATTTGACTCACTAAATGATTAAACACATATATGCATAAAAGTTGGATTTTTGAAAAGAATTTTAATTAAAAATTTGTTGGAGGTCTTTCAAACAGAGTTCTTATTCTCACTTGAGTTTTTATTATGGGTTGGCCCGAATACATTTCCAGCATAACACCTTTTCAAAGTCATTAGCCCTCCTCAGAGACCCATGACATTAATATAAAATCATGTCATCCAACTTTTTCAATTTGCACCTAGGAAAACTGAATAATGGCAATATTAGATGAGTTAGCTAAGATGTCACTTTCAGTAGGTAAAAGAATCAAATCTAGAACCTAGATCTCCTGCCTCTCTTCACATACTTATCATTTTTATTTTTGCTTATCCTTCTTTTGCTAAACATTAAGCATGTATTATCATCTATGCTTCTATTAGAAAGAGTTTTTGTGTTGGAAAATAGAATAGGAAGTACTAATATCATTTCATTAACGGAGAGAGTATAATTATAATGAAAATAAGTTCTTGCTTTCTTGCCACTATATCTACTGCACCATCTTCACTAAGTTCTTTCTCTTAGTTGAAAGCAAAAGTAACATGATAGAACCATATACAGATTGGTAGACAGCCATGTGGCCATACCAGTTCCATATGGTAATGGACTATGTCAGGCTGCTTCACTGAATACTCCTTGTCATGCCAGAACTGATATTATTTTGAATTAAAAGGCAAATGAAATTATTTGAATGAGACATTGATAAGCAAAGAAGAATTAAATAAACAACAAAGAAAGACAACCAGGAAGGTGATGAGGTTTCAATATTCACATATCCTAAGTTTAAACAATTGAGACAGTTTAGCCTAAAGAAGGAAAAATTTTAGTTACATGATAACTATTTTCATATAATTTCAAGAAGAATTCTACTTTCTTCCAGAACCAGAAAGAAAGGAAATATGTTATAGGAAACAACATTTTAGTTCAATATAAGGAAGAATATTCTGACACTCACCACAGCCCTCTGTGACAGTGGTAGTTTCCTTTGTAAGCTAATGAGTATAATTTTCCTTTCTAATTAATTTCTCAAGAAATAGACTTTAAAACATTTATAAAGTCTTTAAAGACAGGCTTTATATGTTAAAAATAAAAGAAAAACTACTGGTGCCATTAGGATGCTGATTATTTTGCCAGCAATGCTATAAATTCTGCCTGCCTGAGGAGGATTAAAATATTCATTATGGATAGCTCTTTCAGGAAATAATACTATGTGTGCTCCTACAGAGATGGAGGCAGACATCAAAACCTATGAAAATCCCTAATACTGAATAAAAAGTACATTTCGTTTTTCTAATGGTTCATTGTATTTAATATGTGGTAACATTTTGACTGGAGTAGCAGAAGTATTTTTCCTTCCTTCTTGTTTGGATAACAGTAAGTTTTCTTAAAAGAAACAATGTAAAATATGATACATCACAGAGACAATATTAATATAAAAATTTAGAGTATACTTTTTTAAAAAGGAATTTAAGGTGAATATGTAAACATTTCCCAGAAAGAAATGCTACGAGCAGGAGCACTGCCTATTTCGGATTCAGTACATACAGAAGGTGGGGAAGACCCATTTCACTTTGAGACTCATCTCACTCATCCTTGTGTCTTCTTCATATCCATCATAGTTATTGCCACCAGAAAGATCTATTACTGGGACTCCCTGGTTGGGCAAGGGGTTAAGTCTCAGAACTATCAAGTTATGGGCAGCTACTGCAGCACAAGTTTGGTCCAGAGTTAGATCCCCAGCTCGGGAACTGACCACATAGCACAGCAGCAGACCTCTTCTGTCTCACTCACTGCTCCCCTCAGAGGTGCATTTCAGTTGAACTCTTCCACTCCTCACTCTGACTTTGGTGAATCCTTTCACCCTTCCACACACACCTCTGGTCTGCACCCAAATCTTGTATGCAAAAGTAAATAAAAAAGAAAAGGAAGAAAGATCTGTCACCATTAAAGGTAAACCTGACTGGAACTAATGTAATTCTATTGATGGAAACATGCTGGCACAAGGCTACACATAGATGTAATTTTTCCAGAGTTTCTAGTTAGAAGCATAGGGTTAAAGATAACTTTAAATCAATCGTTTCATTCATGTGTTTCTCCTGACTTATTAAACTTAGGATAATCCCCTCGAGTTCCATCCATGTTGTTGTAAATGTTAACTGATTTTATTACTGATTAATAATTCATTGATATATCATAGATGCAAAAATTCTCAATAAAATATTAAATCAAAATGAGTAATAAATAACTAGCATCATACTTCATGACCAAGTGAGATTTATTTCAGGTATTCCAGGTATACCTGGATGGTTCAACATATGCAAATTGACCAGTGTAATTCACCACATCAAAAATAGGAAAGATAAAATATATATGATCAGATCAATAGATGCAGAAAAAGCATTTGACAAGATTTATGATAAAAACTTTCAATAAAATGGGGTTAGAAGAAATAAACTTCAACATAATCAAGGCCATATATTCCAAACCCTCAGCTAATTGCATACTTAATATTGAAAAACTAAAAGCTTTTCTTGTAAGATCAGGTTCAAAATAAGGATTTCCAATTTCACCACTACTATTCATCATAGCGTAGGAAGTCCTAGATAAAGCAATTAGGCAAGAGAAAGATATAAAGGATCCAGTTGGGAATAAGAATAAAACAATCACTAATAGTAGATGGCATGATAAGACACATAGGCAACCCTAAAATGACATTAATATACAATTAGAAACAAATTGGTACAGTAAAATGTCAGACTACAAAACTAATAGACAATACATGAATGTGTTCTTTAAGGTACTTAAATTACAATTGACTTCTCAATCTAGCATCTAGCAGAAAGTATTGTTTTAGATAGCAAGTTTTCTTAAAGGAAACAATGTAAAATATGATCCATCACTCACAGAGACAAAAAATAGTAAGTGCTGAATTTATACTTAAAGTTTTGAAAAAATTAATTTGAAATAATGCCTATGACTGTCAGTTTTCTGATCTATGAAATGAGTATTAAAGAAAAATAACATGTCTATATTAGAGATTTGTACACAGCTTCATTCAATGGAAAACATGGAAGGATTGAGCCAGATCAGAAATTAAAAATTCAAACATACCTTTAGAAAACAGGTTATAAGAACAAGTGAAGCAGTCTGTTAGATATGGCACTCTGGAAAAACTGGTATGACTGAGCAGGATGGAAACAGATTCATTCATCTAGAGGTGTTCACATTCAGAAGAACTTCAAAGCATATTTGTGAACCATCAACCTTGGCCTCTGATCTACCTTACTGACTCTCTTAGGGCCACAGAACTAATAACTCCACTGGAGAAAAAAGATGACTTGGATAGTTTCTTATGTTGCATTTTTCAATATTGCTCTCAAACTTGCACACAATTCTGAAACATCACTTAACTGTATACTTTGAGTTTCCTAGTTGCTTATTCCTATTTTTTTCCCTATTGAAATCATAATTATCTTTCTGTCTTCATTTATTTATTTATTTTACTCCATAGCATTAAATACTTAAAGGTTGTATGTTTTTTGTTGTCATTATAAAATAGCCAGAACTATGATGAAAATATCCAAAGAATTCCAAAACGAGTCAAAGAAAATTCAAAGGGAAAAAGATAATTGAATTTACTATTATTAAATCCCTTTCTTCTACTTCAGAGCAACTTACTTGCTGGACCATAAAAATAGGCTTTGATAAGTAGCTCTGTTCTAAGATATAATAAAAAAAAAACAATAAAGCATTCCATCACACATTCTGCAAATTTATCATCCATTCAAAGCATTCCTGTCGTTATTTTTCCTTTCAATATTTGTATTGTTCAACTGGATAGAGAAAGATGCTATTTCAGAACTCATTGAGAGTTTGATTTCCCTTCTCTTCATCAGGTGTTTGACGCTTTGGGAGACAAAACTCAGTTAAATGGGCTTTGAAGAGCCCTGGTGTTTAGCAGTGTCTTCTTACACGTCATACTACATACAGTTCTCTCTGACATGCCCAGTGCCTTAAATTTGCTACATACAAGAACTCCTCCTGAGAAGAGGCAGTTCTGAATTAAACCATCAAGCCACATTCCATTTTTGAAACTCTCCCTCTCACAGTGTGCACTACATACCAGCATAGTGGTGTGTCTGTTGCTGTGAAGGGTTTGTTCAAGGTCTTTGACCTGCTTACATGCAACTGACTATGAAACTAAGTAATGCAAATCTTTTCCCTTTGCAATGAATATGGAATTAGTTTCTCTCTGTGGTTTTTGATAGGGAGAAGTGAAAAGCAATTCCATGGCCCAAGTAGAGAAAAAAAGGGCAGAGATCTGATGATTCAGAAAGAAGAAATGCCATTTGTTTAAATATATAAAGTTACTTTGACTCTCCTCACTTCTTTTTTTTATGTTTTCTGTCAACAAAAATAAAATTGTATGCTTAATATGTATGGGTTCTTTGTTCATTCATTTACTCATAAACTTAAATCCTGGTATTAAAAAGAATCCAACAAGAAATCTAATGCAGAGTTCCTGATTAGTATCAATAAAGTTAGTAACACAATATCTAGGACCAAATAGAAACACAGATGACATAAAACGTTCTCAGCATGCTACCCAATTGATTTCATAGAAGAGGGAAGGAACAGAAGTAGACAGTTTCCCTTGTATAATCACTTCTTTCTTAATCTACTTTCACCAAATGGAGTGCATTTTCTATAGTAGCTGGGACTGAGAAGCAGGGACAGGGAAACTGTGGATGTGTGTGTGTGTGTGTGTGTGTCTGTTAAGAAGGAACAATGATTTTTGTGAGAGGATATTTAAATTTGCATGAATTAAATTTGCACATATTATGTTATTTTAATAATATTTTGACCAGTGAACTGAGACAAAACCCTCGTCTGAAGATGTCTCTAAGTAGACACTCAATGAATACATATTTTCTTCTGCACACTGCATAATTTGATTCTGGGAGAATAAGACTATATATCGGAAGCTAATATCAAAGCAGAATATAATATAAACATTTCAAGAGGCTATATAAATATGTGGTTGAGGACTTAAAAATTCTAGGATTTAGAAAAGAAGAAAAGACCATGATGGCTCCTGCCTGTTGACATCAATGTGCACCAGCTAATGACCCCCATCCTTATATAAGTACCCAGGGAATATAGCTTCAGGATCTGAAATTAAGTGTGCTATTTATGAATGCAGATTACTCTCTACCTCCTGCCCAATTCTGAGTTTTCTTTTGACTCAAAGTTTCCTGGAATCTCCAATCTGCTGAGCTGGTTGTGCCATCTCTTGTCTACTGTTGCCTCAAAAATTAGCTGTAATGTTTAAAAGTTTTAAAATTACACTTCAGCATGATAAATGCAAAGGAAAATGTCTCCACCTTTGGAGATTGGTCAAAATTTCAGGGACTCTCCAAACTCTACAGAGGTGGATGGAAAGATATGGAAAAAAAATTAATAACATGGGAGCTCACACGTAATTGAAATCATGGGAGCTCAGAGTTCTGGAGAACACATTTGGGAATGTTCACCCTATATATCCTTGATAGCTAGGATACTGTCTTTTTCTGATTCTGTATGATCCTGAGCCAGGTTTGTGTGGAAATGGAAAAGGCAGCTGCCTACACAATGAAATTTGAAAGCCCTCAACAGGTCCTCCCACAAGTCTGTCGCAATGCCTGCAGCAACAACCTCTGTAGAGATCCATCTGAGATGAGGCAATGTGTCCTTAAGAGACCTCTCCTAATAAGAAAAGGGACTGACATGTTTATCTACCACAGCTCTATCTTAATTAAGGATACTCTGGTTGCAGATAACAAAAACATATTTCAAATTTGCATAAGCTAGTTTACTGTAAAGTGATGGAGATATCGCCTAATCCGAAGAGAAAATGAACAACCGGTATCAGAGAGTGAGGACCCTATAGAAGAAAGCTACCAGAAAGAGAAAAGACTTTTCATTAATACCCTTCTTTCCTCTCCCCTCTCCATTCTCCCTTGCACCTCTCTTCTTCCCCCACCCCCAGCCATATTTTTCTCCTCCCTTCAATTTCTCAGACTGTCTCCACTGTGCCTCTTTGAAATGTTTCCATTTCCTC
The DNA here is from genome assembly GCA_019455555.1 of Galemys pyrenaicus. Taxonomy (NCBI): domain Eukaryota; kingdom Metazoa; phylum Chordata; class Mammalia; order Eulipotyphla; family Talpidae; genus Galemys; species Galemys pyrenaicus. The sequence continues at coordinate 5,092,787 of JAGFMF010011393.1, forward strand.
TTCAGGCAAGCAGCTGCCCATGTTGCTTTGAGAACCTGGCTGCCACACTATGTCAGCCTCAGCTCCTGAATTTAAATCACCTCACTTCAAATAACAGTCCAGAAATAATTAGACTGGTTCTGTGCTAACTGCATTTTTGAAAGGTTGAGTCTAATTGACTCAGCATTAGTTAGGTGTCTATTTTCCCCATAACCAAGGATGCTCAAGTACAATAACAGTGCAGATGCCTTATTTATCAGCTTTGAAGCTGTTTTCAGAGAAATGGGGTTCTTACGAATCAAATAATGCTCTACATGGATCTGTTAAAGTCCAATGAGAAGGATAAGATTAGAAAATAAGTATCTGAAATAAAAGAGAGAAGATGACTGTTTTGAAAGCATAGGGAATTATGGCAACATTGGGGGATTTAGCATTGACTTGGGTCTAAAGGAGCTTCCACAGATAAGTCAATAAATGAGGCTGACACATACTCAGGAGAAGCAGAAAACTCTGAAGTTTAACTAAATGAAGGATGCCTTCATCAGTCTCTAAAGTCAATCCCATGTGAGAGAAGAGGTCTATATGATTATTGGACAGTAAAGTATAGGAAAATTCTAGCCCTGTCTTGCCATACAGTCCATGGGAACTCTGTGAGGCTCTAGTCACTGGTCACCCATTTTTAAAAATACTAGTGCAATTTTATTCACAGTGTTGTCAAGGGGATTTAAAACATAACAAAGGATCCTGTAAATCTGGCCTCCTTGGAGGCACAGGGGTTTAGTCTCAGCGCTATCACTCTATCACCAGCCAGTCACTGAGATCTGAGTTCTGAGTTGGATCACTGGCCAGGGAGCTAAGCCACAGATGGCGCAGTAGACCTCTCCTGTCTCACTTGCTGCTCCCCTCAGCAATGTATTTTAGTAGATTCTCCTGCTTTGCTCCCCACTCTGTCTCTGATGAATCCTCTCAACTCCCCGTACCTCTAGCCTAGACACCAGTTTTTATATGCACAAATAAATAAGAATCTTTAAAATCTTTAAAAATCTTTAAAAATAAATCCTGTAAATAATGAATTATAGTTTAGATCAATGAAATGTATGAACACTCATTGATAAATGCTGCATGTTCTCTTACATATTCATTAGTTACTGGTTAATTAATTGTCTTAATAGAGGCATAAACTATCCTTACATAGTATTATTACAGTTCTACATAGCTTTCAAAAGAAAAATTTATGTAAGTTCAATAAAGAATACCATGAGCATATGAAAAGAATATTAATAGTATATGCATCAATTCAATTATTTCACATGTAATTTATACTAGGCTTATTTTAGACACTTTATAAGTTGAACTTAAAACTACATCCCAAGTTTTGCTGCTTTTCTCTGAAACCTTAATATCAACTAAAAATATTCTATTATTTTGTGTTACATATGATTAAACTATTCCCTTATTCAGTTATCTATTTTTATTATAATATATGCTTTATATATTATCTTTAACTCATACGAAAGTGTTATGAGGTCATTATGATTATATCCATTCTTTGCTTACACATTTGAGTCTCTGAAGAGTGTATATTTGGAAAAGGAAAGTCTCTTCAACAAATGGTGTCAGAAAAACTGGATAATCACATGCAAATGAATAAAACTATTTCATACAATTATAGAAATTGACTCAAAATGGATTAAAAATTTTCATGTAAGATTTAAATCCAGGGGCCTCCCTGATAACCTAGGAGTTAAGTCTCAGCATTATCACAACTACAGCCTGAGTTTGATCCCCAGGTAGGGAGCTAACCCACATATGGTGCAACAGACCTCTCCTGTCTTGTCTGCTGCTCCACTTAGCAGTGTATTTCAGTAGATCCTTTTGTTCTGCTCCCCACTATGTCTATGGTGAATCCTTTCACCCCCTACACCTCTGGCCTGCATCCTGTTCTTCAATGCAAAAAAAAAAAAAAAAAAAGANAATGAAAAAAAAAAAAAAAAAAAAGATCTGAAACCATAAAGTACATAGAAGAAAATATAGGTGATACAATCTACAACAGTGGCTTTATAGAGGTCTTTGGTTTCTCTAATCCAATAGCAAGTCAAACAAAAGCAAAAGTATGCAAATGTGACTTCATCAAACTGAAGAGCTTTTGCACAGAGGCAAAACCTATCATTAAAATTAAAAAGATCCTACCAAGTGGGAGAAAATATTTGCACATCATGCATTTAACAAAGGGCTAATAGCCAAGATTTACAAAGAACTGAGGAAGGAAGGAGGGAGGGAGGGAGGGAGGAGGGAGGGAGGGAGGGAGGGAAGGAGGGAGGGAGGGAGGGAGGGAGGGAGGGAGGGAGGGAGGNGGGGGGGGGGGGGGGGGGGGGGGGGGGGGGGGGGGGGGGGGGGGAGGGAGAAAATTTAAAAATCTAGTCCAGTGGAAATATGGAAATATGGGCAGAAGGGCTAAATAGACATGTCTTTAAAGAATACATACAAACGCCAAGAAGTACATGAAAAAATGTTCAGCATCGCTTATCATCAGGCAAATGCATATCAAAGCCACAAAGAAGTACAGCCTCATAACTGTGAGAATGGTCAATATGAAAAAGACCAGACACAGTGTTGGGAGGATGTGGAGAAATAGGAAATGTCATATACTGTTGATGGGAATGTAGACTGGTCCAGTCCCTATGGAAAACATTTGGAGCTTTCCTAAATACTGAAGATAAATCTACCAGGTGATACAGCAACTCTGGACTACAGTGAAGAACTATGGACACATTGTGGTAGATATGGTAACAATACATCTGAAAATGTGTGATGCTATACCTCTGAATCATATGCAGTGGTATAAACCAATTTCACTTCAATAAAAAAAAATGAGTGTTATAGCTTTTCCATGATCAGAGAAAGAGAAAGTTAAAAAGTTGGAATCTAAATTAATATAAGTTTAAATTCTAGTTGTTTCTAATTTTGTTATTCCTGGATATGGACTTACTGGTTCAAAAAATTACATTACTTTGTCTTTTCCTGCATTGCCATCTTGTACTCAATTTACAATTTATTTCAATTTAAGATCAATACAGCTTTTCATCAATCTTGATTTTGCAAACTTAAAATTATGGATTTAATTCTACTTTTCCTAAGAGGAAACAGCAGAGGAAATATTGACATGTTCTAACTAATAATATCTCTATGAACAACACTTGAATGCCACCATAAAAATTTCATTCATTCAACAAAAAAAATAATTTTGTATACACACTGTGTACATGGTACCTTTTTATAAGCAAATTTCTTTACCCCTGGGTATTCTTGGATTTTCAATGTTCTTTTCCATCAAATGGACTCTAATGTTTAACCGATTTACTTCAAAATATGTTCTATCTTCTTGCAGTTTTCTATATCTTCTACCCTATGTAAAGTTTTGTTTTTTTTTTTTTTTTTTTTTTGGTAGGGGGGAGGATATAGGGAAGAGCAGAATTAAAAAACAGTAGATAACCTTCTCTATAAAGTAATTCACATCTAATTAGAGGAGCATTTCTCATTTCATTTCTGGAAAACTAGTTCCATGAAAAGCTTTGGGAAAGAAGGATTCATTGTTAGTTTTGCAATTCTCTATAACGTACCCTCTCTAATAGTCAATTAACAATTAGAATCTGAAAATTCTAATTTCTATCTCTCTCTGACTTACTTCACTTAACATAATCTCCTCTAGTTCCAACCATGTTGTCACAAATGACAAGAGTTTATCTTGTTTTTAATGCATGAACAGTATTCCATTGTGGATACATAGAACATCTTCCTAATCTACTCATTTGCCTTTGAACACTTAGATTGATTCAATAACTTGGCCACTGTAAATAGTGCTGCAAGGAAAATAGGAAGGCAAATATCATTTTTAATTAGTGTTCTTTTGCTCTCTGGCTAAATATGTAGGACTAGAATTGCTGGATCATACAGTAGGTTCATTTTAAATATTTTGAGAAGCTGCCAAACTGTTTTCCACAGGGGCTGAACCAGTCTGCATTCCCATGAAGTGCATGAGAGTTCCTTTTCCTCCATATCATTGAAAGCACTTTTTGTTTCTGATTGTTTTCCTATGGACCATTCTTACAGGTGAGATGGCAGCTCAATGTGGTTTAGATATGCATTTTCCTGAATAGTAAGTGATAATGAGCATTTTTCATGTGCCTATTTGCCATCTATATATATATCTTCAGTTTTAACTTTGTCTTATGTTTTAAGACTTGAAATCTTACTACCTATAAAGTATCTCTAGATACTGGATGCCCCAAACCCAGCATGTCAAATTATTATTTTAATGGCCTCTCCTTAAGCGTTCTTGCTAACATTTAATTTCCCAGTCTTAAAGACCCAGGCATTTGAGTACAATTTTTTTTTTGAGGTCTTTTTTTTTTCTTAATAAGATTTATTTACATATATAAGAGTGGGGGTACAGGCCAGAGGTGTGGGGGTAGGGGTGAGAGAATTCACCAGAAACAGAGTGGGAAGCAGAAGAGACAGAAAGACTGAAATACACTGCTGAGGGAAACATTGGGTAAGGCAGGAGAGGTCTGCCACGCCATGCGGGTCCCCTCCCTGGCAAAGATGCTTCACAGTGTGGCGCTCAACCTGCTGTGCCACCAGGGAGGCCTTTGGATATTTGAGACCCTGCTTTTGTAGCTCATCCTCATTGTGCTATCAGTTTCTAAGACACACTTTACCTTCCTTTCCTTTCTTTTCTTTTTAAAAAAGATTTATTTATGCATACAAGAACTGCAGTACAGGCCAGAGCTGCAGGGGGTGAGAGGATTCACCAGAGACAGAATGGGGAGTAGAACAGGTGGATTGACTGAAATATATTGCTGAGGGGAGCAATGGGTGAGACAGAAAGGACTGCTATGCTATGTGGGTCAGCTCCTTAGCCAGGGATTGAACTTGTACTGCAGTCTTCATAGTGCTGCGACTTAAGCTCTTGTGCCACCAGGGATCCTGCTTCCTTTATTTTCCTTTAGTGATTCTAATGCCATGGTTTAAACTCTCTTACCTTGCATGTTTGAATACTTTCCTATTTGGTCACCCTGCCTTTATTCTTCTCATCTTACATGCTAATATTAACCAATTTTCTTTAACTATAGTACTTTTCCTTTGAATTTAAAAGCAAATATGACTCCTGATATGTTATGCTATAACCAACATACCTTTCCAGATTCACACAGAGAGCCTTCCATTTAAAAGCTACAGTCTAAATGAGTTCTTGCTTTAGCCTTATGGGTTTACTCATGATATTTCTCCATACTGGAATGCCCTTCTTTCTTCCAAATGATGTTCTAAGTCCAATGTCCCAGAATAATTGTCATTATATTTTCTTATATGTTTATTTATATGAAAATGTTTATTGTAATCTTCATTTTTTTTTGTTTTCCTTCTCAGAAATCTTACCCTGAGCAAGGGCACTTCAGTGAAGCTTTCATGGTGCAACTATTCAAAATATAACTGCTTTTTTTACTTCACCTAGTATTCTGGGGATACTTCCCTTTCAGCATCTATTTTTCTAGCTTTTGTTATAATTTTAAGTTTAGTTATGTATTTTCCCTTCTAGAGGTTATTACATTTGAAGAGATATTTTGTAAACCTTATTTATCTTTGTTTCCTTCACTATATTTAATGAATTACTCAAGTTGTTCTACATGATTACCAGTAATTTTTAACAGATTTCTTAAAAATGTCATGTTTCTGGAAACCTTACTAATTATTAACCTAACTTGAAAGTTTTTGCTATCACAAAGTTTCTGCTATAGGGATTAGATTAATGTTGCCTCTAAAGATAAAGCTGCGCTTAATGCACTCAATTATCTGAATCTGTTGGATGTGATAAAAGAATGAGTGCTGGCTCTGTCAAATTGTTTTACAAATTAAATTACTTTCATGAAGGCCAAACCATAAGATGAGCTGAAAAATAAGATTTAAACAAAGAGAATGCCAGATTCTTCTGAAGTACCTAACCAAGTAAATTAAAGGATAGAATGTCAAATACAGGCATCTATTGAAACTCTAGATAAGTAGAGTAGGAGTTACAAATTCAATTATAAATGTGTAATGCCCTAATCAGTGAAGAGTTCAGAAAAAGAGAAATAAAACTAGTACTCTTCTCTATCAACTAGAGATTTAATATTTTATGTATGTAACTACCAGTTATAAGGAAGTAGATTTAGAATAATACAAATAAAGAGGTAATATCTATAGTTGCTTACTAAGTACCAGATGCCACTCTATGAACTTTGGATAAATTGCCTATTTAATTCTTACAACTCTGTATCTAGGTACCACTAGTAATTGAGTAATTTTTCACAATAACACAAGCACATCTAATGGAGATTATATTTGAATATAGACAATTGGGTTCTAGTATGTACTATTTTAATCATTACACTCTATTTCTTTACAGAGAGAAGTCTTCAACTTATTAAAGAGATAACTAGCAAGAAAATATGTGATATTCATTCTTACTTATCTATTAATTGAATAAAAATCTGTTGCGCATTTATATTCTACAAGGTAATATTCTGGGGACTAGGGATTAGAAACAAGGTAGAAGCAACTTCTTTGTTGTTAGAGTCTCCATGCTGATTGGGTATATAGACAATAAGTAAAATAATGAGTCAGAACCACTTTAGATAATAGTACAAAGAAAATAAAGCAAAATAAAAGAAATTGAGAAGATATATAGAACTGGAAGAAGGTGTTCAACTCTAGATAGGTTGGTCTGGAAATGTAGACCCTAGGAGGAGCCGTTTGGCCAGAGAATAGAAATTGCAAGCCATATGAAAACATGAATGACATGTGTAAACATCCTTAGGTATGTTAGAAGTAAGCAAATGCAGATTAGTAAGGTAGAGAACAGTAAGGCAGAAAGGAGTCAGATCATGTCAATTTTATTATTTTTAAGATCATGATAATGAGTTTGAGTTTTATTCTAAGTATTATGGGAAACCACAGAAGAGTGTGGAACTGGGGGGAATAAATTGATCTTTAAAATACAATAAGGTTGCTGGCAGATTCATGAATGGAAATACAAAAATTATTTAGGAAATTTATCATAGTCTTCCATTCCAATAGGATATTCAGCAGGCCAATAGATAGATGGAAAATTATCATAGCTTACAATAAAAGAGATGGAAGTTAAAGCAACAATGAAATATCTCCTGTAGAAGGTTGAGGAGAAAAAGGAATCCTATTACACAAAGGATTGGCATGTAAATTGGTGAGGTCATTTTGGAAAGCAATCTGATTTACCCTAAAAAAATGGAAATACTGTATGTTCCAGCAACCATACTCTTGAGCATCTATCCAAAGAATGTGAAGCCATCAACTCAAGAAAGTACACGCTCTTCATTTTTTATTGCAGCAGTATTTACACTAGGTAGGACCTGTATGTACTGGATCAGGAAGATGTGATATAGCCATACTATGGAATACTACTCAGTCATAGGGCAGATGAGATGCTGACATTTACAGCGAAATGAAGGGAGTCAGAAGGAATTATGTTAGAGTAAAGCAAGTGAAAATAACCAAAAATATTGGACATTTACATACTAGACAATTAAACAAAGTAAAATATTTACAAAAAAAAAAAAACAGTAGAAATTCATAAATGAAATGAGGGTCCATAGGTAAAAAGGAAGAAGAGGGAGGTTAAAATGGTCAAAGGAACATAAGAGATGAATGTGGGGAAAAATAAAAATATAAAACCATTTGTTTTCATTTTAGTCACATCAATATATATATATATTTTAATAATGAATAAGTTATATATTCTTTCTTTGGAGGGAACACAGTAGAGTGTGTGTGTGTGTGTCTGTGTGTACTGTCTGTGTGTACTGAAGTTATTCAAATCCTTATTCCATCAATAGGGGACTATGCTTTTTTGCCATTTGAGTATTTAAAAAATAAAATTTAAATATCTCCAAAGCAGGGTATAGAGTCTCCATTTAGGCACAGTCTAGTCCACTTCCAATTATTTCATTATTATCTACAATTATCTGCCAAGTTCCTATAGACATTTGCTTTTCCTTCCCTACCCTGAATTTTTCTTTGATTTTGACTTTTTAAAATGCTTTGTTGGGGCCTCCCTGGTGGCACAGTGGGTTAAGCAACGCACTATGAAGCAAACCGCAACCACTGCAGCACGAGTTCGATCCCTGCTGCCGGCCAGGGAGGG
>JAGFMF010011393.1:5101030-5129748 GCA_019455555.1 Galemys pyrenaicus
TCCCTGCTCTGTCTGTGGTGAATCCTCTCACCCCCCACACCTCTGGCCTGTACCCCAGTGCTTGTATGCATAAATAAATAAATCTTTAAAAAAAAAAATGCTTTGTTGTCTTTTTGACCACAAAATTAACCATCCTCTTTTTCTATTCCTGTAGTAAATTTTATATTTCAACTCATGTTTCTTTGGTTTCAGAAAATCTGTTTTATGTTCTAATTGCATAATAATTACAAGAGGTTGTAAGGCTTTATGCCTTTTTTATTCAAGTTCTTCTCTACCATTTACTCTGTCTTAGTAGGAACCACAAGTTGTCTCTTTTTCCTATTTACTTAGTCTCTTTTTCTCTATTATTACTGGGTGTTTTTTATAATAGACCTCTTTGCCTTATCATGCATTTAGGTTATCCCATATCCTCATATGACTGAATGTTAGGGACTCTACAATAACTGAGAAACATGGTGACTCTTCCCTGTGAAGGAGTCTATACAGTCAGCTGACAACATCGGAACCCCTTCCACTAAACGTGATCAAGACTGTTTAATATTTTCGGCATCTTCAAGTATTATTGAGAAAGAGTAGTTTCTTCAATCCAATGGATTCTTTGTGTAGCCATCAGGGGAGCCCATTATTGGTCACTGGCTGATCCAAAGGACGTGTAGCTTCTTCCATGGTTTGACAAACGTAACATGTGATAAGTGCAGCCTCCTCCTTACCTAAATGATGTCAAGTAGGCAGTGTAATTCCTTGATCTTCACTCTATGCTTTGCTATCTCCACAAATAATTTGTCATTTTCTTTATCTTCTGAAGTGCTCAAGAACTGGTTGCAATGTGCTTTCCCCCACACATATTTAATAGAGTTATTATATTTTTTGGTATATCCAGGAATGAGTTGGAAAAGAAGTCAGGAATATGAATTCAAGTCATTATGCTTCCTGAAATGCAAGCCATTTTTTCCAATAATATCCCCAAATGTCATACTAGCTCCACAAAGTTTAATATTCTGTGCTGTTCAACAGTTCTTCTCATCATATATATATATATAGTTAAATATAATTTCTGAACAGTCACATTACTTACGTCTGTCATAACCTGTACTCTTGTAAGTACCACCTGTTATCTCTAACTCTTCTCTCCCTTCTAATCTTTAGTTCTCTATTTAAAAGTACCACTTGGGCATCTTCTCTTAGTATTTCCATTAATACAGCAATCCAATATGTTGAAGAATGAATTCATCATCCTTTTCCATATACTTATTCTTTTTCTTACATGCCATAAGAAATTATGAAATCATATCACCATTTTTCTGACAAAATTAGAAGTTAAAAAGATTCTAGGCCCTTCTCTCTATCTTTGAGAAGAGGATACTCTAGTGTTGATTTCACATTTAGAATATTCTGAAATGATCAATTTTTTTCCCATTTCTATGACTACTATCCATTCTGTACTCTCTTTATTTCTATCAGACACTATCAGAAGGTATTTCTAACAGGAATCTATCTCCACCCTCTCTATTTTAGAGTTCATTCATCAAGTTGCTAGGTGTTTTTTTTTTTTTCAAATTATCATATTCTGAGAATTTTCCTTCAAAATAATAAAATGACATTCTCTTTATAAACCCAAGTCCTTCAATGTACATTTCTCTAGCATGGAACATCTAGTCTACATTTAAAGCTTCACCCTAGTACTCTACACAGAAATACATGCTCAAGCTGTGCCAAGATATTCTTCCTTCTCCTAAGCATACCAGGTACTTGCATTCTTATGCCATGCTAGTGTATCTGCATTTTATTTACCTACAATGCTCTCTTATCATTTCCTACTTATCTGCTAATTTCAAGACTGAGTTCCATTATTATAGTTTTTTTAAAATCTCTAATTTTACTGAAAAGCCATCAAAAAACTTTCTGAAGCATTTTTACATTATATACAGAGTGCCAAAATTATTTTAATATGTTTCTGAATTAATCACAAATCTTGGAAAAGCTACATTCTATCTTTATCGTTACCATAGTAAATAGTAAATAAATATTTTATTAAATGAATTGTGAGTGAATAATTTGCTTACTAGGGATTTTTTAATTATAAGGACAGAAAAACTAATCAGAACAGAGAAATACTGACAGGTATAACTATTTCATGCAAACCTGACCATATTCCTTCCTTCCTTTCTACTTTCCTATCCTTGTTAATTTTCTCATGTTGGTTTCCCCTAGGACTTTGACATCCTACTACTTGCTGCTTACAATCACAATCTTGTATCAGAAAAAAAAAAATGGAACTTTTTTCTCTAGTTAGGAAAATACAACTGGGAAACTCTAAATGACGCAGTTTAAACATGTACACAAGCCAGAGACCCAAGGGGCAGGGAGCTATGATTGACCTCTCCCAACAACACAGCATGGATAGAGTGTGAAAGAAACAGTTTTTCCAAATCCACTGCATTTCTAAAATGAGAAAGAGGTTTTCCATTCATTACCCTTCATTAGATGTAAATATCAAAAATCAAGTACCTGATGATAAGTACAAAATGATTAGCTTTTTAAAAAACCCATATTGGGTCTATATCTAGTGTAATTTTCTGTAGACTATTTTCTTCTTTTTAAATAGTAAAACGTTTTATTTACTCCCCCTACCCTGTCCTAAGTAGCTTGACTAACTCTAGAGGCAGAGAAAAAGTTAGAACTTTAAATTTTGCTATTACTCCATTGCTCTCTTTGTTAAAAGAACATTGCTAGGAACATCAGAAATAAATCTCTATGGAGAAATGACTAGTTCCTTAGTATAAAAATATATAGAAGTGTGTTTATTTCTAAGATTTCAATTAAATACCTGCATAAAAATCAAGATTCCTGATTGAATGTACATGCATTATTGATTACACCTGCATCTATTTTTTAATCAAATATTCTAAGAGAATCACAACACACTTCAAATTCTGATTGGCCCATAATTTAATGCCCCTACATGTAGCATCAAATGTAATCTCAATTTTAAAATGTTATACAAATTATACATTTGAAATTTCAAAATGTTCATAGTTAGTTAATGTTATATTTTCTACTGAAGATGATTGGGGTAGAGATTCTAAGAAAGTAACCTTTATTGTAATTTGGAATGCATGTGCTCATTTTGAAGAGTTAAATTCTAAATTTTTTTTGATTAAACAAGTACAAAATTTCACTTTGTATTGCCTCAATGTGTAGAGTCTGGGAAATCATACATCTCACTTGCATTGACTAAGTGTTTATGTAACAGATTTGCATCTGACTCCATGAAGTAGGTAAACAACTCTAAGGGGTTAACAAATTGTGTGTGTGTGTTCTGTGTGTGTGTGTGTTCCAATGAACAAGAAATCTTGATGACAGACTTCTCAGGGTTATGTTGAAGGGGTATAAGAGAACTAGTGTCCTCTCCTTCCTTGCCTACACAAATGACAAATGTCTGGTTTCAAAAATAACTATTTGTACATAACCAGGAAGAAGAGGGTATTCTTTCATAGTTTTGGAGATCAGAATTTCATAATTGAGGTTTTGGCAGGGCCATCCTCCTCCAAAGCCTTTAGGAACAAATTCCTCCTTCGTCTTCCAGTTTCTAACAGTCCAGGTCTTTCTGATGTGTGGCAGTTTAACACCAATCTCATCCTCCGTCTTCATGTGACCATCCTCACTACAGAGTGAGGATGTCTCCTCTCCAACCCTTTTAAGGATCCCAGTCATACTGAAATACAAGCCACCCTAATAATTACATCTTAACTTGTTTACAACTGAAAAGAGTATTTTCACAGAAGTTTACAGTCACAGTTTGGGTTAGGACTTCAACATGTCTATTTAACATATACCTACTTTCCTTCTATTCTCATGTTTATCCAGAGGAGATGGTGAATGATATTGTAAAGAGCAGAGCTGATCTGTTCCACTGTGTAACTAACATAGACTATGTAACCTACACTTATTATTTGCCTCCTGCTCTAGGAGAAAACTTAGAATGGACTCACATGAGGACATTCAAAGCAGAGGACAACCAAACCCATATCTAGCTACCCAGATAAAATACCCAGCAGCCTGCCAGAAAGTCTCATGGATATTTTTAAATTGATGAAAGTTTGTATTATGTTCATACTTTATGTTTGCTCAAAAGAAAAAATATTTAAAGTTAGTTGCAGCTAGGGACAATAAAAAAAAAGTAAAATGTTTTAAATAGTAAGTCAAGTAAATCAATGGAAATGATGCTTTGACATAAAGTACTGTGAGTTAATGAAAAAAAATCCTCTTGCTGTATAATGTGGAGGTGCAGGACATGAGATTCATGGATTTGTATTTGGTTCATCTCTTTCTAGTTGAGAAAGTTCCTTAATTTTTCATTATCTGTGAAGTGAGAATAATTTCTGTCAGTATTTGTGGGAGCATTAAATGAAATGATACACAAAAATGTAAAGGTTTTATCTCATTTCCTGATAGTGAGCCACTTCAATGACATCAATAATTATTGATGGTATCATATAATTATAATAAATTAAAAATAGCTAGCATTGCATATGAGATTTAACAGTCTGGAGATTTGTGCTGGTATGAAAATATTACATGAAACTTTCAAATTCCTACCAATGTGTGATTACCAAAGGCAGCTTGGTTACTTTTTCATGTGTGACCATCAAAGTAGGGTCATACTCAAAACACCAAAAGGGGCAATACCACATAACTTTTTAAAGTTCATATTAGTGTAACTAGGTAAATGCATTTCCTTGCTGAAAGGTAGAATCACGTGATTTCTTCAGTAACCCGACAGGTTCTCCAGCTCTCACTTACCACCTTAGCAAAACTTTACCAAAGGAACTTTAGAGTGAAAACAGTTAACTAATTATATAATTGTTTACTGTCAGCATTTTCATTTTCTTTTTAACTGAGAAGTTAAACTGTTCAGGACAAGCTGATGTCATAAAATTCTCAAAAAAATATCTGACTCTTCATATTGTTTTACTCTACCCTTTACTCTTTCACCTCTTTGTTTGAAGATTTTTAAATACTTAGGAAGTCTATGTCCCTTTCAACTTTGTATTCAAATTCTCCTGTTTGATACACATAATAGTAAAGCTTTGTCTCAATCTTGTGTATTTGTGAGTTTTCCGTTTCCCCAGGAACCCCACATGCTCTATGCTGTGAAACATTGTGTCTATCAGCTCTGCAGGCAGGGACCCTACGATTTCACTGATTCTGGACATTATTACACTAATGTCTTGGTGAGAAGATAAACCCATCACATGACTAGAATGAAATTGGATGTCATGTCTACATAAGTTACAGGATGGAGGATGCCCTTGCTTGTGAACTATGCTTTTTCCACTGAGAATTGCCGCAGCCCAGCTCCAGCTACAAACCAGGATCCCCACAGGATGAGACAGCGTCTGCGGATGAATTTATAGGGAAAGGGGAAAGGGGACGAGAAAACACAGACACTCCTTCTAGGGTGCCAACATCTTACATCTTCCACTGAGAGTCGCAGAAGTTCTTTATTTATACTCTACACACAAGAACCAGGAAAGCAGGGAAACATCATTTGTAACATTTTCTTAGGAAAAACAGGGGACTTTCAGGCCCCAGACCTGTGCAAAAACATGTTTTTGAAAACAGCAGAACAACATTCATTACATTTTCTTAGGTGGAAAACAACATGTATCCATCCATATACCAAACATTGAGGCAAATGTAACAAAACCCATCACAATCAACTAGCCCTTTCCATCACAGGCCTCAAGCAAAAAGGAAATATTAAAATTAAACCCTAAACTATATCTATTCCTTACCATTCCATCCCCAAAAGCAGCCACCAGCCTCAACCTATCCTGAACCCAGTAGTTCATCATCAAAATTGCTCAGCAACCAGTTATTTTTTTGTTTAGTAAAACAGCCAGTCTTACAACTGCCTTCCCCCTGTGGGAGATTTCCAATTAGCACTTAATATGCCTTTACAAGATGGTGACAGTAGTATTAGCCAAAACAGTGGAGATCCGGCAGGGGCCAGCTTTGGAGCTCCTAATTTTTCAGGGTGTCCCTCATGCTAGACTTTTGTCACTCAGCATGAGTAACATGGCCCCAGCAGAGAATTTCAGGTGTTACAGAATGTCTTTATTTCTTGGCTTCCCATCTGCAGACTACACAACTTCTATACTGACTGCCAAGACCTTAAGAGTGAAGATCCTCCGAGGTGATGGTGCACTGGTGAAGTGGTGATGGGGAGTACATGAGGATTACAATTGATGTTAAATATATATACAAAAAGAAAAAAATACAAAAAAAATAAGAGTGGAGACCTTCTTTATCTGTTGGGTTTACTTTGTTTGTGCAAGAGCTCTCTACTATGTAGGATTGATTTTTTTCCTCCCCTCTTTGGAATATGAGCTCCCCTGAGACTGGTTTTGACAATCTTGATTACCTTTTTGGATTAGTGGAGGTTAATATTAGTTCACTATAAAGTTGGCAAACAAATAAATAATAAGAGCCCATGGGTTTGAGTACTTCTTGCCCCACTTCTTTAAGAGGTACATTTACCCAGCATGACCGACTTTGTCTTATTAAACAATGCAAATGTGGGCATTCCAGGCATTACAATCAACTGAAAGGAAGATACTTTCACACAAAAATTGGAAAATCACTTCTTTGTGTATAAGAACTGGAGACATTACATTCCTGAGAACACTAGAACTACATTCTATACTGTGAATGGGCAGATATGCGGTTTAGAGAGGACGGACATATTGGTCAGTTAAAGACAAGTACAAGAGAAGAGAGCATGGCTCAGGCAGTCTGATGTTGGCAACTTGTTCCCATTCATGGTATTTCTTTGAGGTCTGTGAATCTTTAAGAATATTATGTCCTAGAACTCCTTTCTGCCTTCACATACAACATCTTAACTGCTAATTTTTCAATGATACTTCTTTTCCTGTGTCAGGTCATTTTGTCAGTCTTGTTCTTAGCTGCAGTCACATATAATCTATTCAAGAATGTACGAGTATTTTCTCTTTGAGGACATTTCACAATTTATTTTGTTAAGAAGTATTGGGCCCCCCTGGTGGCACAGTGGGTTAAGCAATGCATTATGAAGCAAACTGCAGCCACTGCAGCACCAGTTCGATCCCTGCTGCCGGCCAGGCGGGGGACCCACATGGTGCAACAGACCTCTCCTGTTGTGCCCGCTGCTCCCCTCAGCAGTGTACTTCCCTTGATCTGCCTGTTCTGCTCCCCGTTCTCTGTGGTGAATCACCCCCCCCACCACACCTCTGGTCTGTACCCCAGTGCTTGTGTGCATAAATAAACAAATCTTTTTTTAAAAAAAAAGAAGTATTGTAGTAAAGATTTTAAATAAAATGAATGTGTTTACTTGCACAATTGTTTTAATATTACCACATTACCACTTTGAGTTAACATCAAGGACATATCTTTATACTTTTTTTTATTGACGCATAAGTTAATAATATATATACATATGTATGAGACAAAGGATCATTATAAAGTGATCACTTTTAAGAAAATAAGATAGTATTAACTTTCAAGTCCTTTTTATGTCACTTACTGATTATATCTCATTCTATTCTCTTAAAATGATTAATCATCATGAAATCCTGTCTTAATTATTTCCATCTATTTCTTTATGCTTTATTTTTCTACTTATTCCTAGGTCTTTAATTATACTCTATAATGTATAATATGTATAATATTTAGACAAATAATACAAATTGTTTAACTTATATATATTCCTTTGCAACTTGCTTCCTTGCTCTTATTTA
The DNA here is from genome assembly GCA_019455555.1 of Galemys pyrenaicus. Taxonomy (NCBI): domain Eukaryota; kingdom Metazoa; phylum Chordata; class Mammalia; order Eulipotyphla; family Talpidae; genus Galemys; species Galemys pyrenaicus. The sequence goes on from JAGFMF010011393.1 coordinate 5,108,809, forward strand.
TGCTCTTCAATTATGTTGCTGCATAATTCTAATTATTTTTATGGGGCATAGTAATATTATCTGATATTTAAACTATGTTGAACCTTTAGCTTGCTTCCTTATATTTTCTTTTGCATACAGTGCTTCAATAAATATTTTTCTATATATGCTAGGTATATATGACAAAATTTCTCTATAATAGAGATTTTCAGGCATGCTATATTAGATGACAGAGTGTGCTATTAAAATACTGATCAACTCCATCCTGAAGTTGCCCAGGGGAGGACTGGTGCCATTGGGCAGGTTATCTCAAACACTAGATGTCTCATGTCAGTCTCCTTTTAGGGTGAGAAAAGCAAAATGGAGTCTAATACGGCATTCCATGCCCTTCTCCAATTATGAGCATATTATCTGCCCTCAGATAGTCTGTGACTCATCATGATTTGCTTTATTATCAGGATGTCTATTTCATACCCTGGCTGCAAGATGAAATAATATCTATTATACATAAAAGGTACTAAGTATCATCTGTAATTATGACTTCATGTTACCAAGGAATACACCCTACAATTTAAGGGACACTGTTGAAGATAGAGGATTATGGTGAACTTAAATCCCTGTCTTCAAATACATTAGATGGCTCAATGTATTTATTACTGATATGCCCTTTTACTAATATGTTTAATATAATTAACTTTTTGAAAATTGGTTACCTAATAGTTTGAAATTTGATGTATTAGTAAATTTTATCCAGAAAAAGAGAAACAATACTCTATATAAAATGTTTATTATAAAGAATTCACTCACCATTATGGAGGCTGAGCAGTTCTAAGATCTGGATTCAGCTGGATGTGAAGAACAGCTGATGATGTAGTTTTAGCACAAATTTGAAGTCCTAAGAATCAGGAGAATTATGGTGTAAGTACCAGTCCCAAAACTCAAGGCACAAGAATAAATAATGCTACAGCTCAATTCTGAAGGACAAGAAAGACCAATGCCTTAGCACAAAGCACTCAGGTAGGTAGTATTATCCCTTGCTTGGGGAAGGATCAACCCTGTTTTCCAATTGAGACCTTCAACTGATCGTGCTGGCCTCACCCACACTAGGAAGGGCAACCTGCTTTACACAGGCTACCAATTCAAATGTTAATCTCATTCATAGACATCATCACAGATACTCTCAGAATGACATATGATCAAATATCAGGTGCCCTGTAGTCCAGTGAATTTTTTTGACATATGAAGTTAACCGTTACAGTTGATATATCATGAATTGAATTCATGAGTTGAATTGAATGAGTTGAATTCCAAACATGTTCACATTATTACAAGAATGTGCAACCTTAACATAAGAGTAAAAAGGAATATACTTTTAATTCTAAATATATCTTTGAACTTTTGTACTTGTTTATTAATTTGGAGAAATCAGTTTTAAAATTTTTATGTATTTGAATAAATCAATGTTTACGTTGATAGTGATTTTTGAGAATGTAAAGAATTCATCCCACAGGTAACATTATACTTATATGAAATACTGAAAGTTTTTCCTTCAAGATTATGAATAAACAGGAGTGCCCACTCTCACTACTCTTAACAACATAGTGCTATATAAGTCCTAACAAAAGCATTTAGGGATGGCAAATGGAAAAATAGACATCCAAATAGGAAACTGAGAATTGGAGAAGAAGATAAGTTTTTATTATTCATAGATGAGTTGGTCTTACATATGAAAAACCTAAAAGACTGTGGGAACTAACTAACAAATTCAATAAAGGTGCAAGATATAAAATAAATTTATAGAAATCAGTTATGTTCCTATACCTTAACAACAAAACATGAATAAAGAAAACAGAATACAATAAACATTTACATGGTATCAAAACCAATAAAATACTTAGAAATAAATTTAACCTAAAAAGCGAAAGACTTATACCATAAGTACTGTAAGATTTTGGTGAAAACAAAAAAAAAAAAATCTGAAGACACCTATAATTTAAAATGTACCTTATGTTCATAGATTGGAAGTATTAATGTCATTTAAATATCCTCACTACCAAAATTATCTACAGAAACAATGTAATCCCTATCAAAACTTCAATATCATTTTTCATAGAAATAGAACAAAAATCCTACAGTTTGTATGAAGCCACAAAAGATCCTGAGAAAAAGAACAGAACCAAAGTCATCACACTTTTAAAGTATTCTGCAAAACTACAGTAATTAAAACAGTATGATACTGTCATAAAGACAGACACAGAAACCAGTAGAACACAATAGGGCACCAAGAAATTAACCTCCCCTTTTATGTTTCATTAACAGTTAATGAATGTTTGACAAAGGATCTAAGACAAAGCAATGGGGAAAAGATAGTCTCTTTGGAAATGGTACAGGAAAACTAAGTCACCACAGTCATTTTTTTTTTAAAGATTTATTTAATTATGCATACAAGAGCTGAGGTACAGGTCAGAGTCTCAGGAGTGAGATGATTCACCAAAGACAGTGTAGGGAGCAGAACAGGCTCCCTGCGGGTGAGGCAGGAGTGGTTTGCTGCATCATGTGGGTCCCCTCCCTGGTGGGGGATAGAACACACACACACACACACACACACACACACTGCTGTGCAGGGGTGGGGGGATGCTTCACAGTGCAGCATTCAACCCTCTGTGCCAACAGGGAGGCCCCTGGGATAGCCACATTTTTAAAAATGAAATTGGAAATCTGTCCTAAACCACACACAAAAATTAACTTGAACTGAGCTTAAACATAAGACCTGACACTATATTCTTAGAAGACTGCATGGGAAAGAAGTACCTTGATAATTGTCTTGTTTTTCAATTTTGACACCAAAAGCACAAGCAACAAAAGCAAAAATGAGAAAGGATCACAAACCAAAAAACCTGCACAGCAAAAGAAACAAGTACACACACACAAACAACCTAGAAATGGGAGGAAACGTTTGCAAGTCATATGTCAAATAGGAGTTAATATTCAATAATATATAAGGACACATACATCTCAATAACAACAAATCTGGTGCCAAAAGCAGCAGGGAGAATGGACTAGACATTTTTCCAGAGAAGACGTCCAGTGACCAACAGGCACACAGAATGATAATGATATTCAATGTCACCAATGTCATTAGGGAAAAGCAAATTAAAACCCAACACAATGAGATATTACCTCACAGCAATTAGAATGACTATAAGACAGCAATATTGGTGGGGATGTGTACAAAAGTGAACCCTTGTCACTCTTGGTAGGAATGTAAAATGTTTCAATCCTTATGAAAAACAGTACGGCATTTCTTCAAAAAACTGAAAGTAGAAGTACCATATGATCCAACAATTTCACTTCAAGGTGTCTACACAAAGGGAATGAAAACAAGCTATAAAGAGATCTATGTACTCTATTGTTTATTTCAGTATTATTCACAATAGCCAAGATACAGAAACCTAAGCATCCTTCCACTGATGAATTCATAAAGACGTGGCTTATATATAAAATGGAATATAATCAGCCCTTTAGGAAGGAAACTATGTCATTTGTGACAATATAGTGGAACTTAAGAGCATTATGCTGAGTCAGATAAATTAGAAAACAACAAATACTTTATAAAAGACCCCACTTATATGTGGAATCTTAAAAAAAAATCAAATCATACAAAAAGGAGAATAGTGGTTTCAGAGACTTGGGATGAAGAAATTGGGGAAATGTTGTTTAAAATGGGTTCAAACTTACAACAAGTAGAGATAAGTTATAAAGATTTAGTGTACAACACAATGACTATAGAAACAGCAAATTATATTGTTGCCTACTCTATTTTCTTTTTTAAAAAAGATTTATTTATGCATGCAAGAATTGGGGTACAGGCCAGAGGTGTGATTTTCAAAAATTAATCCTTTGGTGAGAGGATCCACCAGAGACACAGGGGAACAGAATAGGCAGATCAACTGAAACACACTGCTGAGGGGAGCAGTAATGAGACAGGAGTGGTCTGCTGCACCATGTGGGTCACTCCCTGGTCAGGGATTAAACCCGTGCTGCAGTGGCTATGGATGCTTCATAGTGTGGTGCTTAAACCCTTGCACCATCAGGGAGGCCCAACACTATTTTCAATACTTCAAACTAAGGTGCAAATCTGCCTAAGTTCAAGTCCTTCAAATTAGCCCAATAGCTCAGAAAAAAGTTTCTATTGCCATATTTGCAAGGCATCCTTAACATTTTAAAATATAGGATGTTAAATGGAAAAAATATTTAAAATATAACAATATAAAATATAAATTCAAATATAAAAATTAAGAGAAATTAATTTTTGAAAATCACAAAAACTAATTAATAATAAAAATTATAATGGTGTAGGTTTGTGTCCTCACTATATCATAGAGGGTATAATGCAACAGATGCCAAAGGAACATCCTGCTAGCTCATTTAGTACAATTAGGGAGCACCAAGTTTCCTCCTCATAAAATATCCATCATTTAAAATGAGAGAGCCTCAAAACTTGCAAAGTGGTATAATTTTGTTTTCAAACTCATAGTTGACAGGAAAGTGTACATGTAAATAGTTGTGTTTTGACATAGAGAATATTTATTTGTTGATTTATTTATTCATGATTTAGATTGTTACTTATATTTGGGAAAGGACTATTTTTGACCATTATGAACTATCAATATGTGCTATTAAAAATGAGATCTTGAACATCTTGCAAAAGTATGTGACCCCCAAGACCTACCTCTTTTACTTCATTAGGTGGATATGAGGAATGGATTCATGTTGAAGTGTTATTTGATCCTAGAAGCCAAATTTTAGTCAGACGATGTTTGGTATCACAAAATCTGACTAGATGAAGCAACAGAAATGCATCTTAGATGGCCTGAATGCTTGTAAACTTTCAAACATTTGTTAATAATTCTAAATCTCAGTCAATCACTTTAAGACAAACAGTATATTAGACTAAGAGGAGAGTAACTTTTGCTTCACACTATCCCATAAAGTTACACATGTCATAAAAGGTTTGTGAGTCCAGGACAAAGCTAATAAAACAAAAATAACTAAGACAGTGTTAGCAAAAATAAAAATCATAGCCCCGAGGACCAGAATTGAGCTGAGGAAATAACTGACTACTTGTTTCTTCTACTGCGAGTACATAGGGAGGGGTTTGCAGTGCCTCTAGTCATTAAATTGTTGTACTTGTCCACTAAGAACAGGTAAAACCAGATAAAAGCAAACAAAAAAATCAGTATTTATTGAGAAACCAGCTATGATAGAGGAAGAAAATTTCAAATGTTTGATCAATGCTACCATGTGTGGAGATGTCAGTTAATGTATCACTGATCAGTCCTTGTAAACCCTCTGAACAGGACAGAATAAAACTAGAAGTTTATAACCATGTGCTCTCACACCAGGCCTGCAACTACCTACTGCCCAGACACTCCATTTCTTATCTAGGTACTCTCTCTCTCTCTTCTACAAGTAGAATATTGCTGCTTGCTACACTCCAGTCCAATCCCAAGGTGTCCCTTCAGTACAGGAATTGACATTCAGGGCACAGATCTCCCTGCTAGTCATTAATAAACATGAAACAGGATTTCTTCCCCAACTACCTTATTGTCAGTAATAGATGCACACAACTCCCCTGATAACAGTCTGAACCCATTTCCACTTACTCTTTACCAGTTCCACACTAACCCAACCTCTTTATTCTCAATCCTGAGCTACAAACCAAGTCAATTTTTGCTTTTTGTTCCAGCACCTACCATTAGCACTTTGTATCTTCAGTATTTGATCACTGTTATCTGACCAGTTTGTCATTTGCTTTTATTCTGGGTTCCTGGGTTGGCGCAGTGGGTTATACAAATTCAGGTCTAATACCATGGAATGAAATGCTTGGTCAGCATTTGGTACATTCGAATATCTCTTTCTTTTCCTTAAAGGGAAAATGTAGAGACTCATTTCTCTAAAGACCTCCTTAAAGACTTCCCTAGAGATGTTGTCCTGTTTGTAGAAACAGGTTGAAGGCTACAGCACACCCGCTAATCCAAAGGAGCTGTTTAGACAGTGTGGGGCTGAACACAAACAGAAAGTGAGTTGAGTGTTGAATAGAGCAGGGTGTGACTCCCGATGCTGACACTTCCTAGCTGTATCTTGTTGGAAAAAATTACTTAGTATCTTGGAACCTCAGTTTTCTTATAAGAAAAATAATTCTTATTTTGCAAAATTGCTGTGTTAGAACAACATCATGCAGAGGAGTCACTTGCTAAATTGTAGCTAATAGTATAAGAAAGAAATATATATATACCTATAATCACAAATCCCATTTCTTAATGCCCAAGAAACAACTTTAAAGACAACAAAATGTTAAAGAATGTTGTAATCAAACACACAAGTGCAAATTGTGTCTGTCCTCTGGCAGGATAAAACACTGCTGAAACCATCTGGGAAATCTGAAAATTGCCCTGAAATTCCTCTGAGCAGATAATAGATGGCTTAAGTATATTTTATAGTTTTTATTATAGCTACTTCATAATCATACCCATTAGTTCACATATTCATAGGCTATTTCCTTAGATCAGCATTCTGAACGTATTTATTCTTATTTTACCAAAATTTCATCAAGCTTAAAATTTTAATATCCCAGTTTATAGAATGTTAGAAATAACAAATTAAGTTGGGAGTATCTGGATGAAAAGAACTGACAATTTTATTATTCAACAATTCACTCCTGGAGGGTTCTGTATAGCAGATATATGGGATGACTTCATTTTGAAAAACTAATCTTTATAATTACATCGTGTAAGAATGTGTGGTATTATATAAATATAATAAGGCATGATGATCACTGTATCTTGAATTACTAAAAAATAAAGTTAATAGGGCTAATATAAATGATGTGACATTTTGTCATGATCCTAACAAAAAAAAGTAACTTCGAGAGCCTGTTCATCTTTTCAATGACACTCGGTTTTCTCCAATACAACAGATGTGGAGTGATTTACTTATAAATGTTAGTAAACAAATTTAATCTTATGATTGTTTTATAAGTAAATTAATTTAAAACATCTACTCAGAATGGATAATAGATTACAATGGAACAGAATCTTGACTTTCATATTTATAATGTGGTAATATTGTAGCGGCCATTGAGTACTATGGAATTAGCCTAATTTATTACTCTGGATAGCTTCACCAAGAAATCATTATGCTTTGCACTCAGAGATTTTTTTAAAATTTCCCCAAGTCATTTTAGACCTTAAATCTTCAGTATAACCAAGATAACCCATCTCCTAAATAATAAAATACTTTCTAATTACAAATATTTCCAGCTTGAAAACATTTTCTCTCAGAAATAGACCTTATGCCATACCTGTTGAACTTATTTTACTGAACTTGGAAACTGGCACTCTCTCACGCCTGACAGTCATTTCTAGGTGACTGGGCAGTCAGGTTCACACCATTTATAATAATATAAACTATGCAAATTTAGAAATAATAGCAACATTATAAAACAAACCCAGAAGTAATCTAGAGTATTGATGAAAAAATTAGTATGTGAATGTTGATGTATCATAAAGCTAATAAAAAAATCACGGATTATAAATCCATCATAAAGGATTAGATGGGTTTTATTTAAAGCAGAATTTAGAAAATTTTATTACCCCATTATTGTGAAATACTTGTGTGGGTTTAGTAAAAAAAAATAATAAAATAAAACTAATTCGCTCGCCATAGTCTTATACAGTACATCATGGAAGACCACAGCACCTATCAGAACAAAATTACAGTTAACGTGTATCAAATATTATATGATCATCAAGTAAAACAGTATTTATGGCTGAATAAAACACTGGAAGTGGAGAGTTTGTGGGGGATAAGGAGCAAAGCAGGGAGAGTAATCAGTGGACTATAGTAGAGGATTACAGGTGCTTTGCTGATGGTTATGGTATATTAACATATACAGGAAAAGGTGTGAACATCTACCCCTAAATTGTACACGCACTGAAAATCAGTGTTACCTCAATTGAAAAAAAAATGATAGAAAAATATCAAGGCTATTTCTAGAAGAAACACTTTAACAGAATAGAGTGACTACACCAGAATGATAAGGGACTCATGAGGGCCCTCACTGGTGGCGCAAGGGGTTTAGGTGCAGCACTATGAAGCTATCAGAAGCCATTGCAGCACATGAGTTCGATCCCAGGCCAGGGAGGTGACCTACATGGCACGACAGACCTCTCCTGCCTTGCCCGCTGCTCCCCTCAGCAGTGTGTTTCAGTAGATCTGCCTTTTCTGTTCCCCATTCTGTCTCTGGTGACTCCTCTCACCATCTCCACCCCACATCTCTGACCTGTACCCCAGTTCTTGTATGCAGAAATAAATTTAAAAAAAAAATACAGAGACTTGTGAGCAACCATCTTGTTCCTGCCTATGCCAGATTTCCCGTCTGGAGACTGGGACACCAAAACTGCTACCTAGAACCTACTGGCCATGATGTTATGGGTTGTCTTTCTATGACCACCATAATGGCTCCCTGTAAAGTAAGCAGTCCATCTCAGTCCAGGAGTATTGCAGATAAGAAATATCTTTCACACCTAGGCAGTGAATCTTGTCCCTGTACCATCCTTTCCCCAATATGTAGAAAAAATTCACTTGAAGCTGATCTCTGAAGAATTTTCCCAGTTCCTTTAATCCTAAAGCCTATATGATAGGATCTTACATGCTCCGGACAGGGCTGATCTTGTATTTTACATCCAAAGAAATGTATGTGGTTACTCACAGGCATATTCTCTGCAATCTCAACAATAAAGCAAATATCTATGTAGTAGAAAATGCAGTGTTTCTATTAAAAAAATTACAAACACAATGAGCAAAAATTGCCCAACCAGATGAGGTGAAACAGGCTTCCATCAAGCAAATCCAAATGTTATTGAACTGGAGTAGTCACAGCAGGCACTGGTTCAAAAGTACCATTATGCCTTTTGGCATAATGTGCCAAAAGCACCTTTTTGCTACCAAGGGAATGACATTGCCATGGCCTTGGAGTTACTTACTGGGAACAGCTACATAGAGTATACAAGGAGGTAACAAAACATTGCTTGGCTTGTCATATCTCCATGTAAAATAAGAAGGCTCAAGCACAGTTAGTTCTGTAAATGCATCCACACCAGTTGAGATAGCCAGAAACAGCTGATGGAATGGAAGCTGGTCTATGTGACAAAATCTTTCTGTCTTGCTATCTGTTGAAGTTATAGTCTACCTTTCCTAAAAATGAGGAAATTTTTAGTTTCATATAGTGATATAGTGAGAGAATTGGATCAATCGATTGGCCTGTAAGATATTTCTCATGCTTGCTCTGCATTTTGAGTTGTACCAGGATTAGTTTTTTAAAGATTTATTTGTTTATGCATACAAGAGATGGAGTGTAGGTCAGAGGTGTGGGGAGAAACAGAGTGGGGAACAAAACAGGCAGATCTACTGAAATACACTACTGAGGGAAGCAGCAGGTGAGAAAGGAGAGGTTTGCTGTGCCATGTAAGTCAGCTCCCTGGCCTGGGATTGAACTTGTGCTGCAGTGGCTGCAAATAGCTTCATAGTGCTGCACCTTAACCCCTTGTACCACCAGGGAGCCCCCTATGATTATTTTTTAAATCGCAGTTTGCATTAATAAAATTTGGTATCTGAATAAAGATTATCAAATTGTTTGTAATTAATTCTATCACCTTGCTATAAAGTGACAGTTGAAACAACAACAACAAAATGAATATGTCAAAGATTTACTTGGAAAATATAGGTATGGGTTGTAAAGAATTTAGCAAAGTGTCTGCAAGATATAAAAGCATCTTATCATAAACTATCAGAAATTTCAGTGTATATGTTTGTGTATATATGATAAACTTATAAATGTATAAATTATATATTTTTCATAATATATAAATGTATTTAGATGCATGTATATAAAACTTTGTTTATATAGCACATTATATATGTGAAAATATTAAAATTATGTGTAAGCATGTATATATACACATATTAAGAATTTTTAAAATATACAATTTATAGTTATATATTAATGTATAGAATAGGATATTACCTAAAGATTTTATATGAAGTAATCATAATATTTTACACCAATAAATTAAAAGAAATTAATAATGAATAATTTATACACAAAACATCTTACTAATATTTGTTTTTAGCTTTAAAATCTTTGTATGTTACAACCCATACCTATATTTTCAAAGTATGTTCAAAATTATCATAGGTGTTATGGGCTATTTATTTATTTATTTATTTTTTTTTTTTAAAGATTTATTTATTTATGCACACAAGCACTGGGGTACAGGCCAGAGGTGTGGGGGGGGGGGTGATTCACCACAGAGAACGGGGAGCAGAACAGGCAGATCAAGGGAAGTACACTGCTGAGGGGAGCAGCGGGCACAGCAGGAGAGGTCTGTTGCACCATGTGGGTCCCCCGCCTGGCCGGCAGCAGGGATCGAACTCGTGCTTCAGTGGCTGCGATTTGCTTCGTAGTGCGTTGCTTAACCCACTGCGCCACCAGGGGAGGCCCTATGGGTTATTTAAATGTGTAGGGGTTATTTTTAAATGTTTAACCTTGATTTGACTACTGTCCTCATTCGAGTGTCCTTACATAATCCTATCTACTCCCACAACATCTACAATTTCTATTTCCACTCATTCCTCACTCCATCCCATACTTTTTACAAATGTAAACACAGGGCCCTAGAATGAGAAGGTAAAAGCCTTCAGATACTCTGTTTCTAAAATCCCGTCTATTTTTAAAGCATTCATAATATGCATAATTAGCTCATTCTTGGCAGGTTTCGTTCTTGGAACACTGCTTGTAAGTTAAGAATGATGCCTGTCTGGATGCTTTCACATAGCAGTTTTTTGCCCCTCGTGGTATGGCTCCTTGCCCAGTCTGGTCCAACTTACTCACTTGCTACAAATACAAAATTTCTTGACAACTACAAAATGAAATTAGAGAAAACATTTTTGTAAATATAGTTAAATTTCGATTTAAACTGCCATTCATTAGCAATAAATATCCTGAAAGTTAAAATTCACATAAAACTCATTGTTACAATGATCTTAAGATCCTCCCTGATTTTAAGGTACCAACCTAAGAAGTTGAATAGTACCTATATATCTAGTTTTGCTTTTTCAACAATTCTATATAAATAGAGTCATAAAGTATGTAACCATGAGTCTGAATTATCTGAATTAACATGTGCTATTGTAGATTCATCCATATTACTGAATTTATAAGTAATTTATTCTTTTTATTGTTCAGTAGAAGTTCATTGTATGTGTTACCAATTCAGGAACTAATGGACATTTGAGTTTACAGGAACATTTTTCTGTCACTGAAAAAAGTTTTATTTCACTTGTGTTACTTTTCTAGTAGGATCTTCTCTACTTTTTAAAATATTTTCAGTTCCACAATTAGTGCCAAATATTTGAGATATAACTATACAAGTGTACCACTTTGGTATTTGTTATTCCAGACATTACCACAATATGTAGAAAGCTGAAAAATGACAATCAAGTCAGATATTTTTTCTGGGTACCAACAAATGAATCAAAGAGTTCTTAGACCAGTAAGCTCCACTCTATTTCCAGTCAACTTCTTTTTCATTTTGATTAACTGAAACTTTATGTCCATTGATTAGTAACTCCCCAATTCTTCCTTCCCAGCTCCATTTTCAGTTTTTGATTTATTTGGTTTTTGATGCATAAAGATGGAGTACCTTGTTCACTTAATTGCATGTGGATTTCAGTTTTCTTGATACCATTTGTTGAAAAGACTCTGATTTCTCCATTGTGTATTCCTGGTACCCTCATCAAAGATCAGTTGACTATACTGACCATATATTTATTTTTGGACACTATATTTTCCCATTAGACTTTATGTGTGTCTTTATGCCAGCACTATACTTTTGTGTTCTCTCCATAGTTTTCGGTAACATTTTATAGTAGAGATAGGTTATGTTGAGCTTACTTCATCTTGGCTGTCAAAATGCTAGAAGGTTTGATGCAATAAACTTAATTTGACTACATAAAATATTTACGTGGCAAAATTAATACATAAGAACTTTAGAGAGAAAAACAAACTGACCAAAATATTTAAATGTTATATCCTTAATTTTAAAGAGATTTTATAAATTAGTGTATACAAGATGGCAATCCAACAAAGGTGGAAAATGATCCATTCATTAAAGGGAGACAATTTAACTCTTTATAAAGCTGTCCAGTCTTACTCAAAATTAATAAAATGTAAATATAAAAATAAATCATTTTTATCTCTCATCAGGGAAATGGAAAATTTTGGTTATGTACTGCATTTGCAAAAGTTTGCTGAAAAGAACACTCATAAACTGTTATTAGACATATTATTTGGTATTCTCTCAATGGAACATGATTTATACTATGTATAGGCATTAGGATTTAAATTTGACAGCTCATTTCAAATGTATTAACTGAATTTATTCTCCCAACATTTTATATAGCCATTTAAAAAATAAAAACAATCAAGTTCAAAGAGATGTTATGTCAAGTTGTATTATATATAACTAGTAGGCAGCATAGCAAGGTTTAAAGGCCATTTCTTTGGACTTCAAGTCCATTTACATTTTCATTAATTAGAGTTGACTTATTTTGTAACACAGTGTTTAACATGTCAAAATGTGTCACTTTCATACAATGAATATGAAAGATGCTGCATGTCATTAACATGAAAACAGGTGAGGTACAGGTGTCATCCCCATTACCAACTGGTAGAATTAGTGTAGCAAAAGAAGGTGAAGTTGGCAAGAAACTATTAAGGATTCTATTCTCTTTCCTTATTAAACTCTTGAAGTGGTGTTTCTGTTTTAATTTATTTTTGCTTCTTTTAAGGGCAAATATCTAAATCTAGCATTTGGAAAATTTTGGTTAAAAATCCTTGTTTTAATGTTATAAGGAAAAGGCCCAGAGAAATACTTTATTAGTATGATAAATGATTGGCTTAAATAAATATATGTAATATATAAATAAAATATATAAAAAGTATCATTTTGCAATAATTTATTATCTGGTATTACACTAGCTTTTAAGAGAAATAAATATTATGAGTTAATGAATTTTACTTCAATTTTCACATGGTAATAGTTCCTTCCCATTTTTGAAGATTATGAAAGCCGTTATACATTTAAAACTTGCAATTTGAACTTATTTGATTTAACTGATAAGAATCTTTTTTCATTTCATAAAATACAACTTCACTCAGAAACATAAAACTGTTCAGCTGTATTAAACAGTGAACAACAGGAGAGATTTGCTTAATTGGCTTCTGGACTCTGAGTATTTGAATAAGCTCTCTCTTCCTCATTATTTTTCCATTAGAAAATTATTCCATTTGCTCAAATAATTAAAAAAAAACAAGGTATTTATCCTGATTTGTAATACTGTGTAACATTTTTCTGATTACTCTTGTAACATTTGTAAAAACTCTGGATTGTAAGACACATTAAAATTAATCCAGAATTTATATTTGATCAGATGATTAACCAACAACTAGTACTTTTCACAGCACCTGTTTAAGTGGTTACTTTATTTTAAGGAGGTTCAGAAAAGTTAAATAGTTTGTTGAAAATCACACAGCCAGTGGCGGCAGGGAAAAAAAAGTTACCAGAGAACAACATTCTTATCATTAATTAATACCTGCTCCTGATCCTAGATAAGAGACAGCAAACTATTCTCTCCCAACTCCTTTACCTCTCTTCTGCCTTCCCTCCAGTTAGTGAAGCTTGTTATTGGTCCGGTGATGTGCAAGGAAGGATTTATTGTCTAGCAGCTCTGAGAGCTGCCAGCAGCCAGGCTTCAGTCGCCAGCTTTCAGGGGCTGCTTGAGATGCTGCTAACTGCTTTTGGAAAAGCCAACCCCTTCCCAGGACAGTGCACTTGCAAGGATGGAGCAATGTTGGCATAAAGAAAGTAAGCCAGCCATCTCCACACAAATTCTAACAATTCCGAAGGGTCATCCAGTTCTAGAGTTTTCTGTGAGGTCTCTGAGGTTATCATTAACCTGAACCACAGCGTATTTCTCCTCGCCAGTTGCTGCTATGTTCCCCATCTTTCCAGAGAGATTGGTCCCCAGGACATTATTTGATAAAAATCTTTTGGTTAAATTCCAACTCAAAGTTTATTCTCCAGATAACCTTATTTGTAACCTTGTTCCACTGCTCTTTGTAAGTCTTCATGGAAGATTTGATTCAGAGCACAACCACGGACACTCACTTTACTCCCACTATCTGCTCAGCACAACCCAGCCAGGTAAGAAAAGAGTCAGCAGTTAGATGGAACATTGACCCATAATGAAAAGTCCTTGGTTTTACTAATAAGCATCTCTCTTGGGTTGTAAAGCTTTATTTCAAGGTCAGACTCTTAATTGTATGGATAAGAACTATAAAAAATTTTAAATGCTGACATGAAAATCAAATTAATCTCAAGGTTGTGTGTTTTGTCTAGACTTAGATTGAATCAATGTCATCATTCGAATATGAACTGTCTCTACTATTACCACCAGCAAAAGTCCTAATATTAATAATACCTAAAATTTCAAACACAATATTAGAGTTTAGAAAAGCCAATATATAAAAATGATATAGAAAGCTTAAGAGTATTTCCCTGAATCTATATAAAAGAAAATGAGTCTCAAACAGCTTAATAGTTCATGGAAAATTGAAGAACTAATTGGTGACTAGAGAATGAATTCAAACTTCTAATTTAGATTTAATGTTTTTTTTTTTCTTCCATTGTGATAAATCCCATATCACTTACAAAATTAAGTCTGTTTTGGTAACACAAATACAATATAGTAGCCTTAATCATTTCATTTCACATTATAGTAAATTTTTGTAATGATAAACAGAATGGTCCAAAGCATTTTTTTAATTTTTGTGGGTCTTTTTTTTTTTTAATTGATGTTACAGTGCATTGTAGCATTATATAAATTTCAGGTGAGCATCACTGACAACATGTATTTGTTGACTGTCATTAAAAGACCTGCTAAAAGTCTAATTCTATCTTGTGTGTTTTGTTTGCTCAAGATGTGTTATTAGAAAATTCATTCTAGTTATGAACAATATTGAAGTTAACTGGATTCGTTTAACTGGATCACTTTTTCCTGACTTACCCACATGTCCTCCCCTTTCCTCCTGTAACCATTACTTGGTCCTATAGTCCAAAAGTATATTTTTGTTTAAAAGTAGTTCATTTGCTTATTTTTTCCCTCTCTATGGCACATAAAAGTGAACTCAAAAGATGGTTTTGTTTTACTAAGCATAATTACCTCTAGTTTCACTCAGTTGTGAATGTCAGCATTCACCATTTTTTAAAGAAGAATAGTATCCCCTATTATATATATATACATGTATCATATTTTTCTTATTCATTCATCAGTTAATGGGGACTTAGGTTGTTTTTACTTGGTTTTTTAATAGTGTTAGAATAAATATGTGGAGATGCATATATCTCTTTATATACATATTAATAGTTGTGATTTTTTTTTCACTATTAGGCTGAATACCCAGAAGTGAGATAACTGAGTTCTATGAAAAGTTATCTTATTTTTTTGAGGACTCTCCATACTGCTTCCATAATGATTATACCAATTTACAATCCTACCAACAGTGTATAAGGATTCCCTTCTTTCTACAGCCTCCCTAACACCCTGTTTTTTGTCCTTTGGATAATAGCCATCTTCACAGGTATGAGATGATATATCAGTGTTGTTTTGATTTGCATTTCTCCAATAAGAGATGATGGCAACTTTTCATGTACATGTTGACCATATAGATATCGTTTTTTTGAGAAGTAGCCATGCAAAGCCTTTACCCACTTTTTAAAACTGGGTTTTTTTTTTTCTATTGCTGAGTTTTATGAGTTTGTTGAATATTTTGTTGGATGTATGATGTACAACTATCTCCTGTTCAGTAGGATACCTTTCTATTTTGAAAATTTATTTATTAATGCATACAAGAGCTGGGGTGTAGTCCAAAAGCGTGGAGGGTGAGATGTTTCACCAGAGACAGAGTAGGGAACAGAGCAAGCAGATCTACTGAAATACACTGCTGAGGGGAGCAGTGGGTAAGACAGGAGAGGTCTGCTGCATCACATGGGTTAGCTCCCTGGCCTGGGATTGAACTCTGAACTCATGCTGCAGTGTCTGCCAATAGATTGATAGTGCTAAGACTTAACCCCTTGCACTACCAGGGAGGCCCCAGAATATCTTTTCATTTTGATGTAAGGTTCTTTTGCCATGAAGAAGTTTTGTTTGATATAAAATTATTTGCTTGCTTATTTTTTTTGCTCATAAAATTCAACTTCACTATTTTCCAAATTAAGGTATCTTTTATATACTTTTCTTATCTAACTGCTCTCTCTGGAACTTTATTGAATAGTAGTAATAAGTGTGGCATCCTTGTCTTGTTCCCGATCTTAGAGGAAATGCTTTCAGATTTTTGCCTTTGAGTATGTCATTGGCTGTGTTTTTATCATAACATGACCTTCACGATATTGAAGTAAGTTCCTTCCAACATTTCGAACTTAACTTTTTTTTTTCTTTTGCAACAAACTAACCTCAAAGAACTGATCTTACCTGCATGTAACAAACATATTACCATATAAATGGACACTCACTGACAATAATCACTAACTCCAATTATTAACAGAGGCAATTTTACACAGATCATGTACTTTCCAAGGATAAAGGAAAAATCAACAGAGCATGTGATAGGACCATAGTTGGGGAAAAAGTTTAACTCTGTCTTCTATAAGGAGATTTTGCCAGGCAGGAAGTAAAAGCTTGGAATTAGAGTCTGAAATTCTTTGTTTCACCATTGCATTTACCCCTGGATACAAAACACAAGGAGCTACATAGTGACCTGAATGGTAAATCCTTTAGATTGTGTTCTATATTTAGAAATCACTTAGAATACACTCTCAGAAAGACAATGGCCTGATGTACTTTGTGACTTTACTCTGCTAAGAGGATTCTCTTGTGATTATTTACTTGACATATATCAGATACCTTGTCTAGCATATGTTTAACATTATTAACAAAAGCATGCAAACATTTCCATTTCATTCACATAATCATTTTGATCGAATACCATTTTCCCAGCATTTCCAATTAGCCATTCATGCTGTTTCCTGCAATGCACTTGCAAAATATCAAGAGAGTCCAAAGTATTGAGAACAAAAAATACTATGTTCAAAAGCAATGAAGAGACTTGTTTATCAATTTTAAAATGGAAATTCATAAAATCAGACTGATAAAGGAAAATTTCAGTTTGGCATATTTGTGAAGAAGATAGCAGGTGTTCTCCAGAGCAGAGCCATTTCTTGTTGTCACTGTCCCCTATGGAAGCACACATAACAATTAAGGTCTGCTGGGGGCTGGCCCAGAGACTCTCGGTTTGTTGTGCATCACACAGCACAGTATATTTAAAACAAACTCAAGTAATATATCTTCCCTGAAAGAACAATTTGGTGTTTTCTTAAGTTTGAGTACATTCCTGTTTGGAATTAATAGAATTGCTTTATGCAATCCTATGTGATGTTCACAATTCTATAAAACTCCAAACTGCACAAACAAGGAGTGAAATCTCATCATATCAAATGCTTTCATATATCTCCTTCCCAAAAAGAGGAGGGAAAAAAATGGTTTCTGCCTAACCTCTAGTGTAGAAGTTGATACAGCTAAATATTTACTCATGCTTTATAAATATTTAGCTTTCTTTCTATTATGGAAAATTGTCCTGGAACAGACAAAAGGACTTTCAGATTTTCACACAGTTTCTTACATAGATTCTCACAAAGAGCAATAGATTTGTGTCTGTCTTATTAATCTTTTAAATCCTAATACCTAGCCAACCACTGGCCCACAGTAGGTTTTCAATGATAGTTCTTTGAAGACTGTAAAAATGAGAGAAACATACTGTCCTTTTCCTCAAGGAACAGAATACATCACAAAGATTATTATTTTGCTACATTTATAAAAATGTATAGTATTTAAGACATTATTGTTTCAGGATCTCTCTTTTCCTGTTCTCCATGAAATATAAAGAAAGTCCATGGAAAAGAGTCTCACAGTCTATCCTTCCTACCCCAGTATTACTCCTTCACTCAATACATCACCCTTTAATCAATGTTTCCTGCTGAAATGACTGATAACAGAAACAAATCACTGATGATTGTAACTATGATAAAAATGATGAATATAGCTCATACAGAACCGTGAGTTTGTTCTATGTAGTTGGCCTATGTAGTTTCCTCAGGTCAAAAGTGTTTCTTATATCCAAGTTGCTAAAGGAAGGTATTCTAATTTAAAGCTTAACATAATCTCTTAAATATTATCTTCTCATAAGAAATGGTGTAAACCTCCCTTATGGGGAGGTTTAAGTGGCAGCTCCATAAAGCTATCTACAGGCACTGCAGCATGAGTTTGATCCCCAGCTAGGGAGGTGACCCACACAGCATCCCCCCAACCTCTCTCCTGTCTTGCCAGCTGCTCCCCTCAGCAATCTATTTCAGTCAATCTGCCTATTCTATTCCCCACTCTGTCTGTGGTGAATCCTCTCACCCCCTGTACCTCTAGCCTATACCCTAGTTTGTGCATGCAGAAATAAATCTTAAAAAAAAAACTGGTGTAAAAATCTAAATTTTTTGGCTTTAATGGCTGTTCATATTATGAAATATAATTTGTCAACCAATCTATTAAAAATAATTGAAATGCTACAGTTATCACAAATTAACTCCCATAGAACCTTATTTCTATTTCTAGAATGAAATTAAAGTGTGGAAGTATATTCCTATGTCAATATCATACTGTTTTTAATAATTATACCTCTATGATAAGGGACTTCACATGGCATTTTTCAAAATGTCTCAAAACTTTTGCTAAGAATTACTTTATCAATAGCACTTTTATTGGTTCTTACTATGAATACATAGTTTAACATTATTAAATTAAAAAATTAAGTAGACACCTAGTCAAGAATGAACTTTGATTCTATTTATGTAATATTTTTTAGTTTCCACTATAAAGATTTTCAGTTTTCTTAATATTTGTCATGTATATTTCCTCTTAAATAAATATCTAGGTACTTTTACTTGTTTGATGGAAAGAGAAAATTGATGGTTATTCTCATTTTTTCTTAAATTATGATTTAAGAAATGTTTTAATGCATATTTATTTCATATCAAATATCTTTATAAACTTTGAATTATAATTATTCTTTAATTCTTAGAATTCCCAAAGAGTTTCCTTGTAATTTGTAAAAATATTAATATTCCCTCTTTGATGAATGAATTAAGAATTTGTATTCTTTACTTTGAAATATGTCAATTACCTTCAGGATAATGAGAGAAACTCACTATGTACAGTTCTTGTCTTTAATGAGTAGTTAAAGAGTGTCACTTTAAGAGTGAGGCTGATATTTATTTTGAGATTTCTAAAAGTTTTATGATTTTATCTGCATAATTTTAAGCATATACATTTTGATTTAGTTTAATACGGTTTTTAATTTTTTTTCAGATGCTAAATTTTATCAAAAGCTTATTGATGACTACCGAAATAACTTTTTTCTCCCCTTATTAACATGGTGAATTGAGTAATAAAATTTCCAATTTTGAACTCTTTTTTGCACTTATGGAATGAACCCCATTAGGTCATGATGTACTGTTCTTTTATGTATTTCTTGATTCTATTTGAAAATGTTTCAAATATTTAATTTATAGTCAACCGTGAAATTATCTCTGGCCAGAGTTGCAAAATGAAATATTTTAGGGCAAATTAGGTAATATAAATGTGCAAAAAGCTGAGTGCTATGCAAACAGGAATAGCCAAGACTACATGGAATTGGAGAGTATTTCCTTGCCTGAAAGTGTACTCTTTTAATATATCTGTTTGTTTCCCTTTTGGTGAGAGTTGAATTTTCTGAGAGTTGAATTTTCTGGAGATACCAGGTTTGATATCCCTCATACTGTTCATTGAAAGGTCAGAGCCACAGACTTTGAAGGGAAAATATTTTTGCTTTTTTGTTTGGTAGTTTCATAGGCAATATAATCCATCTATAATATCACCCATCCTATTAAATATATTGCAGAACTCTGAGCTGTTTTAAGAAAATTTAATTCTGCATTTTCCAAGCATCTTTGATGATGACTATAACTATAAGCATCTTGTCAACTACCTGTTCAGAAAATTACTACCCTACTATTTTTGCCTCATTTCTATTTTCTTAGTGTTATTTGGGCTCACTAAAATAAATTATGTTCCTTAGTTAGACTTTAGAAAAACCTTTAAAAAGAACTGTAAATATGTTTAAATGTAGAAGTGTGTGAAAGGTTGAAAATATTCCCAACAGAATTTTCTGGGCTTGGCATTTGTTAAGAGAATAGAGAGTTAGGAAATATAAATCAAGTGGGCCTTTTAAAAAGTTGTCAATTTATTCATTGATTTTGGCCTATTCAAATTAGCAAAGAAAAGTTATAAACATAATCGATGCTTTTAAATTTATTAGCAAAGTTTTCCTAAATATTTTTTATTGTATATTGTGTAAAACATCAGTTTTCTTATATATTTTAAGTGCTTCTAAAATACAGTAATTAAATATTTCTCATTTTCTCCCCTAAATTGTGTTTCTAGTACTCTTCCTTCTGTTCCATTCACTTAAAATGTACTCTCTGACATAGAGGAGTAAATTCTTTGCAATATATATCCAGTATCTAATTTTGTGTGTTCTAATTTATTCACTTTTTCTTTTATGCTTACCTTTACATGCAACATTTTAAAATGTTTATATTCGGGCCTCCCTGGTGGCGCAGTGGGTTAGGCAACGCACTGTGAAGCAAACCGCAGCCACTGCAGCACGAGTTCGATCCCTGCTGCCGGCCAGGTGGG
>JAGFMF010011393.1:5133490-5150253 GCA_019455555.1 Galemys pyrenaicus
CTCCCCGCTCTCTGTGGTGAATCCTCTCACCCCCCCACACCTCTGGCCTGTACCCCAGTGCTTGTATGCATAAATAAATAAAATCTTTAAAAAAAAATACTGAATTCATGTGTATCATTTATTGGAAAAGACTGCTTGTATTTTATCTATTACATGATTTTCAACATCTCCATCACTGGCAACCAAAAATTTAGGTCATTAATTTGCTACCACATACTTGTTAAAAGATTTTATTGGTGGCCTCTTTAGGTGAACTAATGAATCCCTGCCATAATCCTTCCACGAGCAACATTTTTCTATGCCTGCATGGACAGGTCTCAAGAAACATGCTAACTGAAATGTTTGTTGGGATTGTCAAAGTCCTCAACTAAATTGTTTCAGTCTCTGTCATATTCATTTTCAATATTCACTTTTTATACTCTCTTTAAAAAATACTGTTTTTCATAAGGAGTTTAGAAAATGCTAATATTCAAAATTAAGAAAATTTTAAAAAACACTCTGAGAGAACTCTCTCATTTTTCTATATTTCCTTCAACTTTTCTTTCAGTGTTTGTGCAATACATATGGTTTTAAGGAATGACCCTTATTATTTTATAAGCTAACATTTTTACTATAGTATCTTCTATATCTTTTCACTTTGCTTACTATTCTAACACAATATAATTACAATGGCTACATGGTATTAATTGTATGGATGTACTATAATTTCTTCTTTATTTAATAGATTTTTATCTATTACACATTTAGGTTGTTTGTATTATTTGCCCACAATCTTGATTATTTATGGGGGAGAGGGGGGAATGTTTCCAAAACATCAATTTTTGGATCAAAAAAGGTTTTTAAAATTTTAATGCACCCAAATTTCCCTCCAGGAAAGTAATATCAATTTCTACTTCACCAAGTATGTTTAGGGATACTTTTTCTTGTGACCTTTATTAACACTTACCACTACAATATTTTTCTGTGCATATATCAGAAAAGAAATGGGGAAAACATAATCAGGGGTAGTGGATGAGGGTCAGGTTGAAAATGGGGAGAAAAGGAGGCCATAATTTCTAAATGTTTAAAACATTACAATTCTGAGTTCACTGAAAAACAAGAGAAGGGTTTGTCTGAAAGGGTTTAACTGAGTCCCTAAAAGTCTCCTTCAGGACTTCCCATTATTGTTTTTCTGGAAAAATCTAACACAATTTTGAGGTGTCAGGGATGATTTGTTCTTCTAAGAGCCTGACTGTACTCTCCATTTAAACTTATGATCATCTATGCAAACATAGGCATTATTAAAAATAATAACTCTATGGAAAGTATCTTTTATTATGTTTCTTGGAATTTTTTCACCTTCCACAGCAGAATAGAGTGCACACCTATTATTACTAGACTGCAAGTTAAGTATATAACATGGATTAGATAATCTAGAAATATATAGACACATATTACTTAATTTAGTGGCCACAGGCTAAATTGACTGTTCAAATAAGGAAGAAGGGAGGGGAGAAGGGAGAGAGAATTTGCCATCCTACAACTTTTGTTATTAGAGAGAAAACTGTCTTTTCTAACTTTTTATACTAAGATTTCAGTTGACATACTTTAGAATGAATATTATTTATCCTGATTCCTTTAAATTTAAACCAGCCTCTGTATTCTGCATAGGAATTCTGTGAACCATTTCTCCCAGTATCTTGCACACACTGCATTCTTATTTATCCTAAACCAATATTTTTTAAAGATTCACCTTTATTTATGCATACAAGAGCTGGGGTACAGGCCAGAGCCACGGGAGGTGAGAGTGTAACAGGGTGGTCCCCAGAAAAGGGGGAAGTTCCAGAATCCCGGTTCCACCCCAAGTGGGTGGAGCTGAGCAGGGAAAAGAAGATTTTGCAGAGAGGACAGAACACAGAAGGAAGGGAGGAAGAAGGAAGCAGGATGGAGAGCAGCAAGGAGACCTGGAGGAGGCACGTGGAGCAGAGGGACATGTGAAGAAAGTGCGCTTGCTTTTTGGTCTTGGACTGGTTAGAACAGATGTGGGTGAGAGACCTGTGGGGAGGTTAACAATGGCAGCTTTTATCTTAATTTTAATTTTGCTCTTTTCCTCCCAGATTTGTCTCTCTGTCTGACCCTTTCTACAGGTCTCTACTGAAAGGTCCTTTAGACTTGTGGCAGGTTTTTGGGCCTTGCTTTGGGCCAATCCTATTTGGCTGGACTTTTACCCTCAAGGAGATGGGTAACTTTGGGTGCTTAACTTAGTAACCATATTCTTTGTCCTTTCTATATTGTACCTCTATTAAAGTTCCTTTCCATTAAAGGTCTTATATGATTATCTTGATGTGGCAGATGGCAGAACCCATTCAGAGAGGGCAGTTTTGGGGGATCTAGGGTGCCCCTCTCCCTGCCATGTAACAAGAGGATTCACCAGAGTGGGGAGCAGAACAGGCAGATCAACTGAAATATACTGCTGAGGGGAGCAGCGGGTAAGGCAGGAGATGTCTGCCACACCCTCGAGGGTCCCCTCCCTAGCCAGGGATCCAACTCGCACTGCTGTGCTGTGGATGCATCACAGTGCAGCGCTCAACCAGCTGTGCCACCAGGGAGAACCCTAAACCAATTTTTAAATAATAATTATTACATACAATTTTAGCTAATGTTCTTTTTACCTTTCAAATTATATATAAGTGTTATAATTTTCTATTCAGGAATCCCAACATCCCTCAAGAATTCTAAACTCATACTTTTCTATTGATCATATCATATTACACGGATTTTTAGCTAATGTTCTTTTTACCTTTCAAATTATATATAAGTGTTATAATTTTCTATTCAGGAATCCCAACATCCCTCAAGAATTCTAAACTCATACTTTTCTATTGATCATATCATATTACACGGATTTTCTTTGGAAGAAAACTGAAAATTTAAGTTCCTTAAATAGCCCTTCAACCTCATTCTATTTCATTATGCTAGGAAATAAGTTCTTTTGGATATTACAAGAGTTGTGTAATTATATTCTATTAATTTACACAAACACATATGTAAAGGTTTGATATCACATTATGTATTAACACTTGATTTGTTGAAATGATTCCACTGTATATTGTATAAATAAAAATTCATCTGATGACCTAAACTTTCCCTAAACATAATATATTCTATTTTTATAGGATGGATTACCCAGAACACATATTAAACAAATTCATGCAATTATTGGGTAAACAAATCCTTGCAATTATTGGTACATGCTGAAATTTATTTTGTTTAACTTTGAATTTTATATCCTAATAACTGAGATTTGTCTGTGTTGGTGGAAAAATATATTTATCATTCTGAAGTTTCTTCTTTAAGTACTCACAGACACTTATTTCTTTATTCTTTTTAAATAGTTTTCAATGTGAAACTGAGAATCTTTGGAATAAATTTAAATTGGATAAATAAGATATTAGAACTTCAAACATCTTGTAGAAATCCAAAGTCCCTAGGTGATTTTATTTGTATATAAATTTATTCTGCATAGCTATTTTTTCACAAACCTGTCACATATATGGGTTTATCTGTTACCTTAAATGTTGCTATACTTCAGCAATATTTCTTAAGTGTAATCTTTGAATAGTTACGCTAGAACAGAGTTTTCAAAATCTACTGATTTGTTGGTAGTAAAGGCAAAACATAATTGTCCCCAGCATTATCCATATCTTAACTTCTGTGAGTGCATTGTTAATTAAAGGGAATTAATTTTGCAGCTAGAATTAAGACTGTCAATCAATTGAAAGATCAAAATTATCCTGTTTTATCTAGGTGGTCACAATGTAATCACAATTTCCTTAAAAGTGAAAGAGAAGCAGAAGAGGGAAAATCAGAAACAGTGTCAGAGACTGAAGAAAGGGAATTATGAATTAGGGAAATACTTGGTCTCTAGAAAGTTCAAAAAGTAAGGAAATAAACTGTACCCTAGACCCTCTGCAAGGAACATAGCCTTCTCACACCTTGATCTTACTCCAGTGAATTGTCAGATTTCTGATGTATGGACCTATTTTATTGAAGATAATAAAATGGTATTACTTTGAACCCTTAAAGTTGTGGCACTACTACAACAAAAATTGGAAACACATACAATGAATATTTCTGTTATCTGTGTATATTTTTTAATATACCTTATCTGTTTTTCTAACTCTAATCTCTTCTCAAAACTTTTCCCTTTAATTTGCATCAGTTCCAGTTCAATTTCTCAGTTGCAATTTTAATTCCATCATTCCTTTTCTCAAACTGCTGAGATGACTTTTCCACTTCTTTCTCAATGTCTTAACACTTGATAATGGGTTCTCACTCCACTACCAACAAGTTAACCTCTTAGTAAAATTTATCTGTCTCCTCAGAACTCCAACAGTACATTGTCTATTCCTATATTCCAACCCTGCTTATATTTGGTTTACTGATATACATTTGTATGCTACACAGAACTTTCATTTCTTTGGGAGATTAGTTTAGAGAACATAAAAGATCATCAGTAGGTACTTAGTGAATACATAAATTATTTCTAACAAAAATACTAGCATCAAAGTTATCAAGCTATACTCTACTGTTTCTGATTTTCTGTATATCTTATTGCTACTACACTACTCAAAAAAACGTGTTCTCATTTATTCTTAAATTAATTAATCCCTTCATTACTGGTCACTCTTTACTCCAGGAAACACCCATGGCAAATCCCAATAAACACCAATAAGATGTCACGTGTTATTTTTAAGGTTATGGGGTCAGAGAACATTTTGTCTGCATATTCTTCGCGAGAAGGGTGCTGTCAAATGCATTTTTATATGTCTCTGAGAGCTTATTTCCTTTTACTGTCTGCTCACCATCTCACTACCTTTGTTCAATGTGAGGCCTGTGATGAAAGGAGAGCAATGGACTCTGACTTCAAATTATTGACTTGACAAATTGACATATCCAGGAGAGATACCAGGATTTTAAAATATATTGAAACCATGTTATCTGACAAATAATTGAAGAGCCTGTTTATTTAAATTACAATTAACTCAAAGAAGAAAAAAATTAAAAATTCACGAAGAACTTGAATGCTAATATCAATATATAAAAGAAGTATGTTTATTTTATGTAAATTTTAGTTTCAGATCCCAGAAGTTAGATGAATAGGTGAGAATTATAGGAAAGAGGATTTAGGTTAATATGGCAATTAATCCTTACCATGTGACTAGGTAAGTAGGCCTTTGTTTATGCAAATTTTCCAACAAAAGTTCTGCTATAATTTGAATAAAAGAGATTCCTTTTTGGGGGTGGGGACAGACACTTCTTAAGTCCCTTTTATACAATAAGACATGGTTTTATTTCTTATTCACTCTTTGTGCAAAGTATTTTTACTATCATTCTCAGATGTTAACAATAAGAATTCTTGGGTCAAACTGTATAGTTTGCAACTCCACCCTCCACCACTTGCCTGAGGCATATGCCACAGAGAGCAGATAGAAAAGAAAATAAAGACATCATACCTGATGGGAAAATAAAGCTGCTAATGAGGATTTTCTTTTAAAAGGTGAAAGCTTATTTTAGTCAAGAGGAATGGAATATAATACTATTTAACAGAAAGAAAAGTTTCATCTGTAAAGAACTGTTAAAAACCCAAGGGTCGTGGTTTGATTAGGAAGGCAAGAGTCAGGGGTATCTGGAGTCTAGAAAGTAGAAGGAAGTGGGGGCAAGGCAGCACAAAATATATTCAAATGTCTCAAGATTAGATTCCCACCTCCTCTACTTACAAATTAGCTTACTACCTTTTAATAGACATGATGCAGCAGACATTACTGAACAAAATGAACTGCTGACTTTGTTTAACAAGCACCAGGTGTTTTAAGAAGGATGCTCACGTTCTCATTTCTTGCCAATCTGCTTTTCAAAAAATATGTATTTCTGCCTTTGCAATACAAAATAATATAAAAATACAGATTTGATAGTATACTATAGAATACTATAGCAAATGTAAGATGACATCTAAAAACATGCATTGGAGTCCAATTTATTACAAGTCTTACTTCCAATTACCTCACTGAGAGGATTTAATTGATGTTTCTGTCTGGAAATGACTAAAGACAATGTGGATTATATATACAATGGAATACCACTCAACTATAAAATTGCCTCTTTGATATGTATGTTATTAATTTCTGCTCTAATTTTTATGTTCCTTAAAACATAAGTTTTTTTTTAATTTTCTGTAAGCTTAGTTTTTTTGTTTTTGTTTTTGTTTTTTTAATTTGTGATTCCTCTTGTTTCCTAACTTCCAGAGACTATACTAATTCCTAATTATCTGATAGATTAAAAAGGGAATGGAGTTGCCTTAGAGACGATCCCAACTCTTAGGTAGAAATGGGTGAGAATTACTGATCAGAATGGCAGGAAATACAGCAATTATTTTTGACTCTGTTCATCTTCAAGCTTCCAGGTTTCTACAATAAATAGAGGTCAGGTCTAAATTCTTGTTCTAAGTCTTTTACATAACCCGCATCATCACAATGAAACTGAGAAAGGAAAAGGTTGTGAGAATGTGATTCACACCCTCCCTATAAAAATCCCTATTGCAATGACCATAGGAGAAGGGAAGTGAAAGGGTTTAATGGAACATGGTGGAGGATTATCAGGCACTGGTGGTGGGCATAGTGGGAAAATATACATTTGTAGAGGTTTAAACCTATCACCACTAAAGCAGATGTTTAGTTTACCTCACTAAACATAGTATGAAAAATAAAACTACAAAAAAACCCACAAACAACAAATGATTTTTTTTTGTGAACCCTCAATATGCTTTCCTTGGAAGTCTTAATCACTAAGTTAGAATTTTAAAATAAATGGACTTTTTAATTTTCTTTACCGAGTCATCATTGACTAAAATAGAAAAAGAAATGACCTTTAGAAATTATACTATACATTATCACTAGACTTATAGATGGACATAAAAATGATACATATTCATGCAGAGTCTGACATGTTGGAAGTTCAAACTGAAGACACTTTTTAAAATTATTTATCTAGGAGAAAAATATAGATGAAGAAAAATTCTCTAATAAAAGTTATGGTTTTTCAGCTGAAGAGCAAAGATCCTCTTCTATTCTGAACTTCTTTTCTCATTAACATTCATTTGCTTCTCAATAAAGATGTGCTGGATGCTATTCAATAGATGAAGTTTTAGCTAAGAGCAAAATTCCAGCTTACAGTGCAAAAAGGAGCAGAATGGTCAAACAGGGCATCCCCAAGAGAGCCCAGACACAAATGCCAGCCGGCTTCTCAAATAAAGAGGGTCATAGAAAGCAAAAGTTAAAGTGACATGGGCTGAAGGGTTTCCTACACAATTTAATCTTTATGAAAAGTATTTATGAAGCATGAATTTGGCATGTGAATCTAACCAAGAAAATTTCATTTGCTGTGCCATGCACATATCAGGCACTGAAAATACATAAGAAAACTATAATAAATTACAGTGATGGTATGAATGTGCTTTGCAAATCAGCAAACCTGGATTGTGCTGATTACTTCCTTATTGTCTGTCTTAATTTGTGCTCTAACTAACTTAGCAAAAAGGAAGAATTTATTAAACCATCCACATGTTCTAGAACTGCTCCTCATTGTCCTCTAGGGCTTACGTCATGTGACTAAAACATTGCTAGGAGAGGCAACTTTGCTTCATTATCTTTGGTCTTTAATCCAAAATGCTTGGAAAGGGCTTACCATTGCTTGATTTATGTCAAGTATTGATCTCAGTGGGAGTAGTCTGCTGGGAGTGGGAGATGGATAGTAGGGTAAATTATTCATAAGAATACAGCATTTCTATTTGCACTACTTGGTTACATTGATTTCAGTATTAGAGAATAGTCCTATGAATACATGCCTAAACCCATTTCAGTTAGCTTCCTTTGTTCAAGTGAGAGAATTTCAACTAAAACTTATCACTTGAGCAATGAAGGTCTTTATTGCCTGACATAACTGAGAAGTCCAGCAATTGCCAGCTTTTAAGATCTGCTGTCTAAATGGTTTAACATGATAACATCAATTCCCAGTTTCTTTCTTCATCACTGAGAATCACTTCACTTTTTGGCATTCTCTTAATTAAAAACTTCCATCCCAGTGCCAAAATGATGACAGGAGCTCCATTTTTTTAGGTTGAAGGCCATCAGAAATAGTGAGCTTCTTCAGGTAGCTTCTGTGGAAATCTAAATGTTCACTCTGATACATTAACTTTAGTCACATTTCAGCTTGTAAAAAAAAATTATTTAGATAATGTTGTGGTATAGATTGACAGGCTCCAGTCAAATGTTCACTCATGAAGCAGAGGTGTGGAGCCCTAAAAAGCACTGAAAGATTTTTGAGAAATTGATCTTCATCAGAAAAATGGGGCTATTTCAAGAGAAATGGTGGATTGGAAACTTGGAAAGCAAAAAGCAAATGCCTATAATCGTTTTCTTTTTTGAGAAGTGATGAAAGGTGAAACAGTTGCTCCAATGGGACATTTTTTCAGAAGTAAAAGCAGTGCTACTTTGACACAAAATGTGTCATAACAGGTAGAATAGAGTATATTCTTGGCTCATATTCTCAGAACACCATTTAGCCTCAATACTTTGCGGAATCCAGCAATATGGCATTATACTGGCAAAACACAGTGTTTGGCTTGTATTGTATGAGGAAATGAAATGCCCTCGAAACAACTATAGCAGAAAGGTACCCCTAAAAACATCCCAAGGTATCACAAAGAAGTATATGAAATAACTATTCAAAAATCAAAGTTACCTCTCGTACTCCTAGTAATTGGTGATAAGAACAAGTAAAAATGTGATTTCATCTTAAAGTCTCCCAAATTCCATATAGGCTGGTAAAAACAAAATAAATTTTAGTTAAAACTTAAAAAACCCACAAATAGTTAATGCATTAGACATCAAGACTAACAGTTACAGAGTGAACAAGAGCAAAAAATGGAGGGAGGGAGAGGAAAACAAAATTCAGTTTAGGGAGCAGTGTACTGCATGATATAGGGATAATGAGGAATAAAATTGAACTTGATCCGAATCTTGCTCTTGAGGAATCTATAATCTAGAAACAAAAGGCACTTAAATAACAAAATATGAAGTAAAAGCAATGAGAGTATCTTGTATTCTTTTGAGAATTTAAAAAAATATGTGAAGTATTTAACATGTTATGTGGCACAAAATGAAGCTTAACAAGTGTGGTTATTTCTTTAATAATAGTGAAAGTCATAAATAAGATACTTTTAAAAACTACAGAGCTGTTTAGAAGAAGAATATTTGGAAGAATATTTCTGTAATACGAAAACACTGAGGCAGAAGTACAGTAGTAAAAATTGCAAAATATTTACATCATCAAGTTGATCAATTTAAGTAGGTGGAAGGATGAATAAAGATGACTGGTTAGTAGTTTATAATAAATAGAGCAGTGGCAAATTAATTTAGTGGATTTCCTGATTTTAGAAAAGTGTATTGTGACAAGTAATACCAGTTTTTGAGAGTAAACATTAGTACTACGACAGCATACCAAGAATATGTCATTCCTGACAGTGTACAACACATCGGACACAAAAGGAACCAAAACAGGGTAATAGAGAGATAATACAGGACCATAAATGCCATGCTCAGAAACTTGGTCTTTTTTCCCCTAAGTAACAAAGCTAGCAAAGATTTTTGTGTAAGGAGATGATATTGTACATATATTTTAGAAACATGACCCTGGCAGTGGAAGATGGAGGTAAAATTTATTTAGGAAATGTTTGCTATGATCCCGCTGGGAGTGGTGATAAGGTTTCAAATAGGATTATGTCAGTAGGAGTGGATAAAGAATGGACAAGAAAAATATCTCCAAAATACAATGAATAAATCATTCTGCAAGCAGGAAGTGAGAAGATAGGGAAAAAATGATTCTTTGATTTTTAATTTGGGTTTTGAGAAGGAATTAATAGAAATCATAGAAAGAAAGGATATTTTGAAGTAGAGAGAGGAAAATATAACTTGGGATTTGTAATTTAAATGTGCCTCTAGAACACCCATTTAGAGTTATTCAGCAAATGTTTTAAAACTCGGCCTTGAACTCTAGAGAAAGGTGAGATATAGATAATGAAAAACATGTGAATTTTTAATCAGTATTGATTTAAAAGAGGAACTTGGTTCTATTTGTTTCTAGCCAAAAGAAGATCCCAAATTATTTGCATTAGTCATAAAGATGAAGAAGGTTAGAATTACCCTTTTAACAAATATTCTACATGAATGGATAAGTATAGGCTACAAAAAAACAAAATGAATTTATTTCATGGAATTTCCAAAGTTTAAAACTGAAATAACCTATATATAAAAGAGAGAAAAAGCAGTCGAATTGTAGGAAAGGGGAAACAAAAAGAAAATTATGCAATATGTGAACCTTCAGTGAGAAGGTGAACCTTCAGTATTAACTCTTCAAGATTAAAGGTGAATATTAATCATAAATATAGTATCTAGTATAAAGAGTTGCTAGGTGAATATTCAAGGGGACGATGGCTGAAATAAAATGGATGCGATAAAAGGACATTGAGCTCTTTTATAAATATCCTCATAATGGATGCTTCTGTGAGTCTGGTTGCTTTCTTCTGGAGTCTTCACTTGCAATTATAGCATCAATTCACTTAAAATGCCAAAAATGTGTATCAACTTCTTATTTTCACCTGGATGAAGCAACTGATAAGGGATTGTCCACTATTAAAACCTGGAAAACTGGACACAATTGTCACGCACTTGTTTTCAGGTGAGCAACCTGAATACAGATTATTTAGAACTGAGAGATTTTAAATTAAAGTATTAAGTCTCATATCCCCCAAGCTTTCCACCTGGGGACTATTTCCAAAACTGCACAAAGGGAGGTGGTGGATTCAAGCAACAAGTGGAGGCCTTTTTGAGAAGGCACACATCAAATTCAGGGCTGGGGCAGAGGCTATAATTGGTAGGAGATAACCCAAAGAGGGGCAGTAATCACAGATAATACACTAGAAGTTCCCATGGAGATCCCCTGTGGGTCTGTGGCTGAGAGCTGGGTTGCACTTCTTTAGGCAAGTCTCTAAAATGCCTAGTACTGAGTGGGTGCAGTGGATCTAAAAGCTGACAAAATGCCAGAAGATGTTTAGGAGAATAACTTGGACATTCAATTGAAAAGTCTGGGGGCGGGGTGGGGGGACAACATGCCTTAGGAGTAAGAAGAAATCGGGCTATAACCTGAGACGAAGAACAAAATAAATAAATAAGTAAACTTCCCTTAATAAAGAGTAAAACCAAAACTGAGAGATTTGAAAGCATATTTTAATAATTTAACTGACTCTAAGAGGACATTTTAACATTATTTAGGGAAAGACAACATAATCTCTCTTTTATGAATCAGTCAAAATGCTTACACTACAATAAAAAGCACTAGACATACAAAGAAACAGGTAAAGGTGACCCATAAATTAGAGAAAATAGTTGTCAGTAGAGACATTGAGATGACTCAGATGCTGGAATAACACACAAGTGTTTTTTTCCCCTCTGCCATAAAATTGAAAAAGTATATGACTCTCTGACCCTTTTTCTCTGCCCCCTCTTGCTTAACGTCAGAAACCTCAGTTTGTTCATTAGTGTCCATTAGTTTTATAAGTATTTTGACTTGTTGACTATCTGCTATATATTAATGTCCAATATTTGTTATTCTGACTTGCTTTACTAGACATAATATCCTTGAACCCCTTCCATTTCCTGTAAATGGCAATTTTCGTTGTTGTTGTGTTCCTAATGTCTGAATAGCCTTCTGTCACTTTCACTCTATTCCTTATCAATGGGTACTTAGCTTGTTTCCATGTCTTACAAATATTGTAAAAAACTTATTATAAAATTGTTGCAAAACTTAAAAAAAAAGAGAGAAATGGACTTAATAAATGAAGGATGGGTAATCATCAAAGAAAAGAAACCTACAAAAAAGATTAAAACAATTTTAAACATAAGAGGCTTATAGTCTGAAGACTGAATTCTCTGATTTCAAACTTACTTAAATCTAAAGTGATCAAAAGAGTATGGTGTTGAAAAAATAATCAAAATAAAGATTTCTGGAAAACAAAAAGATGTCTAATGATTTTCAACAAAGAGACTGATCCAAATTTGCAGAAATGAATGTCATTAATAGATAGTGCTGGCTATTTACAATAGGTAAGACCTGGAAACAACCTAAATGCCCAAAAACAAATGAGTGGATCAGGAAGATGTGGTACATATATACGATGGAATACTATTTAGCAATCAAAAAAGATAAACTAGAGTCATTCATAGAAACATGGATGGAGCTGGAAGGGATTATGTTCAGTGAAATAAGTAAGAAGGCAAAAGAAAAATACCAGATGGTTTCCCCTCTAGGAGGAATATAAGGGAACCAAATAAGGATCAAGGAAAAGAATAATAATAATAAAAACCAAAAAGACAAGGACAAATTGGGGACACTTGGTACAGAGCAGGGAGGGAGAGGGTTAAGGGAAGATAAGAGCACAAGGGACTGAGGTGATGGTGCAATGGATGGTGAAATGGTGATGGGGAATACATGGGGATTACAATTGATGTCAAATATATATAAATAAAGAGAAAAAAATGAAACAACAAAAAAATAAATAGTGCTGGAACAAGTATATTCTCCTATCTCAGTGTAAAGTATATACCTGAAGATAAAAATGAAAGGTATAATTATTCCAGAAAAAAAGTATGAAAGACTATCTTTGTGACTATGAGTTGTGTTTTCAGAGCATTAACAAAAATAACCCCACTCCCCACAAAGTAAACAATAAATGAGATTCCATTAAAAGTAAAAACCTCTGCTTATTAAATATTAGGGTTATGAAGCTTACAAGGCTACTTGCTATTAGGGGCAAAGGGAAATTTGTCCCACCTTATCTGGTTCCTTAACAAAAAAATTGATATCAGACTATCAGTAGGAGAAAAGACCAAAATTAATAACATACACAGGGAGACATTACATGATTGTGAATTCTAAAGAGTAAAACTAGGGATATATATCCTAAATTTAGGGACTGGGGCCTGAAGATGGTGGTGTAGGGGTACTTCACATAACACACAAGGGGGAATTACCTCATCCTTGATGTAAGATGAGATTTTTCGATAGAGAAGATATATTCATCAATAAAGTTAAACTAAATGAGATTCCCTCCACCATCACCCCCACCACATCCAGTTGTAGAAGGGGGAGCACACATAGCTTCTCCAACTAGAAAAAGGGCACAAGTTTAGAACATGATAATTTCTTCTTTAATTAGGGAAGGACAAAGGATTAGGCACGGACAGAAACTTCTCCTCAGTTTCAAGGGATTTCATGGTTTTTAGCTTACGATAATTTGCATGCCTGGGTGAAGCATCTTGAGGGCACCAGTTCTGAGAATCTTGGAGTGATTTGATTTGGGCACCATTAATTCCATCCTTTGATATTTCTCTAGGAATCCCTCATATTAGAAAATATTTAATTTTATAGCCTCCTGACTATTTAGGTGGGAATATTTTATATACTTTGCTGCACATAAACTAAAAAGACCAGAATGGTTCACAGACAAAATAGTGGTGGAACTTATAATTCTCAGGGTCTGATGTGTTCCAAGATTAGATGTTAGTATTCATACATCTCTATTGTACATATATTCCTCCAATTTATGGGAACAAATCAGGTTGCAAAATAGCTGATGCAGGAAGTCTGTAATGTGGTTCTGGCAATTATAAAATTTATACTTGTTACGTCATTAGGTAAATCCGGATTTCTGACACAACCATACTTACTCTTTTGTATGAGTTAGTCTGAGATACTCCAGTTTGTAAAGCCTTCATTTTAGAATCACCTCTAAAGATCACATCAAGTGTGAAGATTCTATTTCTAGAATCAAACCTCAGTCTGACTGCTGTATAGTCCTGGTATATAACCCAGGAAATGCCAGTGTCACAATGTTTATTTTCAACTGACAATTTTCGGGTTGACATTTTTCCTGTAGAAGTATTGTCTATACCTGGGTCAGAAATAGTCTTTGGGGCTCCACAGACATCTTTCAGGGTCCAAGTGACCAGAAGAAGAAACTGAGTAATATTCTAGCTATGCATTCCATACCTCCTGTCCCATCATCTTCCAGTGCTAGACCACCAGGCAGGCATATCGGCAAGCATGAAGACTAGCTCAGGTTCCTTCATTCTAACTAGATGCTGCCAGAACCAATAATCAGATTGATTAGTTAGCATGACCAGGGTTCTTTTATTGTCCAGTCACATTCACGACCAATCTACATTTCTAGAGTACTGGTCAAAGTCCTTTCCCTATTAATCCCTCTAATAAATCATCAAAATAAATAGCTTCTTCAAATGGTAAAAGGCATTAAAGTGACCATAATTAAAGGTTTGATTATAATGCAATTGACAAGGAAGTTTGCTCAATTCTGTGGCATACAATATTTCAGAACAATAACTAGATTTGTATAGTAATATTACAGTACTAGAACATACCAAATTTTTACAACAATTTCATATTACCTTAATATCCATATTTGTGTTAACAAGGTTAAGCATTTCTCCTTATGTGACAATGCTTACAATGAAATGTCAATACCTTTAAGTAGGCCTAATTCATTTAATATTTCTCTTTCCATAAGGAGAGAAAAAATAATTTTTTTAAAGATTTATTTATTTATGCATACAAGAACTGGGGTACAGGCCAGAGTTGTGGAAGATGAGAGGATTCACCAGAGACAGAGTGGGAAACAGAATAGGCAGATTAACGAAACACTGCTGAGGGGAGCAGTGGGTGGGTGAGGCAGGAGAGGTGTCTGCCTTGCCATATGGGTCACCTCCCCAGCCAGCAGCAGGGATTGAACTCATGCTGTAGTGACTGTGGTCTGCTTCATAGTGCTTTGCTTAACCCATTGCACCACCAGGGAGGCCCCGAGAAAAAAATAATTTTATGGGGTGCTATATAAGCTCTCTAAGACTTCCCATATTTCTTTTTCCTTTTAATCAATGTCTTTATTATTGTAGAATTTTTATTTCAGGGAAGTTTTGTAATAAATATTAGAAAGTATGAAATACTTACATAGATTCTATGAAACAATACTTAGTTATTTTGAGTGACAAAGAGTTTTAAAACTAAGTATTTCTCTGACACAGGATAGCTTGCATGCAATGTGGACAGAACTAGATTTCTATTGGTTAATCAGTATAAAAGAGTAATAGAGTGCCAGATCTTTCGATTATTTAAACAATACAATCTGTTATTAAAGCTGGACAGGGAGGGGACCCACATGGCGCAGCAGACCTCTCCTGCCTCACCCACTGCTTCCCTCAGCAGTGTGTTTCAGTCAGTCTGCCTGTTCTGCTCCTCACTCTGTCTGGTGAATCCTCTCACCTCCTGCAACTCTGGCCTGTGCCCCAGCTCTTGTATGCATAAATAAATAAATCTTTTAAAAAATAAAATAAAGCTGACCACAGTTTAAGAATATGTTTCATCCTTTCTGTAGATGAAGAATATTAAATTTGGTCCAACATAAGTATACCACTGACACTAAAGTTTAATTTAAAATATCCTTATAATTTAATCTTATTAAGTTTGAAAATATGATATTCCCTTTACATTTATTTAGTGCTTCTACAATTCCATTCTGGTGAAACTGATCTGTTTCATTTTTAGATCTTATTTTTTTTTTATCACTTTGTTAATTTTGCTTTAATCTCACGTTAAAAAATTCTCAACCATTAAAACTATAATACCTAAATTGTATGAAGTTGTTAACTGTCATATCCGTATCCTTTACAATGTAATCCTTTAAGTATAACTTAAAGACAACAAAACTCTTTTAGTATGCAGTAAGAAGTCAAAAGTAAACCTGGAAGTTCAGTAATTAATATTTCAGCAGAATAATTAGATATACAAAAAATCCCTGTTATTTAATTTAGTGAAACATTAATTTTCCAAAAGACATTTAGGAAGCTAAGTAGTGTTAGAAGAAAATAGATTTAAAACAGAGCTAGCTACTTTAACCTTTTATCAAGGCTTA
Source organism: Galemys pyrenaicus (assembly GCA_019455555.1). Taxonomy (NCBI): domain Eukaryota; kingdom Metazoa; phylum Chordata; class Mammalia; order Eulipotyphla; family Talpidae; genus Galemys; species Galemys pyrenaicus. The sequence goes on from JAGFMF010011393.1 coordinate 5,149,566, forward strand.
ATATCTAAAAAAATGCAGTTTTTCAGCTTTTCCAGGGTTTAGAATTCCAAACCTGTCTAGCATGCATTTTACTTAAAATAATCCTTTCTTTACCTTAATTATTTAACATAGTTCTAAAGCTTTACATTTACCAATAATATCTGAGAGACAAATGAAGTTATTGTTAGAGATTCCAATCTCATTTGCTTAACTCCTTAAGTAAGTTAAACTGATAAGAATTCAGCCTGACATTTCTGAGTACTATGGAAATCAGTTTTCTATTGGGGTCTACTATTTCTTGGTTCCAATCATAAAACCCTTATGAGACTAAATTATTTTTCTTGTTAGGTAACATGAGTTAGTTTTTTGATTAATAAACACTGGCAATAACAGCATAATGGACTATTTGGTGGTGGATGCATTATGGTGGTGATACTTGATGGGGGTATCAAAACATTACCTCCATCAAAGATAAATTAATTTAAAAATAAGAAAGCCAAAACTATTTTAAAAATTATAACTTTAAAGATATAATTGCTTTAAATTAAACCATTCCATTTTAAAGTGTTAAATTATCCCAGATCTCAGTTTTTTTTAAAAATAGTTTTGGGGGCCTCCCTGGTGGCGCAGTGGGTTAAGCAACGCACTATGAAGCAAACCGCAGTTACTGCAGCACGAGTTTGATCCCTGCTGCCGGCCAGGGAGGGGA
>JAGFMF010011393.1:5152498-5392107 GCA_019455555.1 Galemys pyrenaicus
CTCCTAGGAATATACCCAAAAGACACAAATACACTGATTCAAAAGAATACCTGCACCCCTATGTTTATAGCAGCACTCTTTACAATAGGTAAGACCTGGCAACAACCTAAATGCCCTAAAACAGATGAGTGGATCAGGAAGCCGGGGTACATATACACAATGGAATACTCTTCAGCAATCAAAAAAGAAAAACTAGACACATTCATGGAACATGGATGGAACTGGAAGGGATTATGCTCAGCGAAGTAAGTCAGAAGGCAAAAGAAAAATACCAGATGGTTCCTCCCCTAGGGAGGAATATAAGGGAGCCAAATAAAGATCAAGGAAAGGAATAAGAACAACAACAATAATAACAATAAAGACACAACAAAAACCAAAAATGAAAAGACAAGGACAAATTGGGGACACTTGGTGGGGAGGGGGGAAGGCGATGGTTGAGGGCAGATGGGAGCACGGGGGACTGAGGTGATGGTGCACTGGTGATATGGTGATGGGGAATATATGGGGATTACAATTGATGTCAAATATGTATAAATTTTAAAAAGTTAAAAAAAAAAGAAATAAATGGTGTTAAGAAATTCCCTGAGGCTAAAATAGAAATGTTTTACTTCTTTCCTTTTTGTAAATCAACTTAATCTTTTTCTAATAATAAATCTAGATTGAGGACCTTGTAAGTTTTCCATCGGTCCAATAAATAAGTTAGAAGTTTTCCAATTCAAGAGTGACTCAGTCAACAAGTACTTTCCATAGTTAAATTGGAAATCCAACATAGTTTACTCCTATTGATAGTATAACAAAGAAATAGTCATAAAAAGGGGATATTTTAGGTACCCTGTCCCACCTACTGATGGGTGGAGCTGAGTGGCCAGATGAAGCTATGGAAGACTGTCAAGATACAGGGGAGATGCATGAGCCAAGAAAATGTGAAGGAGGACATGCTTGCTTCTCAGCTTTGGGCTTACACCAGGGACTTGTAAGAACACATGTGGAGCAGAGACAAGTAGAAACATGTGGAAGAGATGTGGCAAGAGTCATGGGGGGAGGCTGACAATGGAAAAATATCTTTGTCTTTTGATTTTTCTCCTTTCATCCCAGTCTTGGCTGACACTTTCTGCTCCTTTCTTGTGGTTCCCTGCCAGGAGGTGCCTTAGATTTGTGGTAAGCTTCCTTAGATTTGTGACAGGCTTTTGGGCCTCACTGGCCCTGCTTTGGGTAAGACTTATTTGACTATTTATTTATCCTTAAGGGGCTGTATAACTTTTGGAGTTTTATTAGGAAACAGGTACAGGGCAGCAAGGTACACTAAACATGGTCAAGGCTAGTACCCAAATAGTTTACTAGTCACTGTCCATTATATTTCTCATCAGTCTCCACCCTCACTGATATTTTATTCACACATCCCCTGGGGCTACCTATCCTTACCAGCATCCCCCTCTAAGAGGAACTATCAATAACAGTGTTTGGATTCAGCCCTGTTACAAAACAACATCCTTTTTCTTCTTCCCTTTCTATACATAATCATTCTATTAAGGATCTTTCACACTAACAAAGTGCTTTGTCTTTGTGCAGAGGATGGCAGAATCCCTTTAGAGTGTGCAAGTTTGGGGGTGCCAGTGTGCTCTTCAGTCTGTCCACTAACACAATTTGTAAGACACAAAAAAGGGAAAGTCTCAATTTACATTAACAATTTCTAGCCAAACACTGGAGCCAGAATTATAAACTATGCCCACCAAATCTACAGCATTTGGGTTTCAAGATTTCCTTAGCATTTTTCCATAAGTGCATATTAAGATTTCTCTTCTTATAACAAAAATACAAAAGAAGTCTAGAGGTGGCAGCACTATTTTTCTAAATGTCAAGGCTGGAACAATATAGGAGGTCTTGCCTTAAATCTGAAACCAACATTTCTTACCTCATTGAATAGAACAATATCTCAAGGCATAAAAGAACCAATTACCCAAGCCTTGAGATGGAAAAATATAAAAACAATAACAAAAAAAGTAAAACATGACCAAATAAAATTAAATCTGTCTGAAACAAAAACCTATTGATTCCAAACCTTTAAGAACAAAATTCTCAAAGCAACAGCATCACACAATACCCAAGAAACTACCAATAAAATTAGAGAGAGAAATAAAATAGAACTCTCACTACTTGGTTTCCTTTAGATTTCTACAGGAGGAGAGATCAGGAATCTTATGTGGTAAAAACCTTTATCTTTCTTGATAACATGTTCATAAGTCTAAAATCGTGTCTTCTGTGACTATCCCAGGGAAAACAAGCAACACTCAACCATTTGATAATTCTCCTGTATGACTTGCCAAATTGTTGGGACACAGGGAAAAAATTTCCCCACCCATTCTGAGGTCTTTCAAGTCTGGGCTGACAAATAAACTAACGGATAGACAAGTAGGAGAAAAGGCCAATATTTAAAAACATGGGTATGGAGACGCTACGTGGTTATAAACTCTAAAGAAAAATGGCACAAACCTGGGATATTTATCTTCTGTTAAGGATGTAGGGTATATGGGTGGAGAGGCATGGTGACTTTACCGGACAGACCAAAGAGGGTTACCTTAACCCCTATTCTGAGTGTAAAGATGAGGTTCTCAAATAGAGAAGGCATGTTCACTGGTAAACCTACAACTGGATGATATCTCCCAAATTATATTCTTTTAAGCTATAAAATATGGGGCAGTGATTGTTTATTTGATTAGGAAAAGAGCAGAAACTTAAGACATGATTATCTCTTTTCAATTGGGGAAGTGGGCCTTCAGTGCTAGTGCTGAAACTTAACCCCTAGGCCATCAGGAAGACATACCAACAGGTTCTTGTACACTTTGACTTTAAGTGAAATGACTTAGAATGAAACCCATTTTACCATAAGCTAGTTGATATAAATAAGAGTTAAGTTCCTAAGCATATTTCTCCAATTTTCTAAATAAGACCCAAAACACTTCCGATATCAAGCAATCAGTTTTAACCATTGACTCATTCATACATTCATTCATTTCTAATCCAATTATTCCAGTTTGGGGTGTGGGTGATTTCAGCGTACCCTCACTATTCCCCTATGACACAAGCTAGGAGCCAACCCTGGACAGAACACCCTTCCTTCACAAAGCATACTCACACACACCCCTACACTCACTGAGACTGAGATAATGTAGACATAACAGTTAACTTTGGGTCACCTTTGACATGTGGGTGGAAACTGAAATACCCAGAGAAAACCCATGCAGAGATGGGAAGAACATGCAAACTCCACAAACACAATGATTTAGCCAGGAACAGGTTTTTGGGTTGTTGTTTTCTTCTCATAAGACTGTAACAAAATGAAGTAACTCAAAGAATTGCTGTCATAAAAGACTGGTTTGCTCAATATACTAGGAAGTCTTAGAACTCAGTAATATGATACAACTGAATTAAAAAGCAGCAAAGGATTTAAAGATAGTCAACAAAACAATGTTTTAATAATGGCCAATAAACATACAATGATATCTTTCTCTATAGAATTGTCAAATTTCTGTTTTCTGCAATGGTGAAAACTTCAAAAATAAAAAATAACACCAAAATGCTAGCAATTATGTCGAATAACTAGAACTCTCAATTGCCAGTGGAAATGCAAAATGGTACCATTTCTAGGAAAACTCTTTGAAGTTTCTTATAAAATTAAGCATAAACCTATCCTATTACCTAGAAATTCCAATCTTTGTTATTTACCATAGGTCATTAAAAATCTGTGTTCAGGGCCTCTCTGGTGGCACAAGGGGTTGAGCATGCACTGCAGGGTTTCTGCAGCCTATAGCTTGGCTTCAATCCCAGGCCAGGGAGTGGACCCACGTGGCGCAGCAGACCTCTCCTGATTTGCCAGCCGCTTCCCTCAGCAATATGTTTCTGTCGATCTGCCTGTTCTGCTCACCACTCTCTCTCTGGGGATTCCTCTCACCGCCCCCCCCCCCCATACCTCTGGCCTGCACCCAGTCCTTGTATGCATAAAAAAAATCTTTAAAAAAAGAGTATGTATCCACAAAAAGAGTATTTGTAACAGTTTCTTTTAAAATAGTCTCAACTGGAAAGAACCTGATGAACTGAACCAACAGAAATGAAAAAAATATATTAGGTAACAACCGAACAACAAAATATTACCCAACAATAATAATGAACTAATACAAGCAAAAACACAGATATAAATAAAAAAACCTACAAATGAAAAACAAAACCCCAAAATACTTAGAGGACATTGAGAAGAACGAAAAACTAATCTGTGTCCTTAGAAATCAGAACAGCAGTTGTTACCTGATGGAGGTTAAGAGTAGCAAATTTAGGATGGTGACATCACAAGGCCAGAAACTGGAGTTGAGGGTAGAAATGATATTTTTTTAATAAATGTTTTTATTTATTTTTATATAGAAGAGCTGGGGTATAGGCCAGAAGTGTGGGGGGTGGGGTGAGAAGATTCACCAGAGACAGAGTGGGGAGCAGAATAGGCAGATTAACTGAAGTACACTGCTGAGGGGAGCAATGGGTGAGACAGGAGAGGTCTGATGCGTGATGTGGGTTAGCTCCCTGGCTGGGATTGAACTCAGGCCATAGAGGAGATAGCACTGAGACTTAACCCCTAGGCCACCAGAGAGGGCCCTGAAGGGTAGAAATGATTAAGAAAATTGTTAAACCAGTTACAGAAATGAAAAATCCTTAGGGACCAAATGCTATAACAAGTATCTGCAGGTACAGACCAGAGGATATGGGGATTGAGGACTCCTGGAGTTGGAGAATCAACAGTCCTTTGAAATCAACCTCGTCACAACCTAAATGTACTTAATTTAACAATATAGAACAATTCCACAAAGCAATGAACCCCTCCTAAAAAGAAGAACACAGTGTCAGTACAATTTCTGCACTGGCAACAGGCAACTCTCCTGCCTGCCTATAACTATGCAGGTTTTTCTCACAAACCTTTCCCTTTACAAAGCGCGGTATAGCTCTTGCTGCCTGCTTGCATCTGTGCCAACATCTTCTTGTACTTTCATTTATAAATATATATATAATAAACCTGCCCTTTTGGATATAACCAAAAGCCTTTACTTCATGGGAAAACTTGCTATACCGCTGAAAGGGGAACTGGTAAAATTTTTCTCAAAGGTAACCTAAGGACCCTGGGTTCCCAAGAACCTCTCCAAAACAATCTTATTACCTCAGATAGTAAGGATTGGCCAGAAGGAACAGAAGAGTTCTTGGTTGGTTATGGAATCATTCTATATCTTAACTAAAATGTTATTTATATGGGTCCATGTAGCTGTTAGAACTGGAATTTTATGTTTTAGATTTGTACATGTCACTGTATTTATGGTTCACATACACTCATGTAGGCATAGGAAATAATGTATATTAAACATCTGCTAAGTGTAAAGCTCTATTAATATTCACTATATTGAGCACTCAAAGGAAAATGTGATAAGATATGATGCTATTTGCTAATACATGTATTGGGGGTATAAGAACATCAAAAGTCTTAGTTAAATCATTCTTTGGCCATTAGCAAGGACAGCTCTTGTTTTATATTACACATTTAGATATTTATAAACTAGAACAATTACTCATTTTTTGGATAGGTACCATAATTGTAGTTTGTAAAATTATACAACTATTGGAACACATTACATTTTTATTTATTTACTTTTTAACCTTTTCTTGTTTAAATGCAGCCTTTTAAAATTCATTCTTATCTCATAATACTTTCTGTGCCTGACACTTTCCTGGTATGTAGAATCTCTTTTCAACTTCCTGTAGGTAACTTCCCGTCTTTCTTTACTCTTCACTCTAGCCATAGAACTGATAAGTTCCATTAAATTGTCTCTTAGCATTCTCAGTTACCAAGCAGCCCTGCTGTGTTCCTCCTGATGTCCTTGCTACTTTCCTCTTCTCTTGACAAAACAGAAAGAGACAAGAATTAAGCAACAGCATGATGCCTCTAGTCTGAATGAAAACTCTGTGATTGTCTTTTTCCCAACCAACAAGTTCTCCTCAGTTTCTAAATTGCCTGAAGCTCCCCTTCCAGCAGATATGCTGGATGCTTACTAATTAATTTGAATTGAATAGGCCTTTAGCATGTCTCAGTCACGGAATTAAATCTCTCAGTGTTCTGTAGATTTGAAAGAACTGTACCTCCTACTCCTGAAAGTATAACAATTTACGATCTGAATAAAGGTTGTGAGCAATATAAAACAATTTCTATATGCGTTGAGATAAGTCTAGCTCTTGTAGAACATGTTAGAAAGAAAAGAAGGGGGGGAATATAATAAGAACTTTTATTTTAATAGATAATGAATTGCCTATTATATGTGGATACATAATTAGGGTGACAAGAAATATAAAACATTTTAGAGTCATTTTGTAACAGGGTCGTCCAGGAAAAAAGGAATCCTGGTTCCACCCTAAGTGGGTGGAGCTGAGCAGGGAAAGGAAGATTTTGCAGAGAGGAGGACAGAAGAAAGGAAGAAGGAAGCAGGATGGAGAACAGCAAGGAGACCTGGAGGAGGCATGTGGAGCAGAGGGACATGTGAAGAAACTGCCCTTGCTTTTTGGTCTTGGACTGGTTGGAACAGATGTGGGTGAGAGACCTGTGGGGAGCTTAAAAATGGCAGCTTTCATCTTGATTTTAATTTTGCTCTTTTCCTCTCAAATTTGTCTATCTTTCTGACCCTTTTCTAGGGGTCTCTACTGAAAGGTTCTTTAGACATGTGACAGGCTTTTGGGCTTTACTTTGGGCCAATCTTATTTAACTAAACTTTTACCCTCAAGGAGACGAGTAACTTTAAATACTTAACTTAGTAACTATGTTCTTTATCCTTTCTGTATTGTACCCTAATTGTATTGAAGTTCCTTTCCATTAAAAGCCTTATGTTTGTCTTAATGTGGCATATGGCAAAACCCATTCAGAGAGGGCAGGCTTGGGAGTTCTGAAATGCTCCTCTCCCTGCCCTGTAATAATTTGAATATGGGTAGTAAAAATAGAGTAAGAAATCGACAGAGGTTAGGTTCCAGGTCTATTTGGGCATGTCCAGGCATGCTGAGGCACATCTACCTCCAGGAAGGAACTGAAACAGAGCTGGGACCACAGATGCTGGGGTGGAAACTTGACCAACACCACTGAAAACTGAATAAAAAACCTGATGTGCATAAAAAAGACCTGAGAGTGAACTAACCCACCTTGTGTAGGCACTCACTTCCCAGCCCAGAAAATTAGGTCATATAACTTAAGAGCTTCTTGCTGTGTCACCCAGGATGCGGTTTTAATAAAATACCCACATAAATGTTTGTATTTTGAAGGCCTCCTTCATTCTGAGATGACAGCATATTTGTCCATAGTATATATATCTTTTTGAAAATATGAAATATTCATTAATTATTCATTTTATATAAATGATCTACATGTATGGGGGACTAAAATTAGATGCTAACAGAAGACAAATGGAATTATTTCCGATAAATGTTAGGAATGTTACAAAAAAAGGAAATGACAGCTAATCAGAATGTTTAGATTAACAACAATTCTATAATTCTCATTTTTAAAAAATTCATAGAGGAGCCCAGCAAAATGTCAGCAGAGTGAAGATACCTGGATTGCCTCTTCCATTTAATTGTAGCAGTGCAAAGTCAGCATCCCCCAAGAGACACACAGATTCTTACTGCTGTATCAGGAGCAAAAGTGTGGTAGAAAGTGTTGAAAAACTATAATTGAACTGTGTTTGCAGTGATGTTGTGCAGTGCACTGTGAGAGGGAAAGGTGATTGCAGTCTGGAGCCCCTCTGCTGCTGTTAAGTCAGGAACACATGCCCACATCAGAGACTCTGGGCATCCCACACTGCAATGGAAAGGGGGGGTGTACAGAAATGATGTCCAGAACAGAGGGTGCACTACTGGACAACTGCAGCAATAAGAACACAGAGTACTGGCATGAGCCTGAGGCTCTCTATCTAGAAAAGATGGAGCCTGAAGGTGGGGACAGTCAGGTTGGGCCACCTCTGTCTCACAGAAGACAATACTACATGCAGCCTGAGAAGATGCTATTGAAATCGCTTGCCTTAACACTCACCCATGGCCCAAACTGAGTGTCTTCACTAACCAGAGCATGTGTGCCTGGATCATAATTATAGGAGCAAGTGCCTCAGGAAAGGACTACATACTTGAAAAAGGAACATACAATTCTGGAATGTGGTCTTCTGTTAAGCACAGTCCCCACCCAGCACTACATCATTTAGGGGTCAACCACAACCTAGAGGTTGAGGCTGGCATTAAATATTTGGCCAAGGAGTTAGCTTGAAGGAAAGTGAAGCCGGTGTGAGCTGTTGACTTGACTACAGCTGCTGCTGCTGCTGCCACTACTGGTTGCTGGTGCTGCTGGTGGTGGTTTTCACACTGGTAACCTTAAGCCACCAGAGCCCTTATTCTAATAAGCCATAAAAAGGAATTTGTAGACAAACCCTTAGGCAAATAAGTAGAGAGATGCAAATCTTTAGAGAGTAAAGAAAAGTTTATTTAGAAGGGAAAGACCAAAAGCAAAGACTCCAAGGCAGTGATGCCACAGAGGGGCAAAATATACCTCCTGGAACTGGGTCTATGATTGGCTCTTTCTCCTTAGTGGCTCTACCCCTCTAGGCAGTTGGGCCCATTTTCCCAGATCTTAGTGTTTCTCCTTTTACCTCCCCTGTCCAAGGTCTCTTAAAATTCACTGTCCCATTTGCCTTAAAGTTTAGCCTTAAAATTTACTGCCCCCATTAGCCCTCCTGGATTTCTGACTTCATCTCTGGAGTTTGGTTAGCACCTCTTAGAATTCATTGTCCTTATCTCTGAAGTCTCTTTAACTCTCCCAAAGTCTCTGTCTGCACTGTCCCTGAAGTTGCCTAAATTAACCCTAACTTGCCATAGGACTCAAAAGGCTCTTCAGCATACACTACCAAGATCCACATCACCGTAGGAATCTTGAAACCCAAAGGTTGCTAGACGCAGTTTTGGTACCATACTACCCCAGATTCTTTTCCCCTATTTTCCCTCACCAGCACCAATGCTCTGAACATATGAATGTGTGTAAGAGCAACACTTGATGAAATAATGGACACCTAAATATCCTGAATCAAAATATCCAGTTTCTTGAAGGTAAGATATAAAGTCCAGTTACTAAATATTTAATTTACATACATAAAATGAAGGGAGGGGGGAAAGACCCCAGAATGCTCTCTTACTCCCCCTGTGATGTAAGCACACACATAATTCCCACAAATTAAAAAGGGGAATTTTATGACACTAAATATGATGGAATCTTAATCTTGAACTTCCCAGCCTCTAGAGCTGTTAACATTAAATTTCAGTTGTTCATAAACTAGCCGGTCTATGATTCTCTGTTAAAATAGACCGAAGGGATAGAGACAACAAGTGACTCAATATTTCTGCACTATCTGGAGGTTCTTGATGCTCATATTCATGAGAATTAAGTAGAAAGGTTTTAAGCATACAGACTCTTTCCTAGGGTTACGGAATCATACTTTCCAGAGGCAGGGCCTTTATATCTATGCTTACTTAAGTGCAGATGCTTCTGGTCTATAAAGCCCAGCTTGACAACTACTCGTGCAAACCAACTCTCCTACTTCAGAATGCAAGTGAGAACTGAACTTCAAACTCTGTGTTAAATTTACATTGAGGCCAGGCATGCTTTCATATTCCTAGTGTTAAAGAATACTAGGATTTAGCAAAAATAGCTCCTGGCTCAGGAAATATTTGTTCTCAGAAGATAAGTCTGTGAAACAGCTTTAAAAAAACTTATTTATCAAAACTAGCAATTTAGTCATCAAAACTGACCTCAAGATGCTTGCCCCATAGTGCCCAGATGTCTAAAGTCATTCCTTGATAAAATCTGCGAAATCCTGAATATTCTTTTATAAACTGACCTTTAAATTTGGAACCCAGGCCCTAGTACTTTATAAATATCCTCTGACTTTTCCTCTTTCAAGAAACTTCTATTATTCTATCAAGATTGGTGTTTACTCCGAGGCCGTTTGTCTGATAAACAAAACTTTGTTTGATTAACAGTTATTTTTGGTGAGTGGAAGTCAAAATGAAGTCAGTGTAATTCACCTGCATAAGTTATATGTTTACTAATTAATCATTACATGTTATAAAAATACAGAGTTGGATTGCCAGGCACACACCACCTAGGTATTGACAGGTGACAAACCGATGTGACATTTTTGAAAATGTTCCCTTGATTTTTTGCTGTCCATAGATGATTTTGTTCTTGGGAGCACTCTAGTGATACATGTTTGGAAAACCCAGAACATCTAGTTTAACACCTTTACCTGAATCAACTGTCAACAATTTCTAAGTTGCATTTTCTTCTGAAAACCTTCAACTGTCCAAACATCAATGCTTCTCTTAGGAAAACAAAGTCTTCTGATTATTTTCTTTACTGGGGTCATTCTGATGCTGTTTCCAGCTATTAAAATATATGTTAAACTATCTGGTAAATATCATAATGACAACTGAGCAATAATGGCACCTACTTCAGCTTAATCTCTGCCCCTTCCTTTGAAATAATGTTTCTATTTTGTATTACTCAACCTACATTTTAAACCTGTTTGACTTTAGACACATATTTCAGAGATTCCTAAGAAAATATGCATTTTCCCATTAACTGAAGTTCTAAAAGGGGAAAACATTATAGAAGATGAAGAGACTATAAAAGAAAGAAATTCACTAAAAAAAAAATATGGTCTGGAAATAAAGAAGTAATGGCGTAAGTTTACAAAAACAAACAGGGATATTTGTACTTACTGAGGTTGGATCTTTAAAGGGTTCATATAAAAGGTAAGTGGGTGTGAATGTGATCATATGGGATGACCTGAGTCCAGAAAGAAAAACTGAAATCTTGAACATGCCTAATGTTATCCCCTAAATAAAATTAAATAATTTTACAGTTAAATGTGGCTGAAAGGTCTTTTAAGTATGTACTATGAAGAAGACAATGAGCTTAAAAAAGTGATCAGGACAGTTATATCCATTTTGGGGAGAATGTACTTAATCACCAAATCCTTAGAATCTTTGACTCAGCCTCAGCCATATTTAAGAGGAAGAAAGGTAAGCTTTAAAAATAAATTATACTCTATACATCCATCATCCACTATTTGAGGGCCTGTGACATGTTTGATTTGGAACAATGAAGCAAGGAATGAACAATTAGCATGGAAAAACTCACACAGCAGCTGAGCTCCGGTAGATCACTCATCCTATTTCTAAAACCCTTTAGTCAAACAGCAAATTCAGATACCTCTGTGTTATGATTCAGTATTGGCTATGGCTCAATGTATGTTTAATAGGATAATTAGATTTATCCCTTAAATTTTTGTTCTGGTTTCACTATATGACAAACCCGATCAGTAGTAATGGCAGCAAAGATGTGCAATATGTCTAGACACCCAGATCTCAACATCTGTTAATGTTTTATATAAGTTCAGACTTTTGAATTAAGCATATAAACATACAACACTTGTATGATGCAGTTTATGTTTATTTTTCAACCCAGCATGTTGATATTTTTTGAAATATTAATCAATAATATTTAAGGTCTTAGAAACTAGGTGGGATTATAAATGATTTATCAAATTATTTTTAGTTTTTAATATTTAACCTCCAAAACATTCTTAGAGCTATAGTGTTATCATACACTCCTAATTATTTTCTTCAGATAAACTCCTAGAACTATAAATTTGGTTTTAGACTAAGCACATTTTTAAAGTTTTCTCTCTCCACTTTATCTGTTAAAGTCTCTTTGATAAGAAATCATTGTTGAGATAATGTAAGAATTGTGTATGTGATAACTAATAAAGGCAGTGGCAGGGCCTTTACTACTTCACAGTACAATATTTTAGTATGTAAGTGTATCGAGTTGGCAACAGATGGAGAAGTAGCCAATAAAACATTTGCTTTGAACTCCCACAATGTCACTTATTACTAGAGTCTCAAATAATGCATTGATTTCTATCAACCTATTTCATCATTAAAGTTAGATTGATAATACCTGTCATAGCACCCTCCCATGCTAGCTTTAAGAATCAATATGAAATAAAATACACGGAACACTTAGAAATACACATCAGCAATTTTCATTAAGGTCAGGAATGGAAGGGACACCCAGACCTCAGAAGCTGTCAACAGTATCCTCAGAAGCACATGGATGGCAAAGTAGGTCACAGAACTGCACAGTGTCTGATCAGCTTCAGACTTTTAACACAGATGTCATTCAGCGAAGCAATTATTACCTAAACTAAGGGAGCATGTAATCATTTTCTATTGCTATGTCATCCATTACATCCTGCAGTCTCAACAATAATCATTCACAGTTTTCATGGGTTAGGAATTCTGACAAGGCACAAAGGGGACATTTGCTCTTATTAACTGGAACCTCAATTGGAGGCTGGAATCTTCTGAAGAAAGAATCCTTCATGTGTATATCTGGCAGTTGATATTAATTGTGAGCTGAAAGCATAACTGGACAGTTACTTTGAACATCTATATTTGACCTTGCATGTTCCCTGGTTTTCCTTACAACATGGTGTCTAGATCAACTTAGTATGTAGCATCGAGAGAGAAGCACAGAGACAGAGACAGTGAGACCCGAGAAGATACCTTGTCTTTATAAATTAGAAACAGTGGGCCTTCTTGATGGTGCAAGGGATTAAGCACCACACTATGAAGTATCCACAGCCACTGCAACACTGAGTTTGATCCCGGCCAGGTCGCCGCACATGGTGCAGCAGACCTCTCCTGCGTAACCCACTGCTCCCTCAGCAGAGTATTTCAATCAGTCTGTTCCCCATGCTGTCTCTGGTGAATCCTTTCACTCACACCCCCCGCCCCCACATACCTCTGGCCTACAACCCAGTTCTTCTATGAATAAATAAATCTTTAAAAACTAATTGAATTAGCAACAGGTAGAAAAATCACATGGCATCATTGCCAACACATTTTATTGGTTGAGGCAATTTCAAAAGTTCACTCTATTTCAAGAAGTGGGAACATTACTCCCCTCTTGTTAGATGCATGTCAATGTCACATTAAGAAAACACATGGGATGAAATGTATCTATACCTCTGCTGAGGTCATCTTTGGAAAATATAATGGAACACACAACAAGAACGTGCAAACCTTGCAACTGTTATGTCTCCCTCCTCCACAAATTTGTAAAAGCTATGCTCTTCTTCCCAGTACCATCTTGTGAGGTATCAGGGCAGCAACGTAGACTAGAAGACTTGCACAATCTGAGAGATTACAAAGACTGTGCTTTATAAAAAAGCTAGCTTGGAAATTAGTATTAACTAATTAACTATATTTTAAATTGGGTTGGATTAACAGATAACATAGTAAAACTTTTCTTTTATAACTATCCAATGTGGAAGGACCTGGAGGAAAGGTTTATTTAAACATAAAATTTAAAAATTATATTTTCTTAGCACCTTAATTCTAGTTAAAATTTATTACCTCGTGGGCCCTCCCTGGTGGCGCAGTGCGTTAAGCAACGCACTGTGAAGCAAACTGCAGCACGAGTTCTATCCCTGCTGCCGGCCAGGGAGGGGACCCACATGGCATGGCAGACCTCTCCTGCTGTGCCCGCTGCTCCCCTCAGCAGTGTATTTCAGTTGATCTGCCTGTTCTGCTCCTTGCTCTCTGTGGTGAATCCTCTCACCCCCCCCCCACACCTCTGGACTGTACCCCAGTGCTTGTATGCATAAATAAATAAATCTTTAAAAAAAAATTATTACCTCGTATTTATGGAATTAGGTTTGTAAAAAAAAAAAAAAAGAAGAAGAAATTACCCAGGTCCAGTTTTGAGATAATCTTCAATATTACAGGAAGCTACTCACTTATATTTAATATAACAAGTTGCCTAATTAGGACTGCATATTTAAATTGCTGAAGGTGAGGAAGTCCCATTTGGGATTCAAAATAGGAACTTTTGCACTAGAACACTGGTTATATTTTGATAGGCCTCTAAAAATACACACCTTTTAAATGGGTACCTTATAGTTATTCTAATTGTATGCCACTTGATGCCTCAAGGTAAACCCAGAATTTAGTAGATTATGGGACAACCTATTGTCAGGATGATGGTTGTGGTATGTCAATCATGCACAATAGAGTGAAGAAAATGTGAACTTTTGATAACAGCACATAGAGTGAGAAAAGGACGTTAGTTCTGGTCCAAGAGAAATAAGACATCTCTTCTTTACTCAAAGCTAGAGTAGAGGTGCTCCAAGATTCCCCTTTCTCTTAAGCAAGTAGAGGAGCCATGTTGGGTCTCGTCTACCCTTCAAGTCTTACTCTTTTGTGGCTTTTGTTTCACTTTGTTTTGTTTTTATACTTTCTTGCAAACTTACTTGATTTTCTATTCCATTTCCAGCATTTGATGCTTTGCTTTTGGTACCATGTTTATAAGGTTCAGTGGTTTTTCTACAGTATTTGCTTCTTTTTCATACTGTGCCAGTGTAATTGCTATAGAAAAGGGAGGTTCCATGATCCGTACCCCACCTAATGTAGGGTGGAGCTGAGTAGTGAGAAAAGCAAGAAAGGACTGGGGAGAGAAGATTTGGAGTAAGCACAAGGGGCAGACAGATGGGTAAAAAGGAAGTTGAACTTGCTTCTCAGCTTTGGACTTGTATCTGGGACTTGGGGAACATAGAAGGAGATACATGGAATCAAGACATTTAGAGACACTTAGAGGAAGTAGATATGGATGACAGTCCCAGGGGGAGGTTGATAATAGCAGCCATTACCTTGACTTGTACTTTGATTTTGCTGCTTTCATCCCAAATTTGCCTGACTCTTTCTGCCTCCTTCTAATGGTCCCCACCAGGAGGTGCCTTAGACTTATGGGAAGATTTTGGGCCTTGGGTTGACCCTGTTTAGCTGGGCATTTATCCATAAGGGATGGGTAAGTTTGAGTGTTTCATTGGGAAGCTATCATCTTTTCTTTCTCCTCATTCTATGCACCCTAATCCTATTAAAGGTGTTTCACATGAAATATGTTTTGTCTTTGTGTGGCCAATGGTAGAACTCATTTAGAGTGTACAGGCTTGGGGTCCCAGAATGTTCCTCAGTCTGCCCATTTTTTCCCCCTTACTTATAGAGGCAATATTTTTCTCTTACCTCTAATGGATCTCAATTACAGTTACTTTGGCTTACATTTCCTTTTTCTGTTTATTTCATGCCTATCCTGAGTGTTGAAGAGATTCCTAAATTGCCTGGTTATATGTTGTGGTTTTACTGAAGTGTAAGACATCAAAGTTAACAGGCAGCTCTGTGTCAGTGGATGGACTAAAAGATTTCCCTGCTTTCTTTGACTGATTTTGAAAAGCAGGACTCTCCAATTTTATCACAGGGAGTTTTAAAGCTAATTTAGTAAAGATAAAGGGAAGTTTCTCAATATTGTATATACACATTTTCCCTAATCTTCCTATGTAAAACGCTGCTCTTTGCCTACCAGTACATTTGCCTTTTTATATCTAGAATTATGTGTGTAAAGGGGGTTATATGGAGGCTAAAGAGAGAGAGTCATTCAAATTTGCCTACGGTGAAATGTGAAGGTATAGGAATTCCCTTATATTCAATGTCTATACATTCTCACATTTTGTGTTGATTGTTATGTCTGAGGTTCCATGGACTTTCTGTTGTTCCATGAAGCAGAATTCCATGCTTCTCACTGAAATTCCTCAATAATTACAAAAATGCTGGTAAATCAGGCGCTTTGCTCCACATGTCTTACACTACTATGCAATGGGATAAGACAAGTATAGACTTCTTAATTTCATTTGAATTTATAATTTATCTTGATGTTCTTTGTTCTCTTTGATGTTTTAAGATAAATTTTTAAAGGGAAGAGGGAAATATATGTTTATTCTTTTGAAATTATGTTGGTTTATATATGGGATACACTTAAAAATTAAAATTATATTTAAGATAAAACTTTACATTTAAAATAATATCCACAATTCTATCAATTGATGTATTATGCTTCATTCTGTTTCTCTGGCCTCAAGATTTTCTCTACCAAATGAATTAAAAAGGAGTGGGGATCTTTCAGAGTTAGTTTATCATTTAATGGAATGAAACTTCATGTTAATGTCAAGTATATATGCTTATTATTCCTAATTTTCTAGAACAAACTTTAGAGAACCATATAAAAGTTGTACTTAAAGAATCATGCCTGTTTCTTGCACAAATAATAGCTAAATAAATTTAGAGCAAACATTTCTAAACAAAGGAGAAATGAAAAATATTAGTTAATGATTATTTCTCTAGACAAAAAAGAACTTATCTATAGTTTCACAACCCACAACTGAAAAACAATAACACTCGTGATATTCTTATGAACAACCTAATTAAACAATCATGATTTGTGACATTGAAATATCCCTTTGCCACAGAAGACTTATTAATCCTTATCTTTTTCACAATGCCTAGATAATTACTTTGCACATATTTGACTCAGGAAAAAGCTTTGGAAAAAAATAGCTTTGGAAAAAATACAAGACTATTTCATATATTCAGGGGCTTTTTTCATCTTAGAGTTCAATTTCAGAAAGATATGAGAGAAATTGTGCAAATGGCATTTGCAAGTCAAAATAAAATGTTTATCCAGTACTTATATAGATATGCAAACAAAAAGTTCACATTTTTCACCTCCCAAGGCAAGATAATTACCAACAGAACTATAATAAGCCTCTTTAACTCTCTAAAATTATCAGAGATTTTCATGTGATATGAAGAAATACATATGAATCAATATTCATTTTAAACTCTAGTTGCCATAATCTAGAGTTCTCCCTTTACATTTTAAAGGAATATGTTTGGCTTATCTTCAGTATTGGGTATTTACTACCAAGAAATATATGCAATGCAATAGGTGTATATATATATTTTTTATGATTACTGATAATATTGTTATCATAGACTGTTTCTGAGATTGGGGTATATAGCAAGCTTCATGGAGAAATAAAGGAAATATTTAGGTTACCACCTTTATTTTCTTCACAGAGAATATGTAATAAAGTTTAATTGAAAACAATTTAGAGATAACTAACTTTCACAGATTATATAGGTACTTAGTTGCCTAGCATTTCTTCTTGGGGGCATCATTCATCCCCTCTTCCACACTAGTTTCACTCCAGGTAAGTGGCTGGTTAGAAGTGACCCTATAGCCCCAATGCCAAAAGACTAATCCAATATCCTGTGCCTCTGATTACTTCAGATATGACCATGTGGCCATATCAGGAATTAGAATCTGACAGATTCTAATCCCATCAGATTAGAATCTGATGGGATTTCACCATCCATAAAGGTAATACCTTTACTTTTAGGCTCTGGACTCATAATTAATTAATTCATTCCATAAACAGATATTAATGAGCATTTTTATGTCCCATGTTCTGGTATGGTCTGTTGAAATAAGTCAGGGAGTCCAAACAGGGAAATCCTTCCTGTTTTTTTATGTTTTTACTTGGGGATTTTATGTTTTACTTGGGGAAAGAGATGGGCTGTATATAGTAAAAAAAAACATAAACAACATTGATATGTTACAAAGGAATAGGGTCATGAAACTAAAGGGAAAGGAGAGCAAAATAAGTGGAATTGGGTAACGGGATTACTGGGATGCAACATAATATAGGATGGTCAGGATTGGTCTTTTAAGAAGATGACATTTGAGTAATAAATAGAAGGAGTGAGTCATGCTGATTTCTGGATGTAAATTATTGCATGAAGAAGAACCAGCCACTATGAAATTCCTAAAGCAAGACTATACCAGTATGTAAAGAATAGTGAGAGGGCCAGTGTAGTTATTACAGAACATGCACTGGGTAGAAGAGTCAGAAGTAAGGTCTGAGCATCAATAGAGACAAGGAATATAGTGTTTTGGAAGCCATTTAGGGACTTTGGTTTTTACTATGTGTAAAATTGGAAACATCAGGGTATTAAGTAGAGGGAAAGCATGATCTGATATTTTAGAAGGGTCATTCTGACTTAAATGTTGACAACAAAGTACAAGAGGACAAAGATAGAAGCAGGAAAAATAATTAGAAGGCTATTGTAAGAGAAAATTGTGTCTCAGATATCAAGATAGCAATGTGGAGACAGTGGAAACTGATGAGATAAAGGATTGTTTTGAAGGTAGAGCTAATGAGAATTTTCTGATGTGCTAGATGAGGAGTGTGAGAGAAAGAAGTCAAGAAGAATTCTGAAATTTTTTACTTGAGTGACTGGAAAGTGGAACAGTCACTGAATGAAATAGAGAAAGCTATGTGGGCATGTTTGAGGTGATGGAAAGATCACTTTCAGATATGTTGGGATTGAGATGTCTATTATCTTTCTCTTCCACCCCCATACACACACACACACACACAAGTAGCTATATAGGTAAGTAGATAGGCAGATAAAGAGATAGATAAAATAGACAGTTGAACAATATAACTTGGAGGGAAAGAGAGAAGCTTTAGATACACATGAAACTGGAAGTTTGTATATTTTAGTTGATCTATAAATCAATGAGAATTATATTATGAAAGGAAGGAAAAAGGACAAAGAATTAAGTCTTAAGATTCTTCAGCAATAAGAGGTTAAAGAGGCATGTGGGAAAAACTAAAAAGACAAGGAAGGAACAAAAAGTGAAGGAGGAAGCAAATCAGGAAAGCATGGTGTCACAGAATAAGGTAATATCAACTCCTTTCTACCTTGTTACTGGGGTAAGAGAGCCTGCATGATAATAAAGCCAAGCAATGTAGAGGAACTGCTAAATAAATGTGTATGGCTTTTATCTTCACTCTGATTCATTGCCCTCTAAATAACGTTTGGCAACAATATGTATTTGGATTAATTCAATACACACATGACAAAGATCATAGTAACTTAAACAGAGATATTCCATTTAGAAATGTTGCTTCTAATTAAGCAGTTGTGATTACTAGTTGTATTGTTTGTCTTATACATTAATATTTTTTATTTGCTAGACTTAGCATTTTTCTAGATTCATACCTCCAAAAACATCAATTTATTATAACATAGCTAGGTCATACCCAACCAAAATCACATCCATCCACTTCCCAATCAAGTAACAGCTAAAACCATTGTACTTCTGCAACCAAAACTGATTAATCTCAAGTCATTTTTGAAGATAGTTTTTAATAGCACAATCTACTCTTTATAGTGGTGTACCTTTATTTTCTGATTTTTTAGAAAATTTGAAAATTTCTTTGACACTTTTTTAATACCTTTTAGTGCACTTTTATTCTCTTTCCTTTGCCTTGAATTAACAACTCTGTTGGCCCAGGACTCTCATCTTGTGAAATAACATGAGAGATAATTTCTAAGAGGTCTGGAACTTCCATATTGACATTCAGATTGAAATAAAAACAGGTACCTCCTCAAGTCTCCTAGTTTAGCTGTAATTTTTCTAAGCTCCATTTTGAGGTAGCAGATATAATGCCCCTACTGACAATTGTGATGATCCCTTTTATAAACTAGTCTCATCATGACATGAAATGTGCAAGAAGATCAGGTAGTGATCACAGTTTACAATTTACTAGTACAATTTTTATATTTTTACATAAAGTAACCAAAGGTATCTCCAAATAATATATGAACTAATTTTTAATAACCATTTTTTATCTGATATCTAAGATATCCCTTAGATAGTACCAATTTAATACCTACTACATCAATGTAGTGATTAGAAGAAAAATATTTTGAAAGTGAAGCATCAGGAAAGACTTTAAAAGGTACTCTCCTATTCCCCCTTAATTACAGACCTATGCATTTAGCTATGGGAGAGCATTATAAATTAGTCATTTTCAGATCCTATACCCCACAATATTAAACAAGGCAACTCTTCAGCCCATTATGGTCATTAAAAAGACAGTAAATGAGTTTC
Organism: Galemys pyrenaicus; assembly: GCA_019455555.1. Classification (NCBI taxonomy): domain Eukaryota; kingdom Metazoa; phylum Chordata; class Mammalia; order Eulipotyphla; family Talpidae; genus Galemys; species Galemys pyrenaicus. The sequence goes on from JAGFMF010011393.1 coordinate 5,172,471, forward strand.
AACAGATTATGTTGTCATTAATAAAGGTCATATACTTATGCATGGTGTGAATATGATAGAAGTAGTTTCTTCCTGGGGTCAGTTTATTAATTTACTTTTATTTCTGTGAACTGTGTCCCGTGGAATACTTAGTGTATGTGAGATATTTAGTAAGTTCATATCATAGACAAAAGCAACATGGCCAAAGAGAAGTAATTTAGATTCCGAACAGTATTTTCCAGTGAAGAAAAATAACTCATATTCATACTACAGGGACTTGTTATAATTATTAAGTCATCAAAGGCTAGTGATTTTTAAATTGAATTTAGCTCCATCAGAAATTCAAAGATTTTCTTTTCTCTTTTGGCAAAGTTGGTGTTCAGTAGTTTTTTTGTTGTTGTTGTTGTTTTTAAGATTTATTTTATTTATGCATACAAGAACTGGGGGACAGGCCAGATATATAGGTGGGGTGAGAGAATTCACCAGAGACAGAATGGGGAGCAGAATAGGCAGACTGACTGAAATACAGGAGCAGAGGGTGAGCCAGGAGAGGTCTGCCATGTGGGTCCCCTCTCTGGCCAGAGCCAGGGATTGAACTCATGCTGCAGTGGCTGCAGTTTGCTCCATAGTGCATTGCATAACCCACTGTACCACCAAGGAGGCCTCTCAGTAGTTCCTGAAGGAAAATCAGATCCTTCCAGAATAAAAAGTCAACTAAATGCTATATTCATTCTAAACTGAAAGGAGTGAAAACAGTTAACTTTGAGGGGATTACAATTTACCCTGTACCTTTAGACAATTAGATTTTCTATTTTTTATGTAGTTATCAAAGAGTAAGATACTAGACCAAAATATAGTCCTTACTCTTTTCTGGTGAGATACATAGGCTTTGGCCTCTCTCTTAAAAGCTTCATCCTTACAGTCCTTATCAAAACCGCATGGCACAAATCATCCAATTATTCTCCTTCCAAGTCTTTGACAATTTAGCCCAATGTAGGTCATGCTTCCCCAATGAAAGTAAATTCAAATCTCAATCTATACTCCAGGCATAACAAACTACAAAATGTCCTTCTTAAAGTTCTGCTGAATGGGAGGATTACCTCACTTCATTATCTTTGCAGCTCACTCTTCAGAGTGCTCTATGCTGCAACAATCCATTTCTGAGTAGTGCTTTCATACCCTGCAGAATTCTTTAAGACTTTTATCCTCTTAAAGTAGAAAAGAGAGCATTTTCTATGAAGCCATAGGCATAGGTTGAGCAAGGAAAGATGGCAATGTGACCTACATAATGTCAATAAATATAGGGAGAATTTGTTCACGTGAATGTGCCCAGAAACTTTATTCTAAACAGATTAACTCCAATTATTCTCTCTGGACTTCATGTAGATACTTCCAGACCCACAGCTGGTGGGTGCAGCTGGTGGATCATATAATAGACATTAGCCAGGTCACAATGTGAGTTTATGTGTCAAGGTCATTTGTATTTTACAATCGGAAATTTGTTTGAGACTTGTGCAAAATCAAATATTCTTTCTCAAAAGGGAAGTGATATTCTGCTTCAAGATAAATAATTTTGTGCCTAAACTTCAGAGGTCACATTTAAATGTCTCCCACTGAGATTTTATCCCTTAGGAACTCTGCACTATTAGAGAATCCAGACTTCTCTAAATCAGTACCACATTAACTCACTGGAAGGGCAGATAATAATTGGCTAGAAATTTTTTCAAAGGTACTATGAAGTACACAAATTGAAAGTGCTAGCATAAAAAAAAGTATGAAAAAAATAATAAGTCATGAGGCATAACTAGGAGGAAAAATAAGATGCTTCCAAAATAAGAAGTCAATGAACACTGTATGTCCTTCTAAATTAAAAGGAATAAAAATAGTTCTTAACTGAGCAGATTCAATTTACCCTGTACCTTTAGACAATCAGATTTTCTATGTTTTGTGAACTTTATTTCTAAACTCTAGCATTCATTTATTTAAAAAAAATTGAAATGCTTAAAATCTCTCTGTTCCCTTGAACCAGTATTATGATGTCATTGCGCTGACAGAGAAGTGTAATGCCCTATGGTGGAAAGGTGGTCATAGGCTTGATGACTGATTTATAAGAGAAACATCCCCCTGTCTTAGATAGGTGAGGTACTTTATACATTCCCCAAGAAGAGTTCTCCTATAATCATCTGCAAAAAAATTGAACACATAATGTTTTGTTAAACTGTATTAATATTATAAGACCAACCATGCTATTTCTTGACCAAGCTCGAGAAATATAAAAGCTGATACAATTGCTGTCCCTAGGAAATATTTGATGCTTTCTGAACTCTCAAGGATTTTTCTAGGAAGGGAATGTCATTTTTGTTTATAAACTCAATAGATTTAAGAATTATCAATCACTTCCACATGGTCAGTAACATTACTTATTAACTCCATCTAACAGTGTCTTACTCCATGGGGTAAAGAACCAATGGCTTAACTTTTTTTTTTTTAATTACTAAATACACTTACCAACTATATGCCTAAATTCTGGACATAACTATTGGAAAAATATAAACCATTTATCCTACCTGCTGAGAGATAAGCTTAGTCACAATCATTTATCACTTGTTATTGTAAAGTTCCAGTGGATCACTGGGGTCAGTGTGTGAAAGCCTTTAAATATCTCTCTCCTAAGTAGTAGAAATGAATTGTGATGTTTTGAGTTAATGGAAAAGAAAGAGTAACTTGGCTATTGTACATATAAAGTAACTGTGACAGTCTTTACCAGAGGCTCTTTATTTTCTGGTTTGTCACCTATTATAATCATGGAGAGCAAAATTTAATATTTGCTATTTCTAGAATGTCCCTGAGTATTTTTGTATGTATATATATATATGATATATATGTATATAATCTTTAGTCACACAGTCATCCTTGTTAATGGTATTCTTATCCACATTTTACATTTCTTTTAAAGTGACTGAGGCCCACGTAACAGCAAGTAGAAGGGGGAGCTAATATTTGAACCCAGAATGTTTATGCCACACTATTGATGTCTTAGTATAACAGCTTGCATTTTTACTGGGCACTGTAATTTTTAACTTTAATCCTATACTTTCTAATTTATAAACAAGTATCTCTGCTGTTTTCATTCCCTAAAACTGGAGTACCACTTCCACATTTTAGCACTTGCTAGGAGTAACTAGTTGTTTCTAAGAATTATAATCATTCCTATTATAGCCAACTCTCTTCCAGTCACATACTCTCCCACCAGTGGGGAAAGGTCAAGAGTTCCTTTTGTCCTCCAGAGTCTTTCCTTTATCAACTCTTCCTGGTCACTAAGGGGGGAAAACATTGTATAAGAAATATAATGGGGGCTCCAGAGCCGAGGATGGTGATAGATCTACTATATAACTTCTTTCTCAACAAAAAATTAATTTACCTAAAGTATGCCAAATACTTTCGCTCTTCACAGCATCCATCATTAATCAGTGCTTAGTATAATTATACATATGTTAAAATGGCAAGCCCTTAGAACTCTTAAGAGTTGTCCATGTATGCCTATAGGTCAAATAAAACAAAACATACACCAAGTACTTGCTCTTCTCCTGAACAATGTATCTTTAAAACTAAAGACCACATCCTCGCTTGCTTTCAGTCAATACTCTATCTGTGTAATTCATCCAGGAGCATTTCCATTCCAAGTTACGGTTTTGCATATTAATGTTAAGCTTTATTAACGGAATATACCTCATAATTGGGAAGATTATCATAATCCAATCTCAATCCTATCCTAAGGTTCCAATGGTGGGGGAGGGGATGATTAGAAATGTTCAGGTATCCCAACACTTCAGTCTCACTAAATCCTAAAATTTCACACTTTGGTGAATAAAACCCTAATTTTTCTAACCCAGAGTCATGATTTTAATCATGAAAAGTTAATGCAACTGGGTATTAAACATTTCCTGATATTGTCCTCTATGTCCTATGTATTGTGCTGCCTGTAGGATATCAGTGATTGTAGCATAGGACTGGAGCTAAAGTGTCTTTTTCTAGAGTTGCATGTTATATGAGTAAGGATACCTTTGGGTCCAAAGGGCAATAAATCCAACTAAATGAATTTTGATAATAGGACTTGCTTTCTTTTACAAAAAAAGATCTGCAGTAAGGGTGTTCCTGTGTCATTCCAAGAGCTTACTAGCATAGCATCATCAAGGACTGTGGTTTTCTTGTTTTTCTTTTTTACTAGCCTTGCCCCTCATGGTCAGAGATGATAATAATTCTAAGCTAATAAAGTATCCAGATAAAGGGAATTTATCCAGTATTTCTACTATGACTGAAAACCTTTCCTATAAGTCAAGCAGACTAACCTTGACTAAGCCCTAGAATAGACTCTAACTACAGGGATTAGATGTCTGACCATGACCTAGCCACAGATAAAGTAGTTCAAATGAGTACCTGGGTACTCTTTGGTCAAAAATGATCTAAGAATGCAGAAAGGGAGAGATTGTCATGGGTTAAGGAATCAAGCACATTTGAAACAACAGAACTCGGTTTTATTCATTATCTGCAGTGAGAATATTTGAGGGTATTGCTTTTTCATGTAGGTAACATAAGGTCGTCAAAAATGTCATCTCGTTTATTATTATACTGCATCATAATCACTCTAATATTGTACCTTGACTTTGTTGGGTGTGTCATCTTAATACTGTATTGGGTTGATAAATTAATTTCTGATTTACTCCCAAACCCCAAGTTATTAATTTTTTGATATTGAAAAGGAGCACCTCATGTTCTCCATTTTGTTCCACATGATTCCATTTCAGTTCTTAAGTCAGTCCTTACAATCTTGCAATCAGGTGTCAGTGTATTGCCAAATAACTTTTAGGAAGAAACAAAACCAGAGTGCTTTGGACACTTATTAAAAAAGTGCCCAAAACATGATCATATGTCTCTTCAGTTATGTTGTTATTATTCTGGATTTCAGTTTCTATAACAGCGGGATGTACATTTTTATATACTAAAAATGAGCATTTTCTTATCTTTCAATAGGAAACATATTACTAGGCAAACTTTAATCTTCACCAACTCAGGAGGAACTGACCTTTTAAAAGAGTAGCCATTGGCAGATAGTTGGATATTTGGCACCATGGTCCCAAATCCCATTTGTGTCTAGGACAACAGAGTTACTTTCATTTAACACAGGTGACATGATCCTCAGCAGTTTGTTTGTAAAACAATTATTTTTAGAAGGATACTGTGAATTTCAAATGTCCTTTAGACTACTCTAAAGCACCAATTGCAGGCATTTAGAAAATGTTTGTTACTTGTCAGTCAAGATACCATTTGCTGATAATTAATGAGCAGAGATAGTAAATTGCCCATCTTCCAGATGAAGGAACAGTCAGGGCAAGTGACTTCCCCGGTATCGGACAACAGGTAGGCCTATCTCTCCTCACTAAAGTATTTGATTTTGAGTAATGTGAAAGAAGATTGTAAAAGAAATTATCCCCCTTCAAATTATATTCATGTAAAAATAAACACATGGAAACAGCAAAATATCAACCCAGTCATAAAAATTTATGACGAATGATTTTTCAAGTAGTCTTTAGTAAGTAAAATAGGGTAATATATAGGTCCAATCTTCACGTGACAATGTCATACTAACTATAGATGAGAGTTCTACTTAGACTCTTAGTTTTGTAAACACATTATATGGTACCTTCTGTTTTATATGATTTTCTAACTGTTATTTCTCCCATCTGCTAAACCAGAAGGAAACTCTTTTAACTACTGCATGCCAAACATAAAGTCAGATACTTTACATAAACTGGGTCACTGAATTTTATTGTCTTTTATTCCTGTTCAGATAGATACTTTCCCATTGATTACAGAAATAGGTTACAATAACATGCATCCTAATGTATACATTTAAGTATTATATCATATCAGTTACCTGAGAATTTTGAGCCAACCCAGAAATAATCCCAAATACCCAAATTTCTTTTCCCAAACATGGTTAAAGGTATTGTTATTATTACCACAATTACATGTAATGTTTTCCTCTGATTATAATCATGCCATAAGTGGAACCTGGGTAATGAATTTGATCTATATTCTGATGTGGTATATTTGCCTGTCAATTTTAATTTGTTTTTATATATTCAGATCAGGAGGCAACAGTCCAATTGATTGTTCTGCAGCCACAGTACATGCCACATCAAATAATTGGAATTTGGGGACTCATTCTTGTATACATAATGTGTTTTCCTATAGTAGAGAGTTCTTTTCAAGTTGTGTGGTAAAATGCAAACGTTTTGAAAATCATTGTTATTTTAAAATATTTTATTTATACATACAAGAGCTGGGGTACAGGCCAGAGTCCAGGGAGGTGAGAGGATTCACCAGAGACAGCCCGGAACAGAACAGGCAGACTGACTGAAACACACTGCTGAGGGGAGCAGTGGGCAAGGCAGGAGAAGTCTGCTGCGCCATGTGGGGCTGCAGTTTGGTTCATAGTGCCTTGCTTAACCCACTGTACCACCAGGGGAGTGGGTTAATGCTTAAGTTTAAAGCACTTTTAAGAAAGGCCTCCCTGGTAGCACAATGGGTTGAGCCCTTACTGTGGAGCTTTTATTGTCACTGCAGTGTGAATTCGACTCCCTGTCAGGGAGGGGACCCATATGGCACAGCAGACCTCTCCTGCCTCGCCCACTGCTCCCCTCACCAGTGTACTTCTGGCGAGGAAGTTCCTGTTCTGTTCCCCACTCTGTCTCTGGTGAATCCTCTCACCCTCCACTCCTGGCCTGTACCCCAGCTCTTGTATGCATAAATAAAACATACAAGATGTTGCAAAATCAGGGAGGCCCCCCATTTTGAAAATTATTAAAACTCACAGTTCATAAATTATTAGTAAATTTGCAGTTCATAAACACATGTGCTAAAAATACTCAAAATAGTCAAATATTAGGTATTTGTTTTATGGAATTTTTCTAAATTAAAGCAAATTCAAAGTTTACATTTTTTTAAACTGGTAAATACAGATGACCTGTGTTCAAGTTTTGACTCTTCACACTTTATGCCTCCTTTCTAATCTGGAAAATAACCATAATAACTCAGAATTTTTGTGAAAATTATTCTATAATGCATGAAAGTGCCTAGACCAAGATAGATTTTTGGTAGTTATTTCTAAGTTTCATTTCTGCAAAATGTTAACCTAAGTGCTATACAAACTAATAATCACCAGGATCAAAATAAATGAATTGATGAAAACATATAAATAAACATTTTTTAAATTCTATGTAATATTTTTTTATTTCAAAGTAAAGGAGAATTCTGGTAACCATGTGGCAATATACAGTTTACTTTGCTTTCTCTTTTACTAAATCCCATATTTAAGTCTCTACTGAGACTCTTTCCAGTAGTCTCTCAGAAGACCCTGCCTCATAAAATATCTATTCCTGATTGATTCCCAACTTTTGTTTCAAATCCAATGTCTATCTTGTAGTTAAAATTTTCTTCCTAAAGAGCAAATGTGCCATCTTCTTCTGCCCACACTTTTACAATGCTATATATACCCTTTGTTTTGAATGACCAATTCTCCTATTACTTCCTTCCTTCCTCTACCTACTAGCTCAACCTAGATAAAATCTGCCCTAGAATGCCTTACTTGAACATCATATTCACCCCAATCAAAATAAAATTATATCCTATTCTACCCTCTACTCTCATTATTGAGGAGAGGAAATGATCAAAATAGAGGAACGCATCTGAAGTCCTCATTGCTTATTAACAGAATGCATTTCCAGGGCACTACTGACCTCCTTTCTTATCCTCCTGTCCATTGTCAGTGAAGGGAATGATCTAAGTCAATAATGCAATATGAAAAATTTTGAGCATTAATGAATGTGATGGTACTAGCTCATTTTTATATTTTGGAGTATAAACCATGGATTTTGACAAATCCATGGACACAAATAAGAGTGACAAGAAGAGAAACTGGAAAACAACTTGGTCTACATTCTTAATTTACTCAGGGCTGATCATGGGGAGAGATGATGATGATAAATTGAGAGTTACAAAGAGCAGCAGTCTCATGCAGTTTTCACACCTGGATTCTTAGAGGTCAGTTTTCATTACATTCCAATATGATGTTGAGTGCCAGTCCTTGACAGTAGTATAGAATGGTATTAAAAAACTGTGAATGAACAATTTAAAACCAATCACTGTATATTAATAAGAAACAAATACTGTGATGAAATTAAAAAATTGGATTTTAACAAAGTGGGGAAGTAACACAAATGACTATGGGGTGAACCGTGGGTGCTTCTGTGGTGTGTGTGGTATAGTACACCACCTCTAAAAGACAATGATATAAACCATTGTTACTTCAATTAAAAAAAAAAGCCTAAGAACAAAAAATAGAAACATAATATAAATAAGGATTTAGAGGGAAAAAATGCATTATATAATTAAAATTATGATCACATTTAAAGTACATAAATACTAACTTGAAAAATATATGTATTAATATCCTAGATTTAATCATAATGTATTTAGAAACACAAAGAAAATTCAGTTTTTCAATTTCTAGATATGATGTTCACCTGGGCCACCATCTACATTCTGGGAAGCCAGACATGGGAGAGTGGTGGAGGTAAGAAGAAAATAGTAAATTGATTTTAATATGACAATACTGGTCTATTAAAATAAATCAAAAGTGTTTTTTACTTTATCTTTATTTATTTATGCATACAAGAGCTGGGGTACAGGCCAGGAGTGGAGGGTGAGAGGATTCACCAGAGACAGAGTGGGGAACAGAACAGGAACTTCCTCGCCAGAAGTACACTGGTGAGGGGAGCAGTGGGCGAGGCAGGAGAGGTCTGCTGTGCCATATGGGTCCCCTCCCTGACAGGGAGTCGAATTCACACTGCAGTGACAATAAAAGCTCCACAGTAAGGGCTCAACCCATTGTGCTACTAGGGAGGCCCTCAAAAGTATTTTAAACTTAAATATTATCTTTTAGCTCATTCAGTTCTCTCTGATCAACCTTTTATCCTGCTCCATTCTGAATTTGACGGCTCTCCCTCTCTAGTCTGGATCTGGAGTGGTTATGAAAATCATGATGCTTATGCTTTAGTCACTTGACAGTCCCCTTTGCAGAGCTCAGCACCCATCCACGAGGTGATACATTTCTATAAAATGTGCAACAATAATGTGTACTAGCCACAACTGATGAAGACCCCTGGCAATGTCCGCACTGACTTCCTCTCTATCATAGTTTCCACTGTCTGATAGTACTGATATGACAATAGGAAGCTTTAGAAACAGCCTATGGAGATTTTTAACTAAGATTACAGTCTAAATTTAGAGAAGTATTTTTGCAGTTTTCAATCATGTCCATGTAAGTTAACTTTTTCTAGTGGTCTTGAAAGGTTTCTCGAAATAATGTAGTCAGTGTAAAGAGTACCAAAGGAGACTTGAAATGTCCCGAAATTTTATAGCTCATATATGACAGATGCTTGACAAGGGGCTTCTCAGATTTGACAGTAATGACAAAAAAAAAAAAAAAGACACACACAAACCACCATAGAATTACAAACTATAGGTTGTAAAGTTGAAACTTTTTTTAAACTAATGGTATATTTTAAGAAATTAACTTAAAGTTGATAATTTTAAAAAGCCAATTTCTACTACCTTTGTAATCTATCTGTAGAGGGATACTATAACTCATTAAATGAAGAGGCAGTCAAGATGAGAGCAGTTCATATTGTAAGGTTAAAATTAATTACAGTCAGGAGATTAGTGACAATTAGTTTTATTCTTTCCCTCCTGTATTTCTAAAGCTTTAATAGCTTTTGAAAATTTAAATTTTCTCTTGTAAATTTTTTCCCATTCTGAATTCATATGTTCATTTTTATTCCTAATTTTTTACTTGTAATTTTCTATGTTTTTAGTGAAACTCCAAAAATTATTTGCATTTCACATACCACAAACCCTGAGTCATTCCTGGGTGTGGCTAATGTGAATTCACATCACTTTTTGGGATGGAGGTCTCACATGTCTTTGGTGCCTTTGTGACAGTCTGCCAGAGAGCTCAGGACATTCATCAGTGTGACTACGACCTGCAGAATGGCAAAAAGAAAAGCTGGAAAAACAACGTGGTCTGCATTATGAGCTTACCTAGGTCTGACCATACGATCTACCCATCTGGCCTTTGTGGGGCAACTTGCTGGCCCCCGAGCAGGATTTCTTGACCTTCAACATTGTGACTATTTTTCTCTATTTGCTGCAGCCTAAGTCTTCTGCAGTTCTACCTTCCATCTCTAAGTCCCTTCACGTTACTCAAGGAGATCTGCAGATGCTTTGGTGGTTACTTTTCATACTGCTATAAGGAGCAGTGCACCTAGTTCTCTAAGACAGCTGTTTTTTGCCAGTGCCACTAAATTCTATACAAAGGTGGCAGGGAGTACCAACTGGAGGTTGTGACTCTTCATAGAAAATACAGAGAAGCAGACTTCTGACGTCACCTGTAATAGGCTATAGTTTCTAGAAAACATGCTCATCATTTAGTCCAGTGGTAGCCCAAAATTTAACTTAGTTTCCATTTCCTTGATCTATTTGGGCCAAGATTTTATTTTTTCTAACTATGAACTCAATTTCCTTGCTGAAGTTTTGAATTTTCTATTTTCAGTGTCTGAGGCTGAATATGAATTTTTTCTTATTGCTATAAGTCCTAATCTACCCCCAACTCACTAAACATGGAAACTAATGGACCTCATGCTGATTAAGGAAAAGGTCATGTACACAGGAAAACAAAGGAGCAAAAGACACAGGCATTACTTGATTTGTCTAGTCTTTTCCTCCCCTTCATTTCACATGAATAGATGAGAAATAAGAAAAATAATTTCATAGCTAACTGGAAACAACAATGGGAAAGCACCAAAATTCCTTCTATTTGATCATATTCGATTTTAAGGGCTTTCTACTGACTCACCCCTTTCATGAGAGAAAGCATAGGGAACAGTGTAGAGTTGGCTCTACCACAAGAAGTAACTTAGGACTGACATCCACAGAGAGAGACATTCTGCTAAAATCCTGCTCCTAAGACAGCATGGAATGTCCTCCTCAAGATTGGGAGTCTGTGCTTAATGGTGACAAGGCAAAAAGTAAAATGAACATTCACTTATTTTATCCTGTTCGCATTCATATATTTTCCCTTCAGCAAATAGAGGAAACCTATTATTATTAAATTCTAGACCTTATAAGTGTTATAAATGTTAATAGATTTTCTGAGAGACATGGTACTCCATGTCTTTAACCATTGATTTTCATTTATTCTTGCTTATTTTTGGTAACTAGATCACACAGCAGGAGAAATATATTTACGATAAATATGCCAACTTAAATAGAAATGTTAATTATCAAATCTGTTAGTTAAAATATGAACTCAGTCCTTAAAATGTTGAAATGTTTTTCCTGTCGATTGCCCTTCTGTTTCATTTTTCCATCACTCCATATCTGTTTCATTTTTCCATCACTCCATAGTGATCTCTAAAGTATTCAACACTGCCAATAGCTTTTCCCTGAGCTTCCAATACTATCCCTAACCTATTTAGACTAATAGTTTCAATGAATCCATTTATTTTAACTGGACGAAACTGAGACTATAAAAGGAATAAATACGTTTCCTGAACCCTCACACAACAACTCGTGACTCCCAGCCTATCATTCTGGTATAAGGCAATACCCTTCTTCTTTGTGTGCCAACAAGTGACCGTGAATCTCCATTTTATGTGACTTGGAAGATTCATGTAACTTTTGGTCTTGAAAGATACCTCAATGAAAATAGCATTCAATATTTTTCTTTCACAAGTGATGCAACCAAAATCTAAACTTGCTAAATATCTTAAATCAAAATCAGACACATAAACAGAGACAAATCAAACATTCCCATATATTGTATATCACATAATATAGATTGTCTGAAATATCATTTTTAAAAACTCACGCTCTTGTATAAAGAAATGAGCCTGCACTTTTATTTGGCTAAGTAAAAATTGTAACTCAAGAGCTTTAATATTTTGTTCAAATATAGCAGATGGAGAAAAAAACTAATATCTTGAATAAGATTCCCCAGTATGGTCAGGAAAATAATTTTAAAAAGGATTCTCAAACAAATTCCAGATGAATAAGAATACCATTTAAATACTAAAAATTAAAATTTTATTTAAAAAGTGAGAAACAGAAATTGGGATTTTTTTAATCTCTAAGTAAGACTTTCTAACTTTAAACTCAAATAAAATAAAGTAAAAATAAATTCACTTAACAATACAAACATGTTCTTAAGTTTTATAATATACATATACAAACAAGATACAAAACAAAAATAAAAGGGGGAAATAGCAATCACAAAGAATTAAAAATATTTGCAAACATGTTACAGGAGTTTAATATCTTCAATGTAAAAAAAATGCTCAGACTTCTGAAATGAACTGTGACTGCTAAAAAATTAATATATATATATATTATAGCAGTCCTAATTGCTATTAACTCAGAGTGCAACTTTATTTTGGACACAGGGTCTTAAATTAAAGATCATTTGGGTGCACCTTAGTCCAATATTGCTGGAATGCATATAAAAGGAGGAATATAGCCAAAGAGACATAGACACACAAAAATGCCTTATGAACAATTTAGCACAGGTTAGAGTAATACATCTATAAGCCAAGAAATGCCAAAGATTGCCAGAAAATCACCAGAACCTAGGGGTATGACCTAGAATCGATTCTTCCTTCAAAGGTCTCAGAAGGAACAATCTTGCCAACATATTGATCTTGGAGACTTGTAGCCCCCAGAACTGAATCAATAACTTCTGCTATGTAAGCCACCCAATCTATGATTACTTTGCTAGGGCAGTCCTAGCGAATTATACAAAGCACAAAATCACAAATTGGCAAGGTACACAAGCAGATACATTTTAAAAATAGCCTATATAATTATTAAATGGCTTAAAATGATTAAAGTTAGCTAATAATTTCAAAATGCATATATTAAGTATGAATCTTTTTTTATGAAATAAATTGGCCATTAAAATGCTAATATAAAATGTTCTCAAGTATATATGAGGGAACAGTTTTTCAATAGAATAAAGAGACCTAAAAAAAAAGTTCTCACTTTCTGACTAGGTATTTTCCATTTTGCAAATGTCCTTTAAGGAAATAGGTAGAAATAAACATTACTTTAAAAAACAAATAACTCAAAATTTAAATGACCAAAATCAGGAACTGATTAAAGAAATTAAAGTTCTTTATGAGGGGGATTAATTCATAGATCTAAAAACGCTATTAAATAAAATTCCCCATTCTCTTTTACTTTTACTCAGTAGTAGTAAATAAAATTGTTTTTAATACTACTGGAAAAACTCATTAAAAAACCTCTTTTTTTCATGTTAATTCACTACTATAAACTTAGCTATGTAAAATTATATTTGAAGAAAAGAAGTAGAGGTCATTTTTAAAAGTAAAAAGTAATTGTCTTGAATCCCTTAGGATTATCTTATAAAGTGCTAAAGCACATACAAAGGAAAGAAAAATAATCCAAATGAAAATAGTGCTATAGTACTCAGTGATCAAAACAGATAAACTCATATGCCATTTACAGCAGCATGGATGGAGCTAGAAGGGATTATGCTAAAGCGAAATAATTCAGAAGGAAAAAGATAAAGATCAGATGGTTTCACTTATTCACTTAATATAGAGTAACCAAACAAATGGTCAGCAAAAGGAGAAAGATTTTTAAGTTGACCGTAGTAGATCTGAGGCATCCGCAGCAGCAGGAAAGGGAAAGGGGTCAAACAGGGAAGGGAAGTGCCCAGGGACTGTGGTGATAGATCATGGACCTGTGGTGGTGGGAGAACTACAGGGACCACACCTCAAGAGAGAAAACAGATACTGTTCAAAAATGAACAGCGATTTAAGAAAATAATTTTTTTTTTAGTTTTTTTAAAAAGGTATGGTAGTTTTGAAAGCTTCCAAAGCAAGATACTATAATCTGGAAACTTTAAACAACAGAAAGTTATTTTTTCATAGTTCCTGAAACCAGAAATTGGAAATGGAAGTTCTGGCAGATCTATGCTCCTTCAGAAGTCTCTAGAGGAGGATCCTTTCCAATGTTAGGTAGTTTCTGATTTTGTTGGTTTATGGGGCATGAATCCAAACTCTGCATTCTTGATTGCATCTCTGTGTTCAATTCTTCTTATAGGGACATCACTTACCTTCATCTCAAAATTCTTAACTAAATATATCTGCACAAAGACCCTCTTTTTAAATAGGGTCACATTCTGAGGTTCCCAATGGACATGAATTTTGGTTCTTTAAACATTAGAACTTTTTACCACCACAGAAGGGAAATATGAAAAAAAAATCATAATAAAAATAGCTATCTTTGTGTTATGAGATTATGAGATATAATATCAATGTTCTTGTTTCTTTATGTCAATTAAAAGTCTGTAATTTTCTTTAAACTGTCACAATTTTATTTTAAATAAGGAAGATTGTGAGTCTTATGTTAATAGCACCATAAGCACTTCTAATATTTATATAACTCATCTAATGAAGAAGCAATATAATGTTAAAATGGGTTTAAATATATTTCTAAGCTGAGGGACAGTTGACTGCCTTCAGTGTGGCTGAGGAGGGAGAAGGGCAGAGAAAACATAGTCACGAAATTTGTTTTGAGACCATAGTCAGTGGAGACCTCGAGCTCTCCTATATCTTTCCCTTGAAAAAATGCAGTCCTGAGCTCAGAGTCTAGGAGAAAGCTAACTACCTAATTTCTGGCCGGCAGTGGAGAAAACCTGGGCAGGAAGGAATTGAAAATCTTCACATAGTTGATAAGAATTTTATGTTATAGTGAAATACTAAGAAGCAGGGTCAAATCTGGTCCACTGCCTACGTCATAAAGTTTTACTAAAACAGGACCTCCCTGGTGGTTCAAGGGGTTAAGTCTCAGCACTATGAAGCAATTCTCAGTTATTACAACACTAGTTCAATCCCCAGTCAAGTAGGTGATCTACATGGCACAGCAGAACTCTCCTGTTTCACCCACTGCTCCCCTGAACAGTGTATTTCAGTTAATTTGCCTGTTCTGCTCCCCAGTCTGTCTCTGATGAATTCTCTCCGCCCCTCTCCCCCTCCCCCGCACTTTTTGCCTGCATAAATAAATAAATAAATCTTTAAAAAAAAGTTTTACCAAACACACCCACAAAGCTGTTCAAAGAGCATTTGAGAAGGTCAATATTAACAGGCAATGTTAAGATTGAGGGTGAGCAGCCACCAAAAGTTAGCTGCATCTCTGTAAGATAAAGATCTTGACATTCAAATGAAATTTCACCCAATCTCAGATCTCTAATCAATAGCACAATAAATTACATTTTCCTCAAACCCACATGCCATTAAAAAAGTTGCAAAATAAAAAGAAAGTAACTTTTAAAAAGTACCAATACTTGTGTACTGATAACTTCAAGTTAGCTTTAATTATAGTGTCAGAAAATAATAGTTCATAGTGAAGAAATATAACTGAAAGTATTTATCATTCATTTTAAAAATAACTATTGACCCCATATATAATGTTAGTAACAAAAATCTTATGTGATTCTTATATTAGATTGAAACTCTCGAAAATATTTTGAATAAAAATATATTATGAATTATTAATTCAATTCAATAGAACTAAATTCAAATTCATTTACATGTCAGTTTTTTTGGTTTAAATAGTTCAATTATAACTGAAACTGAAATGTTATCCACATAATTTCTGAAACAACTGTAACTGTGTTATATGCACAACATCCCTTTGCCATTTTTTACATATATACACATATAACAATATAGTTTTAATATAAATATATATAAGTAGGTATAATTTTTAAATAGGTGAGACAGATGATAACAGATGAGAGAATTTTGAAATGGTTTCAGTTTTCTGAACTTAAAAAAACAAGTAGAAAATACATTTTTTTCACAATCCACAGTAGCCATGGAAAGTTTCCAAAATAATCTTAAATATATACATGCATTTTACTAAAGAATACAAGAACATTTTCTTATGAAAATTGTTGGGATCTTGCTCCCCAAAGAGTATTTCCATGTGATTTTTTAATGGAAAATCTCCCTGGCTCTATTACAATTATGTCCACCCACAATACCAATTTTATATACCAAATCAGGGCAGCATATGCATCAGTTGTCCCTTAGGCACTTAAATACCAAGTATGAATCACACAAAGAGATCCAGAGAGAAGACAAAAAAATTATTTTGAGAAAAAACTCACTGGAATATGTCAAAAGCACTTTAAAACTTCTAAATATTAACTGCTCCAATTAGATGAAACCAAGTAATAATTGAGTACTCTCTCTGAGTATAGTATTTTGCTGGATGCTTTCAGAGAAACCAAAGTCAATCTTTTGGAATTATTAGGTTCTTCTACTGGAAAATTCCCTCAGCCTGAAAGAATTGCTCATCGCACTATTTTCTATATACCAAGTAGAAATTTATGTTTGTTTCTTTGTTGATTCATAATCTGAGAGAACCCTACTGATATGTCAGGACTAATGCATTATCAAGGCTGACATCAAAAACAATGAACAAAGGACATTCACCCTTTGAGCAAATAATTACATAGTATTCATGAGTTGCCAGACACTTTAATTGAGGCCAACCCCATTGAGACCTCTGTTTAAAGATGCTAGCTATGATATTGAAGATGAAAGTCTATTCATATGAAGCTATTTTAAAAATGAAAAAGAAGGGAGTATATAACCAAGTATAGTTTGCAATCTGGTGCTATAACATTGGAGCAATCCTTGGCATCTCTATTTTTCTCATATTTCGTTTTTGATCCACCAAAAAATACTTCATGCACTTCCTTCAAAATATCAAAAATTCAATTGTCTATCATGACCCCTGTTTTCTGTGTTACAATCTTTTTTTCCAGGTTATTGCAAAAAGCACAGATACAGTCACCTCACTTCTCTTTGCTTTCCTATAACCTATTCTCAACACAGCTATGAGTGTGTGTAAAATATAAACTGAGTCATAATTCCTCTAATGAGAACTTTCTAGTAATCCCTATTTCCTTTACAGTCAATGTCCATATTTTACAATGACCTACAAAGCCCTACCTGACCCAGCCCTGGCCACATCTCTGAGTCATCTTCTGTAGTTATATTTCCCCCCACGTCCCCACAGCTAGACCAGTCATTCCAGACTTTATTTTTCAAATATGACAGACCTACTTGTCACATCAATGATTTTATACTTGTTCCCTCTGCCTTAAATGTTCTTCAATAAAAATACCTGAATATTTCCCTGTATAATTTCCATCCAGTTCTTGAATTAAACATCAACTTATTAGAACAATCTCATTGTCATATAGAGACTAGTATTATATAAAATATTTTATATAGTATATATTTTACACTATCATATACATTTGCTTTTTTCTACCTTGTCTTGTTTGTTGTTCTTCATAGACAATTAATCATCTCTGGTTGTACTACATATTGACTTGTGTCTCCTTCTTTGTGGTTTAAAAAAAGTGAATGTGGCCTCCCTGGTGGCACAAGGGGTTTAGTCTCAGAGCTATGAAGCAATCTGCAGCCACTGCAGCATGAGTTTGATCCCCTGCCAGGGAGGTAACCCACATGGTGCAGCAGAACTCTATCTCACCTGCTGCTCCCCTCAGCAGTGTATTTCAGAAGATCAACCTGTTCTGCTCCCACTCTATCTCTGGTGAATCATCTCACCCTCCTGCATAACTGGCCTATACCCAAGTTCTTGCATGCATAAATAAATATTTAAAAATAAAAATAGTGAATGAAAAAGATACAACATTCTGGACAGAGGAAATGCAAGAACTTTTATTCAATATAGCACTGGTCCTGTGTTTTGGGCCAATGGAGCTGAAATAGAGATTATATAGAGATATTTGTGTGTGTGTGTGTGTATGTGGAGAGAGAGAGGGAGATTTTTAGGGAAGGAGATGATTAAGGTAGGGAAAGAGAGAAGGGAGGCAGTGAAATGAAAAGACAAGCAAAATGAGGTATGGTAAGACAACTCGCAATCACAAGTTATGAATAGTGTTAATGAAATGTCAGTTTTCTTTGCGGAGAAGAACTGTAATGAGTATACTGATATTTTCTGGCACTCTTCATCCACTTTCTGCCTTTGCTTGAGAGGTTGATAGTTAGAAAAAATATCAATAGATACTTTGGTTTTCTGGATTCCCCATAGATTTGGCTAATAGAAGAATTCAGAAGATGTAAGGAGGGGAAGAGTGGGGGAACTCTTTCCTCCAGGACCATATCTGCTGAGCTGAGGTTTGACATCCCCCATGGTCTTCTACCAAAGACCTTAGCCATTGCTAGGGAAACCCCTCCGACAGTCACTATTCATGCTACATTCTAACAACCACTCCCTTGCCTGACTCTGTAATTTTGGGCTGGTCCAGACATGTTTTCTGATCCCTTGTCTGTAAGTCAGAAAGGACTTAGAAAGCAACTATGGTTGTACAGAAGAGAGGTGGTTTGGGTTTGGGTTAACATGGATTCAGCAAAGATATAGAAAAGTATGAGACATATCTCAGAGGAAGAATTGGATACCGTTGACTAGAATATAAGAAGAAATAATAGGTAAGAACTATATGTGTACTAGAAGTTCTGGTGCACATGGAGGTATGTTAAAAAAAATTGTAAAGGGCAGATGATCTGAATATGTACCATTATTTACAAAAGCCAAGAACTGGAAACATCAGTGCCCACTGGAGGATGAATGGATAAAGAAGATTTGGTATATATTTTAAAAATGTATTCAACAATTAAAAAGAATGAAATCTTGTCATTTTCAACAGAATGGATGGAACTTGAAGGATTATGCATAGCAAAGTAATTCAGAAACAAAAACCAAATGACTTCATGCATATGAGGTAAAGGAATAAGATAAACAATAAACCCCTTAGTCTATAAGAACAAAACAATGATTACCAGAGAAGGAGGAAGAAGCCCGAGTATATCAGATAAATAGGGGCCAACTGTGTGGCAGAGGACAGAAACTAAACCTTTGATGGGGATTATAATATAGTACATACAAATGAATTACAATGCTGTACACATAAAACACAAATAATGTTATAAGACAATGTTCCTTCAAAAATGTTTGATTTAAAACAAAGTTTTAAAAAAGTTAACAAATAGAGAAAAAACAGGATGGTGGAGAACAGTATGGAGGAAAGAATATTAAGAGGACCTTTGGACAAGCAGAACTGAAATTGCTTCTATGGTATAGAATAAATTAGGAGGTTGGATGCCAAGAAGACATGAGCGCTAGATGAAAATATGCAGTTAATGCACATACAGGTGGTGCTTAATGTCAGCTAACTGGATAAGGGTATACATAGATCCAAGCACAGATTTAAATGAAAAATAAATTCAGTGTATAGCCTTTCCAGAGATGGAAACCTGAACATTTAGGAATTTGGTACAGAAGAAAGAATCAGCAAAGATGGCTCACGTGTGTAATGTAGAAGTGTATGAGGGGGTAGGCTGGAGAGAATCAGTTTATAGTGTTTCAATAGCAGAAAACCATGAACATTGAGATTGAGAACAATTTTAGTTTAAGCAAGGTAAACTAAACAAAGAGATTTTGATTAGTATCCATGCTAGGGTATTAGACTCTATTCAGTAGATAAAATGTCACCTAATAATAAAACATGCCTTTGTCTTTTTTAACTAATTAACCAATTAAGCAGCTAATCACAGCCAAGGATATATTTCTCTTGGACCCATTTAAGTAGACTTGTGCTACTCCCTGGCAGGTTTTAGTTAATCAGTGACTTAACCATTATGTTTGTTTATAATTATCACAATATATTAATTAGATTATATGGCAAATAACAAGCAGAATAACAGGAGCAACTGCAAAACAAATTAGATAATCAAAATAGTATAACAATGAATACACTTTCATCCATATTCTACTTTTAAAGTTTTAAATATATACAAAGATATTTAATTTTTCCATTGATTGACTTTAAAAGCCACTATTCTGAATCCAAACTTAGAAAACTTTACCAATTTTGTTTTCTTTGCTTGATGGTTTCCGTATGTTGATTAGAAAAAGAATTTAATGTTAAAATGTAAATGTATAAATAATTTTGGAAACAGCACATATTTTCTTCAAAACTGCTTTCTTATTTTAAAAATTCTGTTACATTATTCCAAGTAACTTTTTTTTAATATTAATACTTTCATGGCTGCTCTTGAAAATATAACAAGCATAAATAAATAACACAGTTCTATTTCAGAATTAAGATAGAATTTACTGTATTGTCAAGAAATGCCTGGTTAAAAACCTTTTAAAATTTTTTTGAGTTGCAGAATTCATTTTTATTTTAAAGTGGATTTTACTATAAATATAAGACTTTCTTACTAGTGATCCTGTTTTTCAGATTATTTTAAATATGACATTGTTAAGTTATGTACATAATATAACAATATATAAAAAATAATTTGTGGGCTAGCTCTAATTTTTCCTTCCATATTTAAGACATTTTGATGTGCCAACTGCCTCAGTCTTTGAAAATATCAAATAAAATTAGATTGCAAACTTAGATTAAGATTTTTTATCTAACATGAAAATGAATGCTTTGAGTCAAGACTAGACAGATGGCTAATGTAGTAATTAATTGAAATATGAATCTTACACTTAGAAACACTGGTTTTTATAGTTAAACAAAATCCAAAATAATCCCCTTTTACTAAAAGATACCTGCAATTTTCAAATTTCCTACCCAACTTCAAAAATCATATTTAAATAAACCAGAATGTTTACCAATTAAAATTAACTGACTCAAACTGAGATAAATTATTATATTCAAAATATGACACTGAAGTAGAACAAAACCAACTCTCAGAATAAGAACAAAGTAACAAGATTTAACATGAAGCTTTACCCACTCACTCAAAAGTCAGTTTGCTTATGTTACTTTCTTTATGAAAATAAATGGGAAACTGTGTCTTTCTATTTCAGGCATAGTTTTTTTGAGAAAGGAGGCTATTTTATTTTTTTTGACTTGTCAAACCTGTGGAAATTAGAAATGAAGTATAGCTTAAAGCAGTATGATATGTTATTACATCTATTTGAATAAACACCTCCTTAGCAGATACAATTTTTATAGATTGTTTACCTTAAGTTTTAATAAGATGTCAAATTTTTGCAGTATGGGTTTGGTATTCCTATGGAGAAAAATGTAATGGATGTTGCTTGATAAAAATATAAACCATGTGAGTAACTGTTAGCATAGTAACTATTGTTTTTGAACAGTTCATCAACTTGCATACAAGTTGAGAGACAATTTCCAATTTTGTATCACTTCAGTAATAGAACTTGGAAATGACATGTGCCCGGTATCAATATTTCACTCTTTGAATGTAAATGTAACTTTATTTTTGTCTTCCACTATTTAAAATGTATTCAGTGGAGACAGTTTTCTCTACTAGAGAAAAAGTAACTGGCAGAATTTATGATTTTTCTGGTGATTTGGAGGTAATACAAAATCATATGGTGACTTTAAATTGTAAACAACCTTGACTCAGGAATTACATTGTTGAGACTAATATATTAAACAATATTTCAATCTGTATTAAAAAAATGAACTTTTACATCTTCCCAGCTAGTTTCTGCAAGGAGGCAGGCTGCCTGGCCTCAGAGGAGGGTTGTAGCATATGCTTACACTCCTTTTTCACTTTTAATTTTTTTGACCTGACATCAATCAGATTTACAAAAATGTTACTAAACAATAAGATAAAATCTCTTATGCCCTTTACTCAGGTTTTACAAAAGCTAAAATGAATATATTACTTTACCTGTTTCATTTCACTTTATCTATATGTAACTTCTGGAACTATTTGAGAATAACTTGTACCCTGAGGTCTCTTTATTCTAAATGCATTAATGTATATCTCCTAAAAATAAGGTTGTTCTCATATAACTTTACTATGACTTTCAAAAGCAAGATAATATTCTGATATCACTATGACATAACTTTAGTCCATATTCTGATTTTGCTAGTTGTCCTTGATATCAAATATCCTTGATAGCAAAAGAAAATCCAGTGTACTCATGTTCTGCTGTCATGTTTCTTTAGTTTTCTAAAATAATCTCAAACTGTTCCTCGACATTCAGTGTATTTCAAGACACAGACAGTAATTTTATGGCATGTAATTCAATTTGAGTTTGTCTGATGTTTCCTTGTGAATATTCAGGATCTTGACTGGTGCCTAAGTGTACAGAATGCTGATTTGTTCCATTACTGGTTATGCTAACTTGTTCACTTGGTTAAGGTGGTGTTTGCCAAGTGTCTTCATTATCATCTTACTACTTTTCTTTTGTAACTAATAAGTAACTTGTAGAAGATATTTTGAGGTTATATAAATACCTGTTACCCTTTAAACTTTCTCCCTAGTTTTACCATTCACTAATAATGCTGACTGCGGAGATTATTATTATGTTTGCTAGGTGGTGATTTTAAATTCAATCTTTTCTTTCACAACTGTTATTTGGTACTTTTCCAAAAGAAAACATTCTTTTCTCTTTATTTAGTTATTTTGAGGTTCATATCCCTGATTTGACAAGTAGGAATCCCCTGAAACTAACTTCAGAATCATTTTGCCATGACATCATTTAAAAAAATATTTTGTTACAGTCTGGAAAATCAAAATATTCCAAGTTCAACATGATCTTTCAATTAGGAGCACTGGAATCAGCCATTTCTGCAAATATGCCTAATTCTTTTTAATGAAAAAGATGTTTTGAAACATAGGTAAAATGCTACAAGACATATATCTCAGTAACACCTTGAAGATGCATCTCCCAAAGCAATAAAAATGAGAGAAAAGATAAACAGACAGGACTATATCAAGTTAAAAAAAGCTTCTGTACAGAAAAAGAAACATTAACCAAAACGCAGAGACACCCCACCGACTGGGAAAAAAATCTTTGCACCCCATACAACTGACAAGGGACTGATCACAAAGACAAACAAAAAACTCACAAGAATTAAGAAAAACAAAACAAACAACCCAATCAAAAAATGGGCAGAAGAACTTAAAAGACACTTCTCCAAAGGAGACATGCAGATGGCCAACAGGCACATGAGAAAATGCTCAACATCCCTCATAATCAGGGAAATGCAAACTAAAACCACAATGAGATAGCACCTACACCAGTAAGAAAGGCACATATCAAAAAAACCAACAGCAAATATTGGCGAGGATGTGGAGAAAAAGGAACTCTACTACACTGTTGGTGGGAATGCAAGTTAATCCAACTACTATGGAAGGCCATATGGAGGTTCCTCAGTCTACTAGAAATGGAACTACCATATGACCCAGCAATCTGACTCCTAGGGATCTACCCAAAGGACACAAAAACACCAATCCAAAAGAATACCTGTTCCCCCATGTTTATTGCAGCACTATTTATAATCAGTAATACCTGGAAACAACCCAAATGCCCAAAAATAAATGACTGGATTAAGAAGATGTGGTACATATACACAATGGAATACTATTAAGCAATCAAAAGTGATAAACTAGGGCCATTTATGGAAACATGGAGGGAGCTAGAAGGAAGTATACTCAGTGAAATAAGTCAGAAGACAAGAGAAAATTATCGGATCGCTTCACTCTTAAGAGGAATATAAAGGAACAACTACTACAAAAAAAAAATAAATGAGAGCTCAAGGAAATGAACAATTACAGCAAAAACAAACAAACAAACACAAACACAACAAGAACAAAAGGACAAAGACAAAACAAATGGAAGATTGGGTGTGGGAGTGTAGTGACCAGGATGAGGGCAGAAAGAGCACAAGGGACTGAGGTGATGGTGCACAGGTGAATTGGTGGTGGGAATTCCCTGGGGACTACAAATGATGTCAAATATAATTAAATAAATCTTAAAGAAAAAGATGTTTTGAAATCAAGGTCTGAGTAATGTGCTCGTTACTGCTTGAATGGCTTTATTTCTAGATCTCAGCAACAATGAGACAACACTTACACACAAGTACACAGAAGATATAGCACACACCCATATCTTGTTCTATGTGCGTCCATCTTGAAACAGATTTTGATATCTACAGTTTTAATCTACCACCATAGGGTCCATTCTATCTTCCCTTTTTCATATTTTCAAATACTTTTGGTAACAGTGAGAAACCTGTCTCTTTGATCCACAATATATGTACTTGCTAGTTCACTCCTAAAATAAATACAAAATTGTTGAACAATTGCCAATTAATCCTGCAATAAGAAAAGTCTACCAACCAGACTTTGAAAAGTTTTAGTTATTTTTCTTTGTCTTTAACCTGGGAGTGTATAATATAAACTTTATGCTTAAATTTTCCTACATGTCAGTTATTTTCCTCTTTGTTGTGGGTATGCTATTCATCTGCTTATGGAACTCAGTTTTTGTATCTGTTCTTATTTCAATTTGAATTTTTTTCCTTACTGATTTTATTTACTCTTATTGATTTTATTTTCATTTATTGATGATATGAATTATTATCATGTCACCGTTATTGAAGACATGAATCATAAACCTAACTTCAAAAATAAAAGTCATACTAAGAAGAACTTATGAGAGGTACTCCTCTTCTTTATCCTATTTTGTTCTTATCTATCTCATATTGGAAACCAATCTCTAGTTTATTCTTTTATTTTGCATAAATTAGTTGATGTATATGAAATGTCCTACTTTCCCTAATTTCTTAACAAAGTTATTTCTATGTTGTTACTCTAATTATTTTTGTTTTTTTCCTGATTCTCTATCTCAAGATGATCCCTAAATGATGACCCATGGATCAAATCAGTCACAATGACTTTTTTGTAATGAAACTTTATTGAACATTACCACGCTCCCTTATTTAAGTGTTGTCTGTGGTTTCTCTCATGCAATAATGACAAATTTGAGTGCATGAAATAGAAAATCTATTGTCCCAAATCCCACAATATTTACTATAACATTTTTATAAAGAAAAATATCTATCAGCTCCTATTTAAAAAAATTCTGGTTATTGTTTTGTATAGGAATACTGTAGATTTCTTTAATTTTCTTATTGATATACTGAATTCTTTTTTACACTGAGTTAGTTTTATCATTGATTATCAGGGTTTCCCATATAGAATCCTATAATCTATAAATGGATACAATTTATCTTCGTTACTGAATCTCTTCTGCTCCAATTTTTTTCTCTCTTGCCTAATCATGTTAGCTAATGTCTTCGGTAAAATGCTACTTAGCAGTGCAGATAATACTTGCCATCTTCTTGTTCTTAGTGAAAATATTTCTAGCATTTTATTAGTAGGTAAAGTGTTAATTTTAGAATATAATCTTATTTAGGATATTTTTTATTTAAGAAACTATCTATCATTGGTTAAAAAAATAAACATGTCATTCAATGAAAAGAGAATAGATATTTCTGAGACAGACCTATACATATGTGATAAATCAATTTCAACAAACTGATTCAAGGTAATTTAATGGAAAATGTATAAAATTGAGGTTAGGAAAAACAAATATTCATGTGCAAAAAATAGGAATTTTGACTATAATTTCACATCATGTACAAAAATTAACACAAAATGGATTTTAATAAAAGAAAGAACTAAAACTATGCAACATGTAGAATGAAACATGAGAGGATATCTGTGACTTTGGATAAGACAATTATTGCTTAAACAGGAATAAAAATGTGAATGATTACAAAAATGGGTAAACCTGATTATACAGAATTTTAAAACTATCACTTTCCAAATATACTGTTGTTGAAAAAGAAGTTTTAGACTGGAAGAAACTATTTACAAATGACATATCCAATAAAGATCCTATATCCAGTATATAGAGGTAAATCTTACAACTTGATATAATAAAACAATAAAAATGTGCAAATGACTTTACTAAATATTTCAGAGTATAAAAACCCCACACATATGCAAACATATTAGCATACATATACACCAATAGATAATAAGCACATAAATGCTGTTTGATATAAGGAGTCATAAGGGAAATGCAAATTAAAACCACTATGAACTCATCAAAATTGCCAAGAATATGAAACAAAAACAGAAATTAGCATTTTTTTCTTCAAAGGATTGTATGGCTGTTTTGGGCTAGGCAGTCTGGGTCACTATTACTAAATTTATATGACAGTTCAAAAGCAGCCATGGACAAGAAATAAATGGATGGGTACAACTGTGTTCCAGTTACAGATATTCAAATTCAAGTTTTATAAAATGTTCATGTATCACAAAAGATTTCTTTAGATTTGTTTCTAAATATTAAGAGTATAAGGGAGTGTGACAAATATTAAGAGGATAAGGGAGTGTGACTTTCACTAAGATGGTGACATAGGTCATTCTGGACTTTGTTTCCCCTCACAAGAACTATTGAAGAGCAAGACACCACCAAGAGCAATGTAAAACATCATGGGTGTGAGGCTAAGGCACTCCCCTGGACCACAGAGACAAGGCAGAGTGTATTAACAGGGAGGCAAAGTGGAATAACTACATGCTACCCACATTGCTCTGTCCCCCAGGGCAGCATCCCACAGAGCAATCTTCACTGAGCCTCATTTTCCTTCCCAAGTCTCATTTCCTCCAGGGGACAAAAAGAGAACCCTGGGAGATGTCCCCTGTATTGAGAGTTGCCATGTTGGAACCCCGACTATGCTCTTGTACTTTGAGTAGTGCAGAAAGTCTGTGGGGCTCAATCCTTGGAAATCTGTGATGATGAAGGGGGGAAGATCTTGTGAAAATCAGCACACACACGTTATGTTGGCTGACTGATTCCATATCTACAGTACCCATGCAGTAGTCCTAAGCTGTCATTTAGGTCATCTGCAGAAACAACCCAGGGTTCATTCTCACCAAGGAACCTGGTAAAATGCAGATATTTCTTATTTGGATTCTCAAAAGTGAAGCTTTTCTAGCCAGAGAGTCTGGTTCAGCCACATCCAAGAAAGGGGCTGAGTCACTGCCCCACCCTCTGAGGATATCTTCCAGTCCCATCTGACCAGAAGGACTCTTGACAACTCCAAAAAACTATGTCACCCATCCTTGTTCAAGCAGAGAAGCTGCAGAGAATAGGTGATCACCTCCAGAATAAAGCCAGTACTGTGGATACAGAGTTCCTGTCTATGTACAGACCATGGAATTAATTCAGTGCAAAAGCTAAAGAGAGCACCTGGTCTCTCCTGAGCAGAGAGAGTTTTTGGGAAACTGAGAATAGTCTGGGGTGACTTCTTTCCTTCCTACCCAGGCTGGAGTGGTGGGATAGAGCCCCATTTGAGTGAATTCCACCCCATTTGACTGGAACAAATGTCAGGAACCTGAGAAAGCTGTGTGGCCCAGTAGCACTTGAGCTAAGAGTATACGCACAAAGTCAGTGGTCCTGTTCAGCAAGGGACTTGGGCTTGGATCAAGACAAACAAAGAGACTTAATGACTTTAGAATTGCATTATCCACTGCACTCAGGCATGTAGACCTACTTACCACTGAATACAACTTTCAGCTTGCCTCACCAGACAAATGAACACTCTGGAAGCTGTATAATCTATTCAATAGTTTTACTTTTAGTAGCACATGAATAGGGAACATAGCACAAGGCTTACCCCATCTGCAATGCAAAAATTGTGGCCTTACCCAAATAGGGAGTTCATTGCACATGATGCCTTCTGGGTCCCTAAACAGTCAACTAAATAAGTCCTGTATCTTACCCCTTTGTCCTACCAAAGATGGAAAGATGATTCATAGCACTAGCTATTATTGAATCTATCAATAGTATCTAGTCCCACTATCTACATAACCTGACTGGAGAATTCAGGCAACCCCAGAATACACACTATAGCCTCATTTTGCTAATAAACCAAGTCAGCAGGCCTAGCTAATTTTTGGTCAATGATGCTTCACGCCTCATCACCCTCAGAGTATTAACATTTCCTTACCCCAAAACAGACCAGCCTGCCTCAGGACATTATTATTGGGACACATCAGAAGACCAACCAGAGCTGACTGCTAAAGACAATCCCTGTCAAAGCAAACCTGTAAAACTAAGCCCAATTTCAAAACTACAGATAGAAACATAAGGAAATAAAAAAGACAAATATGACATCACCAAAGGAAACTAGGAAAACTCCAATAATAACCCCCAAAGAAATGGAGACCTATAAACTGCCTAGCAAACAATTCAGAATAATTAAATATAGTGAACTATAAGAGAACACAGAAAATTAAATGAAACTGGGAATATCATTCTTCGACAAAATGACAAGTTTGTTATAAAAAAAAGTAATCATCAAGGGAAAAAAATGCCAACAGCAATACTTAGGTTGAAAAATATAACATGAACTGAGGAATTCAAGAATTTCAAAAGTCCACCTGATCATGAAGAAGAATCAGTGGCATGAAGAAGAACACATTTGGGATAATGTGGAGGATCAAAATGAAAGAAAGAAAGAATAAAGAAAACTAACAGGAATTATATAACACAGGGTAAAGAAACAATATTTGCATAATGGGAATTCCAAAAGTAGCTGAGAAAGAGAAAGGGAGAGTAAGTATATATTTAGCAATAATGAATCAAAACTTGCTAAACCATGAAAGAGAAATGGACATTCAGATACATGAGGCATTCAAGGTCCTACTAGGTTAAACTTGAATAGGACTGCACTTAGACATATTATAATTAAATTGTCAAAAGTTAAATACAAACAAGGAATATTAAGAACAGCAAGAGAAGTTACATATAATGTAACCTCTACAAGACCAATGGCAGATTTGTCAGTGGAAATTTTTCAGTCCAAAAAGTGATGGGATGATAGTTTTTAAATACTGAAGATATTTATAATTCTACACCTGCAAGGATGTCCTTAGGAAACCTAGGGATAAAGCCTTTTCTGAACAAAAAAACCTGGGAGGTTAGTACCTGAAGACCTGCCTTCTAAGTAAGAGTGAGAGTTTTGTTGAATGGAAGTAAACAAGGTTAATCACTAGCATAAAAACACAAAAAGCATAAATTTCACAATAAATCATCCCATGTGAAGAAAAGAACATGAAAAAGGAGTAAAAGCATACTAATACCAAAAGACATGAAAATCAGAAAATGTAAGATGAAAAACAGAATGGAGGTTTCTCAAAATATTAAACAAAGATCTACCATACAATCCAGTTATTCTATTTCAAGATGCAAAACTTCTTAAGTCAATATATCAAGAAGGTATATAATAATTATAAATACACACTGGAATTTTATTAAGCTATTAAAACAAAAACAAAGGAATCCTGCTATTTGTAATGACATAGATGGATCTTGAAGTCATTATGCTAAATGAAATAAATCAGAGAGACAAAGACTATGTGGTCTCATTCTATGTGGAATCTAAAACAAAGCAAAAGAAAATGCAAACTCATAGAAAAAAGAAATCAAACTTATAGTTATGGGGGAGTGAATTAGAGGAAGGCAGTCATAACTTCCAGTTATGAGGTAAATATTAGCAAGGTATTATAGACCATGATGAATATTATTGCTAACACTACTCTGTGATATAAAGGACAGTTAATAAATCCTAAGAGTTCTCATCACAAAGAGAAGACTTTTCTTTTTCTTCTTTCTTTATATTGTAACTATATGAAAAGATGAATGTTAACTGAACCTCTGTGGTAATCATTCCAAAATATCTGTAAATCTTAAGTCCATACTTTAGGTTTTAAACTTATGCAGTAATGCATATCAATTATTTCTCAACAAAACTGGGAAAGTTATAAAAATATTTTAATAACTTTTATGATATAAAAATAGAAAAAGTAGTGAGAAATCAAGAGTACATATTATGAAATTTCATTTATAGGAATTTGTCTAAAAAAGAGACAGCTGGACTTACAAAGTAGGTCAGTGATTACCTAGGGCTAGGGGTATGAATGGAATTAGCAGCAAATCAAATAAGGGAGTTTTGTGATTCAGTGTTAGTGTCCTTAAACAGCACTGTGGTGATGACTGAGAAGTATGAATTTATTAAAACTCATCAAATTATTCACTTATAATGGGTATATAACATGTTAAGTAAACAATAGCTCTATTTTTTTTTTTTTTTACAAAATGGAAACTGTTGGGGAAAAATACAAAAAAGCAAACAATAGATTGAATGGAAACATTTGCAAAATATCTGATAAATTACTTGTAGCCATCACATATAAAGAAATCTAGTGACTCAGCAAAAAGACAAATAGCATAATAAAACATGAAATTAAAACTCTTTGCCAGGGCCTCCCTGGTGGTGCAAGGGTTTAAGTCTCAGAACTATCAAGCTATCAGTAACCACTGCTTCATGAGTTTGTTCCTTGGTGGGAGTGCTAACCAGCATGGCACAGCAGACCTCTCCTGTCAGGCCCACTACCTCCCTCAGCAGTGTTATTTCAGTTGATCTACCTGTTCTTCTCTCCATTCTGTCTCTGGTGAATCCTTTAACATCCCTGCCCCTCACACCTCTGGCTTATACCCCAGCTCTTATGTGCATAAATAAATAAATAAATAATCTTTTTAAAAAAGACTTTGCCAAATATGACATATAAGTGATCAATTAGAAAAAGATGCTTAAAATCATTCATCATTATAAAAATGCATATAAAAGGCATTAGAGTTTCTAAAATCAAAATGATGTTCCCAAGTGTTAGAGAGAATGTGGAGATACTCAAACTTTAGTTCATTATTGATGGGATTAAAAAATGCAGCAGCCACTTAAAAAAACAATTAGTTGATTTTTTATGATGTTAAAAATATATTATATCATCTAGCAAACTTTCTCATGATTATTTATCTAAGAGAAGTGAAAAAAATTCCTAGCAATCAATTTTGTAACATTTTTATCACATGGAAAAGAAACTTTGCATATCTTAGATATCACTGCTTTATTTCCCCAGTCCCAGACAGCTATGAATCTAATTTTTGTCTCCATAGAGTTATTTTTGATAGTTCATATGAATGGAATCATATATGATCTTTTGTGACATACTTCTTTCACTTAACAAAATGGTTTCAAGGTTCATTCAAGCTTAACATATCCTTCAATTCTTTTTACTGCTTCTAAATATCCCACTGTAAAAACATACACATTTTGTCTCTTCATCATTTGATGGACATTTGAGTGTCTTCTAATTTTTGGCAATTGCAAATAATACTACCAACATTCACCTGCTGATTTTTTATGTGGACATACCAAGAAGGAGAATTGCTGAGTGATATGGTAACTATGTTTAATCGTTTGAAGAACTGTCAGACTATTTTCCAAAGTGACTGCACCATTTTACATTTGTACAACAGTGAATGAGTGTTCCAGGTTTTACACATCTTTGTCAACTCTTGTTATTGTCTGTATTTTTATTATAGTGTACCTGAAATGGTATCTCATTGTCATTTTCATTTTCCTGAAAGTGACTTTCCTAATGACAAATTTTAATGGGCTTATCAGTCATTTGTACATCTTTTTTGTAAAAATGTCTATTGAAATTATGTGCCCATTCTATTATATGAATTATATGAGTGACTATATATTCTGGAAAGTATAAATTTTGCCAGATATGATTTGCAAATAAGTTATCTTGTTCTGTAGGTTTATCTATTCATTCTCATGAGTGAGTATCCCTTAATGCATAAAAAACTTCAGTTTTATGATGCTCAGTTTATCCAGTTTTATCTTTAGTTGCCTATACTTTTGGGGTTATAGCTAAGAAACTATTGCCAAATTCAAGGTTACAAAGATTTATATGTCTTTCTAAGATGCTAACAGATATTACATTTGTCTTTAATATAGTTTGAAATAATTTGTGTAAATGGTGAAGCATGGAACTTCATTCTTTTGCATGTGAAAAGCCAATTACCCCAACACTAGTTGTTGATTAATCAACACTTGATTCATCTAAGTTACTTCCTTAAAATATGTAAAAATAAAATTCTCATTTGAATCTATTCTACCTTAGGTGCCTGCTATTTTTTTTTCTTCCTCTGAATTTTTCCTGAGTTTGAGCAACTTTCATTTCTCTTTCCTATTTCTGTCCATTTTTTTCTATTCACATTTAAATTTTTGATTCAAAACCTATATACTTTAAGTGTTTTTAAAATAATTGGGTTATCAGAAAAGTAATATTTTTTCTGCTTTCTATGTAAAAATGCATCATGACTTTCCAATAACCCAATATTTAGTTCAGAATGAATTTTTGTTATAATTTGTATCTGCTTTCCCACTTTTAAGAAGAATTCCATCAGGGAAATTATTTAGATTCTCACCATTTTACTTTCTTATTAAAATAGTTACATAGGGAATGTATATATAAATGTAAGATGCTTATAAACAAAACTAAATGTTTGGTGTGATCTATAAGCATAATCAGTTCAAACCTGTGTGTGTGTTTGTGTTTTATCAATGTAACAGAGAAGTTTCTTTTCTGAATAACTGTTTTGAGAATTATAGTTGGAAAAGTTTGTGATGTTATTCAACTTTTTAAATTTTCCATAGTAGGATGCCAAGTTTCTTTCTTTTCTGCATTTTCACTCCATTATGCAGCCTCCAAAAGTCATCCTTCCTTTTTTAAACTCTCCATTTGCTTACACCATTATCTTTCCAAGATTGCCTCCCACATCCTGTGTATACTTTTCCCTTTTCCTGTAGCTAGTGTTTAGAACTTCCAGGATTCTTTTCCAGGATTTGAACAGTTAGGCTGGATTCTTTGTTTATTTTTTGTTTGTTTGTTTTAAGTTATTATTTCAATTTAAGCCCAATACCGTTTGCTACTTTTCTTTCCCATGCAGTTTTCCCTGGAGTGCTTTTCTCTATCAAGGCTTACTTTGGAAGCATGGGAAATAGCTCACTGTGGAATTATGTTTTCTAAGATTTAAAAAAAAACCTAGCAAAAATGCTTCCTTGAAAGCTGTGCAATACGTAGATCCTAGAGTTTACATAATGCTGGGAGGCAGAGAAGTCCCCATCTGCCAAAATAGAGATACTGCCTAAAGCACCTCAAGTGTGTGATTGAACCACCACCCCACCAATGTCCCACCCACATTTTTGTGGTAAAGTTACCAAGACAAGAGGATTGACTATTTTAGAACCTAACAAAGTTCTAAACAAACTTCAAAAGAATCAAGTTTTTGTATGAAAAAAAATCACGGTTACTAGGACCTCCCTGGTAGATCAAGGGATTAAGTCTCATCACTATCAAGCAGCTACAACATGAGTTCAAGCCCTAGCCAGGGAGCTAACCCACATGGTGTAGCAGACCTCTTGTGCCTCACCCGCTGCTCATCTCAGCAGTGTATTTCAGTCTGTCTGCCTGTTCTGCTCCCCACTCTGTTTCTGGTGAATCCTCTCACCCCTCACACCTCTGGCCCACACCCCAGCTCTTATATGCATAAATAAATAAAATAAATCTTTAAAAATATTCATGGCTACTCCTTTGACTTTGTCCATATTTCCTTTCTTTAAACCTATAGGATCCTCCCCACTAGACAGAAATTCCGTAGTCCCATTCAACCTCTGCACCCAGCTCAAATCATGGATCTTTGTGTAAGGTGATATCCTATTTCTCAGGTCCAGAGCCAATGTTTTATAAAGTTAAAAAAAAAATCATACATTATCAAATCCTCTCTGTTTTTATATAGAGATCAATCCTTAATATACTATGGAATAACAGAGCTGAAATTTTTCAGTGGAAGATCCCACTAGAATAAGAAGTACAGTAATCATTAATCAACTGTAAATGGCTTAATGAGGATCTATTTAGAAATCTGTTCTCCCTGTTGGCGCCACCCTCTGGAAGCTTCATTCCTTGTCCATTTTTGCTCTTTAACAACATCTACAGAGATAGTGATGGCATGATATTTTGTGGCCTCTAGAATGTTTACAGCATGACTCTTGCTCATGCAATGTAGGGCCCTTGAAATCATTTTGACTCTAGAATAAAGTGTCTTTGCCTAGGCTTATGATTTCTTTAGGAAACCAATTCTCTAAAAAAAATTTTAGTATGCTTTGGCTTTATTTGTTTCCAGTTTCTGGTGCCAACAGTCATAGGGAAAAAACTTTTTTGTTAGACAGGATTTGTAAATATGATTTATTCCTTTGATTCTGTGTCCCATCTCTTAAAAAAAAACATAATTCTGGCTGCCTTGGGACTGCCACCATGAAACATGTCACCATTCCATTGTTAGATTGCCAACAAATCATGACTCCATGTTTTCTTTTCACATTGCCACTAACAAATCTCCCTCTGTATACATAGAAAGTCTATGGACTATATTTCCATTTTTTTGCTGATTTTATTAGTGAAGTCCTTGGAAAACTAATCAAATGTTATCTCATAAAAGCAGTATTTCTAGTAAACAACCTAAAATAGGTCCACTTTCATTTGCTATATGACCCTATTTGTCTTGCTTTACATTTGCATATATTAGAATTTTAGTTATTCTTTTTTAACCTTGCATGTTTTCTTCCCTACAGAAGATAAGTGGCAAGAGGGATGTGTTAAGTACATAGGAGTCTCTGTAATTATGTCCTGAATTAGTGTGTGAATAAATGAGCAAGAATGCAATTCAGTTATAATATTTGATAGCATATTACAGAATTATAGTTTTTAATGCCTGTCAAAACATTCCTTTCTTCTGGTTCACTAACAGTACATATAAAAGATGGGAAGAAAATCTAGTCAGTCACAGGGTAGTACATTTGTTTTCTGAGTCATGTTGGAACACTTGACATGGAACAGAACACCCTCTCTGTAAAGTTAAGGTATGAAGTTAATGAGTACCTTGCTCCCACAGCCTGCATGGTGAACTCATTCCAAATGGAACTCAAGAGTCTCCTTAGCTTGATTGCACTCAGTTTCTCTGATATCTGAGTGAAATCTGAAAGAACACTTCTTCACTATCAAGAATATAAGGAGTCCAGTAATAGTCTTCCTTTATATGGAAATTTGGCAAAAAATATACGGATTCCTTACCTCCCAGTTTTTACAGAGTAACAGAGAAAACTTCCTAAAAATTTAAAGAAGATATCAAGTTGATATCATATCAAAATCACATCACTACAAGAATACAAATACAGACTGAAGTATGTCATACCTTATCAAGTGTTACAGATGTCATTATTAAAAGTTAGAGGATCAAGACTATTACCTGATACATTATTCTGACACCTCTGTATGATCTCAAAATTAAAATTTTCAATCTAAATTATGACAAAAGTCATATAAATGAGTGATCCTTTTGGTCATATATTCATGGCTTAAAATTCTTGCCTTGCTAACATGATCTTCCCCTACATGAATGATGCTTGAATTTTACTTAGTCATAGAATATAGAACTAGGTCAGACTAAGGGAATTTGGTTTCTTGAAATGGATATCAATTCTGCACATTTGATTGATTTCTGGATGTTAAGTTGTAACTAAAAGCAACCTGGAGTAAGCAACAAAAAACCTGCTAGTGTGTATATATTTGTATCTATATTAATGTGTATCATCAATCTAGTCATATATATCAAGATATCATATATACTACATCACACATATAACACATATAGAGACATACATATATATGAAAAACTAAGGCATATATTTAATATTTTGTTACATATTCCTTTAATTACAAATATATATTTAGTAGCAATATATTTTAGGGATTAATCTCTAAATGACTGTATATTCTATTATGCACAATATTTGGCACAGAATAGCCTAGAAACCATATTCTAGAAATAAATGAGAGATATGTTTATACTGAGTGTTTTGTGAAGGTATGTGAATGTATATTTTTTTTTTAGATTTATTTATGTATACAAGAACTGGGGTACAAGTCAGACAGAGGTGCAGGGGTGAGAGGATTCACCAGAGACAGAGTGGGAGCAGAACAGCCAGACTGACTGAAATACACTGCTGAGGGGAGCAGCAGATGAGACAGGAAAGGTCTGCCGCACCATGTGGGTCATCTCCTTGGCTGGGGATCGAACTCCTCTGCAGTAGCTGTGGACAGCTGCATAGTGCTGTGCCTTAACCCCCTGCACCACCAGGGAGGACCCTGAGTGTATATTTATATATTTATTTTATCGGAAGAGTTGCTCTCCTCTTCAGTGAAAGGATATATTCCTTAATTCTACTTAGTAATCACATTTCTAGTTCAATGTCCCACCCTAAGATTTCCCAAGGGAACTATTAGGATTCATTAAAGGAAATAGATTTTTTGTTCCTTTTTCAACACCACCACCATCCCGTTCTCTAACCTGAATTCATAAGGCAGATAAGTTCAGGGAAACTGCCCTAAAATTAATCTACCTCTATCGTGTTTATGCTAAGGATGAACTGCAGGTTAGTTCAAGACTTTAGTAGCTATGAAAAAAAATGTAATAAATTGGAATGAGAATCAGTTCTACCAACACATATAAGTCATTTCTCAGTACAAGAAATTTAGGTTGCTTTATGACCTATATTATAGACTTGATTCCTCTATCCTGTTGCTTAGAGTGAAGAAGGCTGCAGCTATCAAGTAGAAGAAGCTTATCCCTAAGAGGACTTTACAGATTGGATCTAAGATTCTAGCATTAGACTGTGTACCTCCAGGCTTTTATATGTAAGAAAAGTGAATTTATAACTGTTTAAGCCACTGGTAATTAGATTTGTATCACTTGACCCAAAATCCAATTCCAAATAAAACATCATTCCACTTGAACTGAAATTCAAAACCTTACACATCCCCCAAGATCCGGTCACTGGCTACTTGTCTGACAACCTACTTTCACATGTGTCTCCCATCTCAGTCTGTTCTGCAGCTACTGAGACAGACACCACCACTGAGTTCCTTGGATATTTCTTTCCTTAATCTGAATTATATTTTCCCTAGTATATTACATGTTTGTTTTTTTTTTTTTTAGTGAGGGTTTTTTTCAAATATTTCATTAGTGTGATCTTCTCTTTTGTATATGAAATACTCATCATTTCTCTCCTTCCTCCCCCTCCCTTTTATTTTTTCAGCTTTATTTACTCCCTAGCACTTTTTATGATCAAAAATATTACATACTCATGCATTTTATTGTCTATCTCCCTCCACTAAATAAACTCCATGAGCTCAAGAGAGCTTTACCCATACCGAATCTCCATTGCTTTGATAGTTTTTGGCTTACTGCAGTTGAATGAATAGATAAATATGGGTATATATTTATACCCATACAACAGTTTTGACATTATCCCACAACTGAAAGCAAAAGAGTTTTTTAGGGTCTATGTTTTCAAAACTTAGAAAGCCTTATGTGTGGCTAGGGAGAGAAGGAAATTGCAAAATTACTCCTTCTTTCTAAATAGACTGGAATGGCCAATCACTTCTTTCGAAACAATACAGTCATGGGAGAAAATAAAACAATTTCAGAGAATTCGTAAATATGCCATTGCTAAGAAGTAAGCAGCTTCAGCCTGGCAAAAGGTTCAAAGCATGCAAATACTTAATAATTCATTGTGAGGGTTTTGAATGTGTGTATAAATAGTATAAGATAGGGGTACAACTTCATGTTTTGCACTTAAATATCCAGCTTTATGAGAAACATTTAATGAAGAGACATATGGAAAACAGTCACTTGTATTCCTATGCATTAGCAACAAAATAGCTTTTTTAAGAAGTAAAGAAAACAATCCCATTAACAATAGCATCAAAATCAATAAAATACTTGGAAATACATTTAAACCAGGAGGAAAAGGTCTGGATACTGAAAACTATAAGACTTTGATCAAATTGAAGACAAATAAATGGAAAGATAAACCAATACCATGAGTTGGAAGAAGTAATACTGTAAACATGTCCATTCTAGCCAAAGCAGTCTGCAGATTCAATGCAATCTTTATCAAAACTGCAATGCCATATTTCACAGAAATAGATCAAACAATCCAAAAATCTTTACAGAACCACAGAAGCCCCCAAATAGCCAAACTCAGCTTAAAACAAAGCTGGAGATATACTTCCTATTTAGAGACAATATGACAAAGCTATGAAAACAATGTGATATTGACATAAAAAGAGATCAATGTAATTAGAATATAGAGTCCAGAAATAAGCCTGGCATATATGGTCAATTACTTACAGCATAGAAATAAAAAATAAATAGGATAGGACAGTCTTTCGATAAATAATACTGGAAGCCACATGTGAAAGAATGAAACTGGACCCTTATCTAATACCATATGCAAAAATTAACTCAGGAAGTACTGAAAACTTAAAAGACCTAAAATTGTAAATCAACTAGAAGAAAACACAGATTAGTTTCTGACAATGGTATTGGCAACAGAAAGATAAACAAGGCAATAACAAAGATAAACAATTGAGATTATATCACATTAAAAATCTTCTGCACAGCAAAGGAAACCATTAACAAAATGAAAAGGCAACCTGCAGAATGGGAGAAAAATATTGTAAGCCATATATTTTATAACAAACTATTGATAACACTCAAGCTACATAAAGAATTCATGTAACTCAATAGCAAAAACAAATCATACAAATTTACTTAAAAATGGACAGAGGAGCTGAATAGACAATTTTCCAAAGACATACAAATGGTCAACAAGTACATGAAGAGGTGCTCAGTATCACTTAGCAGGGATATGCAAGTTAAAGCAGAACATCTTATTTTCATTTGCTCTGGATATACTTGGAAGTGGAGTTGCTGAATTATATAGCGCATCTATTTTTCACTTTTTGAGAAACTTCCATGTTGTTTTCCACAGTAGAAGGCTGCACAAATTTTAATTTTTTATTCTATTTTTCCCTTTAATTTATATATTTGACATCAATTATAATCCCCATGTATTTCCCATCACCATATCACCAATGCACCATCACCTCAGTCCCCCGTGCTCCTATCTTCCCTCAACCCTCCCCCTCCCCCCTCCCCAACAAGTGTCCCCAATTTGTCCTTGTCTTTTCATTTTTGGTTTTTGTGTCTTTATTGTTATTATTATTATTAGTGTTCTTATTCCTTTTCTTGATCCTTATTGGTTCCCTTATATTCACAAATTTATACTCACATCAACAGGGTTCCCTTATGTCTATATCCTCACCAGAACTTGTTACCTCTCATCTTTTTGATGACAGTAATTTAAACAGGGTGAAGTGATATCTTATTTTGGTTTTGACTTGCACACACACAGGGATATTTATTCAGCAGCAAGAAAAAGAAAAGTGCTGATATTTTTGACAAAATACTTTGAGGCCATTGTGCTAAGCAAAATAAGCTACATAAACAAATACTGAATGGTATCTCTCATAAGTGAAAAATTTTTTTAATGTTTATTTTTGCATAGAAAAACTGGGGTATAGATCAGAGGTGCGGGGGTGTCATATTTCACACAACTAGATCAAACAATCCGAAAATCTTTACAGAACCACAAAACCACTAGAGACAGAGTGGGGAGCAGAGCAGGCGATTCTACTGAAACACACTGCTAAGAGGAGCAGCAGGTGAGACAGGAGAGATCTGCTGTACCATATATGGATCAGTTCCCTGGGCGGGGAATGGACTCAGGCCACAGCTATGACAGCACTGAGACTGAACACTTAGACCACCAAGGAGGCCCTCACATTTGTGATATCTAAGAAAAATCCTAACAATAGAAAAGTGGTTGCCAGGGACTGGGTAGCTATTAAAGGGCACAAACTGTCAGCTATAAGATGAACTACACCTGAAAATCCATGTATAATATTGTGATTATCATTAATATTCTTTAGTAGAAATGAAATTTTTCAAGAGAATAGAACTACTTAAATTTTCTCATCAAAACAAATAAACAAAAAGACAATTAATTCATAATATTCAAGAACTAAAACAGCATCTAAAGAGAAATACATGAAAGGTGATAAATTCATACAAATGAAAACTACAGAACAATTTAAAATTGTTAAAAGGAATGAACTCCTGGAACTTTTTACAACATGGAAAAATCTAACACACATAATGTTGAATAAAAGAAGCCATAAACAAGAGTACTCATGTGAAGTTCAAATATAAGCAAAACTAATCTGTAGTAAAAAGAATTGGTGTGTGGGGAATATGAACTCACTTCGATCTAAAATAGAAGTGAGGATATAAAAAAGAAATATCAGGCATGTGTCCTCAAAGAAAACAAAACTTAAGGACTGATAAGGACTGAGAGACTGATTTACAATAAATGTCTAGACGTTCCAGAGACATTAGCGAGAAATGACCAGGTCAAGTTGGTCTTGGAAAATAAGCCAAGCTGACCTTTGTTTGACTGGACTGGTCAAACAGCCCAGTCTTTGTCTGCACTGGTCTTGCTTTATTTTACCTGGTTATTTAGGTCAATTGGGAAGTGTAAGAATTTTCTGTAACATTGCTTTATTTATTAATTTGGAAGTAAAATCAGTAAGCTGTAAACTTAATATATATGCATGTAACTATATATATATGATATCCTTTAATAAAAAATCATGTTAATCTATTGATGACAGAAAATGAATTAACTAAAAATTTCTTGTTTTGTTGTATTTAGGATAATTAGCATTGCCATAGTAATTTCTATCCATGTTTCATAAATACTGTCAGGTTTCTCTTCTTTCTACATAATTGAGTACAAGAAATTTACTTATTAGTCTAATTACTCATCATTCTGCTATTAATTACTCAGTTCTATTTTCTCTGAGAATATCTTTCCAGTTCTGGACAACCTAAGAAGCACTCAAAGTTCTGAATAGTCAGGATAAATATGCCTAAACTAAGGAATCACTTTGAAGTTCAAAAGTTCATTTGAACAAGCATTTCTGTGTCAACCAGAGTATGATCTAAATTGCAGTAGCATGTCAATCAAATTCATAGTAAAGCATTGTGATAGAGTGAAAACCAAATCTAACATTGTCTCTTCTTTGCTTTTTCAAGAAGTTCCATATCAAAATGACCTCCATTATTCAGATATTCTCATACCCCATGAAGTCAAAGAAACCAAGAATTTGGGCACAGAATTTTGTTATAAATGATTGCTGTATGTCTTTTGTATTTCCCTATTGAAGACAGTATATAAGAACTAGATACAGATTAATATCATTCAAGAGAGTTACCAAAATACAATTTTGAACCATGGACTAAATTATAATTTGCAGTTTACCATAAAATAATTGTTTTAGTCAAATTTGGTTGCTATAACAAAATGCTATAGACTGGGGACTTAAACAGAAATTTATTTTCTCACAGATGTGGAGACTAGAAGCCCCAGATCCAGTACAATAAAAATCTCTACTTGATAACCCTGTGCTTGTTGAAAGTGAAAGAGATTTCTTTTTTTTATATATAGTTATTTGTCACTTCTATGGGGATACCTGCTTAAAAATTCTTCATTAGTCTAGTTCATTATTGTGTGTGAACATCTTAGAAGGTAACTAACACAAATCTAGATGGTGTAGCCTACCACACACCTAGCCTACTGGAACCATCTTCGTATAGGTGGTCTATTGTTGACCAAGACATCTGGCTAAGCAAGGCATAAAGCCACCAATTCTTACAGATTTAGATCCCATCCTTATATATCACCTAACTTTAATTGCTCCTTAAAAGCCCTATCTCTAATTACAATCCACTGGGGAATTAGAGCTTCAGCATATGAATTTTAGGGGGCTCTACAATAGTCTAGAAGTTAAAAGTGGGAGTTCTGGAGTTAATGAATGAACAAGTTCCAATTTTCAGTCCACCACCTCCTAACATTATATTCTCTTAGATATACTTTTCTCATTTGTAAATTGCATGATAATTGTACCAACTTGGTATGATTATTGTGATAATTAGATGAATATATGTTTCAAATGCTTCATTGCAAATGATAATATTTTAAATTAAGACATAAATGACAGTTAACATTGTTATACTTTTAGGTAGATAAAATAATAATTTGATATATATTACAAAATCATCATCACAAAAAATTTAGCTAACCTCCATGATCATGTACAGTTACAATTATTTTCCTTATTATGAGAACTTTTATTATCTACTTTAGCAACTTTTAAAATACAGTATTATTAACTACATCCACTAAACTGTAAATAACCTCCCTAAGACTTATTTATCTAACTACAAAGTTTGTACCTTTGACCAGCTTCACTTATTTCTTCCATGATCTCACCTCTGGAAACCACCAACTTGTATGTTGTATCTGTGAGCTCAGGGTTTTTTTTAGATTCCTTATGTAACTGATACACAGTATTTGTCTTTCATTGACTCTTTCATTTAACATGATATCCTCACAATTTACCAATACTGTTGCAAATACCAACATTTCCTTATTTCTTTCTTTATTACGGCCAAATAATATTGCATTTATTATATACATTCTGTGTGTGCATATATATATGTGTGTGTCCATCCATTCTTCAAATGGACACTTAGGTTGCATCAATGTTTTGGTTATTGTGAATGACAATAATCTTGGGGGTACAAGTCTCCTTTTTTGAGATGGATGTATTTTTAAATCAATATCTGCTACTTTATTACTAGTTAATATCATGAGTAATTCACCATACAAGTTATTCTTTATTTGTATAAATTGATTAGTCAATGTCTTGTTGAGTAGTTTGTTTTAAAAATATTACACTGAAAAAATTACATGAAGCTCATATAGAAATGATTATCATTTTTATGTCAACAGCAGAATCAAAAACATCTGCAAATTTGTAATAAATGCAAATTGTTGAGCCCTATCCCAAACAGAATTAAGTAGAAGTGTTTTACTGCAATTGGAATTGATGTTAGTGGCATACTGAAGGTATGTTAAGTCAGTAAACTAAAATTAGAGCATGGCTTTAAAATATCTTCACTATATTAAATCATGTGTGCCAGAGTTTGGGAGTCATTTTGTCATATTAGTGAGCTTACACTAGCAGTGCCAAAGAAAAGTCCTTGAAACATTCCATTTTTTTCAATGATTCACTAGCTATAATTGTCACAGATAAATTAAAGTGACTTGCTATAATTAACAGCTTAACACAAAACATTATTTAGATATTAACTCACAAGAAAGAAATTTATACTTGAAATTATTCACAGTCTATCAGTCTACAATAGATGATTTAATTTTAATTAACTAAGATTTTCAATAACATACCGAAGGACTTGAAAGTAGGTCTTTCAATTTTCAAATATGAGGGAATCTTAAATGTCAAGGATAATCCCTGTGAAACTCAAGTTCTTTTTGAAAGTTTTACTATTTGAGATATTAATATGGTAGTTGGCACTTTCATTCCCAAAGAAACCACTTTAAATTCTACACTTAAATTTGTATTTTGAAAAATTAAATTTACATTCTATTATATAACATTCTTTTATGCAAATGTTATTCAATGTCATTAAAACTGTCAATTGAGATTTTAAGTACATAAAGCAAAAGTAATTTGAGAAAAAGAAATTCTAATAATATGATTTAATTAGCAATTGATATTTTGCAGAATATTCTATTGTAAATCACGATAGCCTGCAATCAATAAAACCTTTACTCAAATTTTTAGAAAATGAGTTAATGTCATTTCAAAATAATCTGGCCTTATTGAAAGGCTCTACTATTTTCTATACAGCTTTTAATATACATGAGACTTTAAATGTTACAGAATTGATGTGATTGCTCTTTGTCTGTGAGTCTTCAATCAACTAT
The DNA here is from genome assembly GCA_019455555.1 of Galemys pyrenaicus. Classification (NCBI taxonomy): domain Eukaryota; kingdom Metazoa; phylum Chordata; class Mammalia; order Eulipotyphla; family Talpidae; genus Galemys; species Galemys pyrenaicus. The sequence goes on from JAGFMF010011393.1 coordinate 5,216,218, forward strand.
TTAAGATGTGATAGCATAGTGGTTACCCATGCAGCTCTAGATTCAGGCTAAGTCAGATAGTACATTGATTTATTTCTGAACAAGCTATAGGAGGGTTAAACTTATTTCTTTAGTTTTCTTATCTGTAAAATGTAGGAAATTATTGCAATGTAAAAAATTACCTCAAACATACTAGTATCAATTGACTCAATTTCCAGAGTGTAGAACACTCTTTAAAACCTTTTCAAGTTGTCGGCAGAATTGATTTTCTTTAGGTTGTAAGACTGAGATCTGCCACTCTTAAGACTGTCTCTCTTTACAGGTATTACACACATGGTCATTTGCTGCCAAGTGAGCAGAAGAGTAGTTCTCCTACTTTAGTCTTTTCTCTCTGGAAAAGCCTGAGCCCTCTTTTAAGGGTTAACTCATAAGATCCAGTTGGTTTATTTTCCCCTTTGATTAACTCATTGTGAGCTGACTTCGGATGTTAATTTTAACTGCACTATTCCCTCACCTTGCAATATTTTATTGGTTAGAAGGTAGTCACAGTTTCCATCTATATTCATTGTGAAGCGATTGCACAAAGATGTGATTACAGGGTGGGAATTATAGGAAACATCTTAAAATCCTGCTTATCACATTGGAATGACTGTTTGTCCTTTGGATTGAGTTAAAAAAAAAACTTATTTGTATAAAGTACATGTATAAATTGTCTGTGACACATTATGTATAATGTATTACTTTTTTTTTAGTTTAATAGTCATTTTTGCAGAAGCTTTCAGTGACTAAAATGGCAGTATTATTGAGGAAGAATAGAAGCTGACATGAAGCAGTAGGTTGTAAGAGATCCTCACAGTGCTCACTATACTGATTTGTACCTCGACAGTAAGTGTATTCTGTCACATTCCATGAAGAAATAAATGAACCAAGTGTCAAATTTCCATAAGACCATTACCAAGTCCTCTAATGTCCCATGATGATGTACTACATTTCAAATGTTATAAATATTTTTCCTATTGGATATTGAGATAGTAAGTGAAAATTGAGAAGATAGGTAGACGATTACATAGATTATTCTATAATCTACATATTTACATTTTCCTCAGTAATATTATGTAGGATATAGAAATTCTTTCTAAGCCATGAACTTCTCATATGAATGGTAAATAATACTTCATTACCAACAAATGTATATTTTCTAAAATACTTCTGATAATCTTCCCTTTTAGGCTCCCCATGCCACAGAAAAACCTAATCAGCCACAGAAATGTTTCACTTAAGTACAACAGAATAAACAGGGTCTGGTAGTCATAGTTTTTTTTTTACTTGGGGGAAAAAAATACCTTTTTCCTTTTCTTAAAGCCTCAGATGGGTGAGGTGGAAGGGAAAGGAGAGTAAAAGATAATATTCTGCAGTTATATGAATTTAGGGTCAAGTGTGCTTGAAAACAGGACTCTAAATCATTTTCTCCCCTTTACCCAGCTCTTCATTCAACCCCTAGAGAACACAAAGGAAACTAGGGTACACCGAAGTACAGTTCCTATTATTTTTTAATAGCAGTCACCAAAAGAATGTTGCAACATTTTCTCATTAATTCTCAGAAAACCCCAGTGGAAAAAAAAATAATACTAAAAACAAATCCCAGAGCATTTAATGATTCCAAAATGTAATTAGATAGAAAAAATAGCTTTTTGTTTGTTTGTTTTGGTAAGTAAGTTACTGACATTTTAGCTTAATTTACAAAATGTTTTATAGGAACTTCAAGAGTATTCTCACTTAAACATGAACACTAACACAGATCATTATGTACTTGCTCTGGTTTGTAAGTAGCTGTTACTGCCATTTCACATCCCCCATAAAGCTTCCTCTCCGAAGGTCACTTGAGAAATACCTTGCTTGCATATGTTGCCAAAGCAGTTGATCAGCTTCACATCCCAATCAAAATTATCAATAAGTTCAGTTTTTAAATATGTTGATTTAAGTGACAAAGTACAACTATTTTGTTGACTTATTATTTTCCTTATTCACTGAATTTTCTGTTATTTCTTATTTCAACTTTTTTAATCATTCCAGTTTTTTTCATTACTTAATATCCAGTGACATTTTCATTTTTATTTAACTCTATAATTTTAATTAACATGATCTTGATTGTTTCTGGATATATGGAAATATGTTAAAGGCACTAGCTTATGCAAATTTACATACCCTCATAAACATGTATGTCTCATAGACATATTATATATATAAAATTACCCATCTGGCATATTATTAAGGTCTTTGAGACAATTTTGCTCCATTTTTATAACTTCCCATTCATACTTTTATAAGGAAAATTACTTATTCAGAGTCTGAGTTTTTTAATTTGATGCATTAATTCCATTGTAAAGGGGTTCCAAGTAAAAATTCTAACTTTATAGTTCACAGCCAGCTATACATAAACCCTCCTAATGTTCCTGTAAAATACTTGGCAAATTTCTTCTTCTCTATCTTGCTGTCTTCTCTGTCTCTGAATTTCTCTCTCTCTCTTGCAGGCGTGCACACTCTCTACACACACACAAACACACTCATGCATGTACTCTTTTGAAAGCCTACCCTCATAATAAGTGGCACTGATCATGCATTCAAGCACAGACTCATGGAAAAATTTCCACTAAATATAAAGTCATTGGAACAAGATTGGAAAACTCACTAAGTAGAAGAACTTGTGATATGTCAGTACACTTGATCTTAGCCAAAAGGCCGAGAAGCGATTGTGATATGTCAGTAAATATAGTTTTAAAGCATTCTGAAAGGTTCAATCTACTTACTTTTCACCTTTCTCTTTTTTAACTCTGGTTTATTAAAAAACAACTTATCTTTTTACCTCCTGGTTACAAGTCTAAGGCCACCAGTGTATTCTTCCCTTTATTATACTTCCATTAATCTTTTCTTCAAAAATGATAGAAAGACGAAATGCTTGTAAAAACAACAAAACAATGAGAATGAATTTGGTAGCGAGTAGAGAGAATTTGTGCATTCCTTAATAGAAATCATAGTTTCTGTATAGAAAGGTAGCCTTGCAGAAAGAGAAAGTTTTCTAAATGCAAAGTATTCTGAGAATTAAAGTCTTTCTTTTACCCCAACGTATCATGCTTCTGGGAAATGAGAATAAGGGCCAATCTCTTCTTTTGCCCAAGAAGAAAACCTTTTGAACACAGACAATTTGACTGAGTCAGCATTTCTCCAAGTACATATATTCTAAATAACTACCAAAGATATTAGATGTTGCACAAAAGTAAACATACAATCCACAATCCTATGTGAGTGATTTTTTAAAAAGGCTAATAAAAGGTTAATTTATAAAGCATTTTTCTTAACTTAGTATCTCTTAGAATTTTTATTATGCTAATATGCATTGTAATGAGAACCATGGAGACAGCAAGCTGCAGTTTGCAGCATTTACAACTTTACAAACTTTACTGTAAACCAACACCTTCCTACCCCAGTTATCTTGCGGGATTAGTATTTCCAAAGTGGGTACAATTATCTCAAAATATATGTCAGTCTACCTTTAATCTAGTAATATAATAACCTTTTTAAAAAGATGTATTTATTTATGCATACTTGGGTACAGGGTATGCATATATCTAGGGTATAGCAAAAACTAGGGTACAGGTCAGAGGTATGGGGAGTGAGAGGATTCAATAGAGACAGAGCAGGGAGCAGAACAGGCATATCTACTGAAATACACTGCTGAGGGGAGCAGTGGGCAAGGCAGAAGAGGTCTGTTGCACCATGTGTGTCACCTCCTTGGCCGGGGATCGAACTGACGCTGCAGTGGCTGTGGATAGCTTGATAGTTCTGTGACTTAACTCCTTGTGCCACCAGGGACAGTCCATAGTAATATAATAATGTTAATCTATATAAATAAAACCATATAAAAATAAGAATCTGTTGCAAAAACAAGTTAAATGAAACAAAAAAGGCTTTCATAAATGAGACAGACCTGAGAACAAAGCATTCTATTTCATGGTGTATGCAATATATTCTTCGGTAATCCACTCTTCTTTCACTACTAGCTCACCAACCCTTTCTCAATAAACTTGTCAGTTATCTCTATTTGCTTGTCTAAATTCAAGAGAAGCCAGTATTTATGGCGTAATTAATTAGCATCCCACAAACTGAGCTGATCCCCTAGTGCCAGGTCAGTTCATGGTTATCTGAATTGTAAGTTGTGGCACGTTCACACAAGGCTTGCCTAATGTCCATTTAGAATGTATCCTGACCTATTATGTTTTCCTGATGAGGGGGCTATTAAAAAATAAAATTGAGCATGACCAAAATCTCTTGGTAGAGGATAAAATTACAAATTAAGGAGAAAAAGAATAAGCATCATTCTGAAAATATAAAATAGAGACAAACCTCTGAAAACAACCTTGTGAAAGAAGCATAAGACAAAGAATAAAGCATTGGGCAAACTCAATAGAGTTCCAACAGACATTAATTAAAAGAAGTTTCAGTAGTGAGACTGTTGAATAGGAGGAGAAAGCAAAATGACATTAAAAGAAGGAGGGTGTCGGGCCCTCCCTGGTGGCGCAATGGGGTGAGCGCCGCTCTGTGAAGCATCCGCACAGCACAGCAGCACAAGTTTGATCACTGGCCACGGAGGGGACCCACATGGCATGGCAGACCTCTCCTGCCTCGCCCGCTGCTCCCCTCAGCAGTGTATTTCAGTCGATCTGCCTGTTCTGCTCCCCACTCTGTCTGGTGAATCTTCTCACCTCCCACAACTCTGGCCTGTACCCCAGCTCTTGTGTGCATAAATAAATGAATCTTTAAAAAAAACAAAAAAAGGAGGGTGTCAAGAAATAAAAGTAAATAGTATAATTTAAATATGCATCATGTGCAGTAAAAGGAAAACAATAGTATAGACATTTCAATATTTAATGTGAAAGGGATAAAAACAGAAAAGATGGCATTTATACAAAACAGAAAATATTGGTTCAACCCCAGGCTCTCTTAATTCTTCACCTATGACCTCTGAAGTTCACAATGGTCAAGCATCTTCCCTATATTCAGTTATTACTGTGATAGTCCAGTAGAAGGACACTTACTAGAAGCTGCTTTTCTGTTCATAAACTATATATCACAGTGCATAGAGATAAGTCACGTTTCTTTTGTTCTCCACTACTGTTTCTAACCATTTTTTGTCCTTTTTTCTGTCATAAATTTCAACCTTTTGAAAATTATGTATTAAACCTTTGCCATTTGTTACTCTCTATTTGTGTCATCTCCATGTCTTTTGTAAAACAATATTTGGGCAATATTTCTTGATGGTATGAACATTCATTTGAATAATTTCTTCTGGCCTTTCAGTTATTTTGATATTCAAAGTCCTGGTGATCTTTTGTTTTTAATCCAATAATGGCCACACATAAGTGGATATTCTGATTTTGTTCTAGCAAAAACTACCCCACCTTCATAATCAAAAAAGGCCTCCCTTTTCCTGGTGACTTTTTAATTCTTCCAGTTCACCCAACCTACAATAGAATCTCCAGACCACTGATCCTTCTAGAACACTGATACCTTTAATCTGATTAACTCAGCTACATTTTCAGTGTTCATCTCAACTCTCCAACACATACTCTCCACCACAAATTTGATTTTCCACCCACCCAAACATTCTGTTCCAAGACTGCAATATTCAGTATCTATCCCTTTGTACAAATAAACAATAAACATATTAAATTTTTTTCTTTTGCTCAGTCCCCACCATTAGCTCATTGGCCTACTTTACTTTACCACCACGATATGCCCCAAGTCCATCCACAGCTCAATGGCCTATCATGGTGGCTTGAGCCACCATTTCTTCCTAACTGAATTGCTGTATGAGGCACTTAACTGGATTTTCTGTTTTCACTCTTCCCTCCTTCTAATCATTCATGGCATTGTAACAAGGGAAAAAAATTTCAAAATGTGAAGTGAATCTTATCTCTTCCCTTTTTAAAGCCCATCAGTGTTTTTCCACCTCTAAGTGCATTGTGACTTTAAGCAATCCACCCCTCAGACCTCAGTTTCTACTGTTATGTCTCATTCACTGTGCCTCAGACCTTCTGACTTTGTTTCATTTATTTGAACAGTCCATACCCACACCCCTCATACCTCTACTTATATTTTCCAGAAAGTATTTTTCTCATGACTATTTAAAATTACCACTTTCTCCCTCACCTTTCATTACCACTTTCTAGTAATTTAATGTGTCTTACACTTGTTTATTGTTCATATCTTCCTGATAAGATGAATGTAGGGTCCACAAAAACAAGGATACCTTTGGTCCCCCCTGATGGCACAAGGAGTTAAGTCTCAGCACTATGAAGTTAACAGCAGCCACTCTAGTACAAGTTCGATTTCCAGTCAGTGCGCTAACTGATATGGCACAGCAGACCTCTCCTGTCTTGCACGCTGCTCCCCTCAGCAGTGTATTTCATTCATTCTGCCTGTTCTGCACCCCACTGTGTCTCTGGTGAAGTCTCTCACCACCCCAACGCCACATTTGAATGCATAAATTAATCTTAAAAAGAAAAGGATATATTTATTTTCTTTACTGTGGCATCTCTAATAGCTAAAACAAGCCCTGCTATTGAATTGCTACTCAACAAGAAGCCAGAAAAATCAACATAGAAACTGCAAGTAAATACGCAACTGGGAAAAAAAAAAGCATTTTTATAGTTGAAAAGTGACATGAGTATTCAGATGGTCATATATATGAAAGAAATAGCCTTGATAGAGTCACAATAGGTTTTAGAAAGTTGTAATAAAGAATGAAAATTTTTTTTCAGACTTTTCAACTGCAACAGAGTCCAAGGTCAAGATATATACAAAGATATAGCTGCTACTTCAAGAAGTTTACAACCAGCATAATTTTTTTTTCATATAAATGGAACTGAAAGTCATTTTCAGAGATATTATGGCTTAGGAAAGTTACCACCAACTCTCTTTGGATAAGTAAAATATGAAATAAATAAAATAAAAACAAGTATCGAATAAAAATATCAGATCCCCAATATAAAAAGATTTTTTTTTAATCCAGGAATCTCAATAGAACTATACCTTGTCAGGTATTTTATACACTTACAAAATACATCTCAGTGTGCTTACACAGCTTTTTTTGTAAGTCTTTTACATACCAGAAATTACATTTCCCATTACACACATTCCAGATTTTAAATGAAGTTTCTTTCCACCCAATATAAGTAATTAAAATAGTAATTGGTTCTATTCAACTGAACTTTTAAAAGTATATTTGCCTTTGTGACACTGTAAGAGGATAGTGGTCCAATTTAAAAAAAAAAAAGAATCTCTCTCTCTCGTTCTCTCTCTATTTCCCTCCCCTTCACATAAGAGGAAATTCCTAGGACTCTATAAATGCAGTTTTCATCATTTAAAAACTTAAATTCTATTGTCTTTGAAAGACCTCAATTGCTAAATTACTTTTAACTTAGAAAAACTAATAAACCATCCTGTACCAGATCTTATCAACAAGCCTTTCTTTATATCACTGTTATGTCATTGACTATGACTGTTCTTTCATTAGCAACAGTGAGTGGAAATTATTGGATCTTAATTAGACAGAAAAGTTCACAGTGAGGGAGGGGCCTCCATGGTGGTGCAAGGGGTTAAGTTGTGGCATTATGAAGCTATCAGGAACTAATGCAGAAGGACTTCGAACCCCAGTCAGGGAGGTGATCCACAATGGGGCAGAGAACTCTCCTGTCTCATCCACTGTTCCCCTCAGCAGTGTATTTTAGTCAATCTGCCTGTTCTGTTCCTTACTCTGTCTCCAGTAAATTCTCCCACACCCACTCCTGCACCTCTGGCCTGTACCCCAATTCTTGTATGCATAAACAAATGTTTTAAAAAAAATTCATAGTGAGAGACTTAAAAGAAAATAGAGTGTTAATAGTAACTGCTTCTAGTTGTATAAAAAGAAGTGCTATTTTTCTTCCCATTAATCTAATTTTTTAACATTTTTCTCATAATGGACATGGGTTAATGATAGGGGTGAAAAAAACTTTGATTTTAAAATCCATGTATTGCCTGGAAAAAAATAGGCATATCAAGCTGCACTTAAGTTGTTTTTTATACCAGCATGAATGAAGAAATTGAGCATGGGATGAATAAGGGTGAGGGTAGGAAAAAAGGGAGAGAGAAGACCAGGAGGGAGGGAATATATTAAAGCACAGGAAGTTTCTATAAAGTAGGAATAGGGGTAGGGAAGAACCTCTAGTAATGTATTGTTATGATAATCGCATCCCCCAGAAATACTTTTTTTGTGTACTTTTAAATAAAATTAAGTTACTTATCTATTTTTCACTTTAGCTTAAGGCCGACTTGATTTTGCTTAAGTCAAAATAACATGTACTACAATATTATCAGACTACTATTTTTGACATTACAAGTAGATTTAACAACAGTCTATCCATTCTGTCATGTATTAATTCATTCCCTAAATATTTATTTAACAACCACTAGTAGAATGAATGAGATAGACACAGGTTTTAAATGCTAGTGGAAGTATGTAAGTAGAAATGGAAAATTAAAAGTCAATACAAAGTCGAGACAATGTTAAATGTTGCTACGAAGAAAATGAAACAGGTTAATCTAACATAGACAAAATAGGGAAACTGAAATTTGACATTATTCTAGGATCTACATAATACCCAAGTAAAACATTTAAAAAATATTGATTTGCTCAGGATTATGTCCAAAAGTCTGTGTTCAGGGAGAAGAGAATAGTAAGAAAAAGTTACCACTTTTTTGGAACTCATAATCTGTGGATTTACAGACACCTGTGGTCCCCAAACTAACAGGACCAGAATCACTTGGTATTCTTGAAAAATACAATTTCCTGGGCTTGACCCTAGCCCTACTGAACCAGAAACTGGGGAGCAGGGGGTCCAGCAGTCTATACTCAGATGATTCTGAGGTACGCTAAAATTTGAGAACCACTGCCTTATTTTCTTCTCAGCTCAATCTGCTAATAATGACCATTTTTCACAAGAAACAGGAAAGTAGGTACAATTTCAATGTTTCCTTTTTATCCTCATTATCATGGTGTCCTACAACCATCCCAGACCAGGTAGGTTCATCATGGTTCAAGCAGCTTCCTTGTTTTCTTAGCCGTTCTCATGACATTCTCTACTGTTCTCCGCTAGTCTCCACCGTACTTCGCCATACTGCACCGCCACACTTCGGCTCTTGTTTTCCCCATGACACCACCTTCATACACCCAGTCTCTCAGCCCAGGTGTGCCTATATATGCATGCCCACACCCTACTCCAGGTGCCACCATCAGGCATGCGTACAAGACCGCAGGTGTCTATCATTGATGCTAACAGCAGGAGGGCAGAAAAACCTGCTAACTTCCATTTACCCTACACATGGACTATGCAGAAAGTCATAGATACTGCATATTGACTCACAAAGTCTAAAAAAGCATAGTCTTTATTACTGAATAGGGAAGAGCAGAGATTTCCCTTTACAAATCACTCTGTCATCAAAGTGATGACCGACTATAGGGTAAATGGAAGTTATCAGGTTTCTCCGCCCTCCTGTCGTTAGTGTCGATGATCAACACCTGAGTTCCTACACGCATGCCTGAGAGCGACACCTGGAGTAAGGTATGGACATGCGCAAATGGGTGCACCTGGGCTGAGACACGGGACATATAGGGCGGCATCATGGGGACACCAGTGGGAGGAGAGGCAGAAGAAGCAACAGCAGAAACAGTAGCAGCCCACAGAGTGAAGATTTGCTGGGGACTAGGAGGCCTGCCAGCCTCTTGGCCCCCGACCCCCTGCCTGGTCACCTCTGAAACAGAAAGATTAATAAAAACCTGAAAAAGCCAACTAGGACTCCAGGACTCCCCCTTTACCTGTCTGCCTGAATCCTATAGAACCTGCCCTGTGCCTTCCTGCCACCACACTGACCTACAAGAGAGTCCATGTAGGAGCCAGCAGCTCTTTTGTACCTCTAAATAAAAAAAGCATTGTTTTCACAAAACCCCCAATTAAGAGGACTGTTATTAATAGATACTTCTTTTTCTGGCCCTAAGAAAAGCATGGTGCTTTATGATGAGCTAATGTCAAAACAAATGGCTGTGGTTTGTTAGCTCTTAGTGCATAGATGTGGATGTGGAAAGGATGATGTGAGAGAATTTTTATGATTGTAACTATCCCAGAAAAAGAGCAAAGATGTTGGCACAGCAATTTCTAATATTCAGTATTTAGTATATTGAATATATATTACACTTCCTCTAATGAGACTTTAATATGCTTTATACTGTTAAGACAGGAACAGGTATGATGCTGCTAATTTCTCTCTTCAGTTGTAGAAATTATATTTAAGCACTCAGATGTCAGTAGCATTACCATCAGTTCTCTATGTCATAAACTAAGTTAGGGTGTTATGCTATTTTCTCCAGTGAAATGAGAAAAAAACAGGGAGTTAGGAAAAAGCATATGAGACCATTCTCTCAGGTACATTTGCCTTATCTCAAAGTAAACTAAACTTCAAATTAAATGTATTTTCAGTGTTAAGAATAAGGACCGATATCAAGATTGTAGACCCAAAATGAAACTTTCACCCAAAATGAAACTTTCAAATGGCTGTAAAAACAAACAATTCTGAAAGATTCTATTCAGCAGATATAACTACTTTTGCTGAATTTTGCAAACAAATAAACAAAAAATTCCTTGCCAGAATAATGCTACAAATTTATAAACTTTGCTTATAAATAAACTCAGCATCATACTGATTTCTTATTCCATCATTTCCAACATTCATGCAATTCTGAGATTTTGTGTTTCGCTCCAGTTTTGAAAATTATATCTGCTGTGCTTCTTAGCAGTCTAGAGAAGGACACTTAGTCAGAATTATCTTCATCTGTCCAGCTGACAGGGCTGTCACAGACTTGTTATTACTCTTGGTGAGCTCTGTTCTTTTATGTCTAAAACGTGTTTGTGACGAAGCCAAACTAATTACACAATTTCAATCTCAAATCACTCCAAGTTTCTGGTAAATTAGAGTGTAGAAAGTGTACAAGTTTTATTCATTCACTTTCAGATGTGACATGTACTGCTAATACCACATGAAACCCAGTTAAAGAAAATGCAAAATTATTGAATAAAAAATCATATAATGAAATTCCTTTGACCTATAGTATATCAGGCATTTTAGGAACATAGTTGTAAACAAAACAAACAAACAAAAAAACACTGCAGGGGCCTCCCTGGTGGCAAAAAGAGTAAAAAACATGATGAAATGGTCCACAGTAACTGCAGCAAGAGTTTGATCCCCAGTCAGGGAGGGGACTCTCATGGGGCAGCAGAGCTCTCCTGTCTCACTCATTGCTCCCCTCAGCAGTGTGTTTCAGTAGATTTGTCTGCTCTGCTCCCCACTCTGTCTCTGGTGACTCTTTTCACCCCCCACACCTCTGGCATATACCCTGGTTCTTGTATGCTTAATCTTAAACACACACACACACACACACACACAATCATGCATCAATATACAAAGCAATTTGGGATGAATTAATAATTATAATAATTTCACAATTTATATTAAAATATTTCATTGAAATATCTCTGATCCTTTAATAAAAGTATCTCAAAATGGAATAAAGAACAGAAACCTAAAAATTACAAGAGGTAAAATTTCTGTAGTAAATACAACATATACTTAAAAGTAGTAATTGTCAATGAAGTCTATAAGGGATATAAAGAAGAAGAAAATATAATTAAAGTTTATGGATGAAGAGATAAACAGGTGTCTTGTAAAGAAAAAAAAAATAATGAAAACAGTTATCTAACAAAAAAGAAGGATGTAGGAAGCTTACCATAAAACAGAAACAATGTGAACTCGTGATTTGGAAAAGAAATCTCTTTGGCAACTCTCTTAGTAAAGTGCCCTGTACAATGTCATACAACTGAGGTGATCTTATATGGCCCCGTAACACCACATAAAGATCGAGCAAGGAAAAAAAAAACGATTCTTTGTCATGCTGCAGAGAAATCTCAAAGTGGACCAAGACTATCCTTGAGAAAGAACAAGATATTTTTCACAGATTTCGGAGGCATTGCTGAGAGGGAGAATGAGACATATGAAACTTTTTGTTGTTCACCCTCAATTAAAAAAAAACAAAAAAATATAAAATTAAATGGAAAAAACAATTTGTGAAAAGATGTAAACCCAAAAGGATATACACAAAAACCATGTGTTTAAGCAATATTTCTAACTTTATATTGGCAACTCTAAATTTGTATTGGTTTTTAATAAGCTTGGGAATTTTGACTCTTTCTTTTTCTATTAAATAAATTTTGACCCATTTCTCTATCAGTTGAATAAAGGCTGAAAATAGAGAACTCTAATCCATAGACTTTGAGGAAATAATAGAGAAACATGGATGTGTTACTGGTGGGTGTGGTGTGGTAACATATCAGAAGAGGTGTGAACCTATACCTGTAAATAAGATTCATTGTTACAAACCAATGTTACTTCATTTAAAAACAAAAAAAAGGACAGTTCAATAGAAGAATCACATATAATTTATGTGTTGCTAAAACATACAACTCAAGAACAGATGTAATTTTACTCTTATCCCTTTCTCTCCTAGAGATAAAACCCCTAAATTATTAATAATGAGATAGTAACAAGTTAAGTGTAAACTATGAGATAAATCTCAATAGGAAGGAGAAGACTGTGTATAATACTAAGTGAACCTCCTTAACACAATTCTGGGGATGGGAACAGGATCTGCAGGGCTGACACACCCAGTGGAAATGATTGGACTCACAGACATCACATGTAGCAATGAAGTTGGATCATTAAAAAATGCTTAGCCTGAAGGACTCTGGTGAAGGTTTTGGAAAATTAAATGAGCTCCATATACCAATCAAGAGTCAATCGATCATCCAGAACCTGCAACCTCAGCTTCAGTGAGACAATAATCTTTTATTTCTTCCTGGCTAAGGAAAATATAGAAATCTATTGGATAGATTTGTTGTAACTCCAAGAAGGCAATAAGAATGCCTTAAGGCATTAAGAACAAGTGTGCCTAGTAAGAATGACAATAAAAATATAAAGATAATGAGAAATCATCTATATGCACCGTATTGATAATCTCACTTCTTTAGAAAAATTTACGTAACTAAAGCAATTAAATCTGGTACTATACTCATGATTTAAATTTCATACTTGGGAAATTTGATCAAATTAATGCAATCAGTATTTAAATAACTGAAAAATTTTGCTTTTTTTTCAACTTATACTAGTTTTCTAGGTGTTCAAGTATTCGAAAGAATACTCTTTAGTAGATCTACAATATTAAAACATTGAAAATTACTTAATTTGTAAATTTGTAATTTACTTAAATTACAAATAGTTTTAAACATCACTCTCTATGTATTAATGTATTAACCTGTTAAGCATTAATGTTAATAAGAATGTAGTTCTGGAGTGCTAGGTCCCTTATCACAGTATCTGTTACCCTTATTATGGCACTATGAGCTTCACAGTGGATATGTCATAAAAATGATCAAACTCTAGCACATGGAGATTAAGTATGTTCTGGGTTGCACATCATGTAATCCTGGGTAGATGTTTTCACTTGCTCCTATTTGTAATCAAATGATGTCGTGCCTATGTTCTCACTCATATATAATGAGCATCACGAGTCACTTACATTTGATTCAGTCTACATTCTTCTCTGAATGTGAACACACTGAACCTTGATCAGGTTGTATTAAGGTAGTGTATTTACATTTACACAAGTGACAAATGAACCTTACAGTAAGATGTTCTCTTAGTTTCTCACACCTCTACTCTAAAGATGTCAATGAAGCAAGAACTCATTAAAAAAAAAAATCTTTGGAAAGAAGTCTCTGAAGAAAATGTGCTTGCCCTATCCCATAATTCATTTTTTGAATGACAGTAATAATGTATGAAATAAACATTCTGAGTTCCAAATCATTTCGACACATTAAAAAAAAAACTATTTTACTTCTGTTCAAAATACCAAGAACTAGAGAGACATACATAGTTCTGAATCATTTAATGTTCTTTCCAGAATTCAATACACTCCATTTAATTCCAATTTTATAGTTGTAAACAAGGTGAAAAGAGAATATGCAATGAGTCAAGACTATAATTCTAGAAAGGACCAGTTTCACCCTGCTCAGCATCAGCCAGGAGCATAAATTTCCATCTTACTGTTACAGTTCTATTGGTGTTTAATGGTCAAACTTCAGCAAAACTCAGTTATGGCTGCAATAACAATGTAAAACCAGAAAACATGTAACAATAGTAGTTTCCTAAAAGTATGCATTGTTGCATGACAAAGTTATATTGTTATCCTTCTAAGGATACAGATCAATACAAAAGCTAAGTAGCTTTAAAACTCCAAGTCAGAGTTCATAACTCTGTCACTTAGATGGGTATATCCAAATTCCACAGAATTAACCTGAAAGATGTCATAGGATGGATGAAGATAGCAGTGTCTCTATTTCTACTTTTATGTACTCAAATTGTCCTCCAGTCCCAGAGAAAAAGATGTCATCCTTCTTTCCAGGATTGCTTTTAACTTCTATTTAAGTTCCTTGATTTTATCCAGTATCCCTTTTGACCTTGTTCCCACAATTTTTACCACTCTGCATTTTATTAACTTATATAAGGATAATAATCCACTGTTGGCAAAATGTCACACACATTGAGTTCACAACAATTTTAAAGGTAGAAATAATAGCCTTCTATATTCTAAATTGAACTTGGTTGTACATTTTCTATCATCTAAGCTCTGCAGAGATCAGTAGTCAACATCTGGTCTCTGCAGAGACCAGTAGTCAAAATGGACATCTAGATCTCTACTATCTCCTCATTAACAATTTCAAATTATCTGTTAGTCTCCGGCCTGGCACACTCTCTGTTGTTCCCTTTTCTGGTTGTTCTCATCTATCAGGTCTGACTGCCTCAGCTTATGGTCTGCATGTGGCCTGGAACCATGGAACTGTGTGACACTGATGTCTATGATCAGGACTTATTCAACAGCCCCCTTTCCTCTCCAAGACTTTCTCTCAATTCACTTCAGAGACATACTGTGGACCTTTTCACAGCTCAAATCCACTCCCTTTCTGAAATCTTTTCCTATTGTACGCCTGTTCTATCTTTCAAAGCCATGTCATAGTCTGAACTCTCTCAACTGCGTCGTTTACTACAAACCTACCAACTTTGTTCTGTATTCACTCCCCTTTCTGCCCAATTTTAATCCAGCACAAGATCTTTAGGATGCATGACTCATTTCTCTTTTGTACTATATCTCATTCATTCAACCAACCTTTAAAATCACATCCCTAGAGCAGATTACATCCTACTTTATTAATTTTATTGCTGAAAAAAAAGCACCTAAGAGGGAAGACTGGTACTACAGAAAATGCATGGTTTCTACCTCAGCTGGATCTTGAAAGTTTCCGGGGTAGCCTTCTGAGCCTCATTATGTAGCAGCTCCTCCATTCTCCTCAGTTGCTGTTTCAATCTTTTGCATTTCTTAGAAAACCATTACTCAGCCACATCCTCCCTCAAACTCAGTAAGTCAATTTGTCTTATATTTAACCAAGAACATTTATGCTGAAATAAGTCATTTTTTCCTCTACAAAATTACCTAATCTAGATCCTTCCTTTTTTACCTTTGTTTTGTCTTAGAAAACACCACACTACTCCTGTATGATTTTCCTTCTGCCCCACACTTCAATCACACTCACAACACTTGTGACACCAGATGTGTGGGTTTTTCTCTCCAAACACTAAAAAACTTTAAAATATCAGCTGTTTATCCAATAATTTAATTCACTGATGACACTCTCTACCAGGATATAGCATCAGATGCCACAAGTTAAGGGCTCAGTTCCCCAAGACTGCCCTTCCCTTTACCTGAGATATCAATCACAAGTACAGGTTGCTACCTGTGCTTCTGACCTATTAGCTATAAGCCAGATGTTACCACAACTGTCTCCTCACATCAATTAATTGTTAAAGCATCTCACAGAACTGCTTTATAAGAAAGCATATACATAGGCATAATGAAAATATTTGTTTATGCTTTGCCATTTCAAAAAAAGAAAAAAGATATGATAAAGGATACAGATGAGCATTCAGGTGGAAGAAAAATAAGGGAAGTTATGCAGAAAGGACCAGAACTTCTGTGCCCTCTCTGAACAGACCAATCTCTTTGCATCTCCAGGTCTTCACAATGTAGAATCCTGTTCTTTCAGGTTTTTATGGAGGTTTCATCATATAGTCAGGGTGGTTAAATTATAGGTCACTGGCAATTGAGCATCCTCCAGCTCCTATCTCCTTCCCAAAGGCCAAGGGAATGGAATTAAAAGTCCCACACCTCTAATCATATAGTTAGTTGTCCTGGCAAGTAGTCTCCATTCTTAGGTGGGATCAAAAAAATTCAGATATTCACATAACAAAATATATCTTTATGACTCTCATCACTTAGGAAACTCCAAGGGTTTTAGGTGCTCTACCAAAAATAGGGGAAATGACCAAACATATATTTCTTACTATAAATCATATTACTGATTTATAGTAAGGAGTTGTGTGCAGGTAGTGTATTGAGAATGGATCCTAGAAAGAGCATATGAAGAGGAGGAAAATGAAATAAGTAATAATGGAAAACAAATAAAAGTATAAGTGGTGAGAGTGCTGCCCTGGTAAGCAACTGTTTTTTGTTTATGTACAATCTTCTCAGAAATCTAAAGAAATACAAGAATTGTTCCTACAAGGGACAACATTCAGAAGTATTTACTGATCAGCTCCACATAAATCTGGGCAAGGGTTACACCAGTAGCATGAGCTCCCAGATTAATATTTCTAAATTTTTCCAGTACAAGACTTACTAGTTGGTAGTTTACTTAGTATCTCTCATAGACTGTTCATAGGCATGTGAAACTTACCATGCTGAAAACCAACTTGTCATCCTGTACTTCCCACTAACACACACACACACACACACACACACACACCCCTGTTCTTGCTGTAATCTCTCCATTATTATCTACCTGACTAAGCTATAAAACCAGAAATCATTCCTGATTCCTTCTTTTAATATCTTAACCCAATATTCTACAATTCCCACTGAGTATTGCCTCTTGAATTGTTTTCAAATTTATTTTCTTTCTCTATATTCCTACTGCCATTATCTTATTTCAGATTCTCATCACTTTTTACTCTGATTCCTCCAATTTCTATATAGACAATTTCACTGGTTTCTGATCACCCTTCAATTAGTTGCAATATCAGGTTTTCAAAGTCCAGATCTGAGCCCCTGATACACAGACTCATATGCATACACTTTATTTGGAAATTACCCCAAAAGGCATGTAGATCAGGATGTTAAGTGGGAAAAAGTCATATAGCTGTGGGTAACTGGGACCTCAGCAGTCTATTGATGAGGGTGTTCTGTAGACCATATATCATGTTTGGATTCTTCTTACCAAAAATTGCAAAATCTTGTTAGTTGCTCCTAGACTGCCCAGAATATAAACAAGCCCTTGGGCAATAAAGCCCTCATCAGAAAACAAGTCCTTGGACAATAAAGCAAATAAATAACAACTTAATTTGGAAGCTAGCAATGCTTGAGAACAGTCTACAACAGTTATGTGTTAATACAGATTCTGGGGGTGGGGATGGTTGATTCTATAGCTTTTGCTATGCCACTATTTCCTTCATGCTTAAAAACGTTCAGCGTGATCTCATCAAGATGGTGATATAGGTGGTTCCCAACTTCAGTGTCCATGACATAAAGATCATCTAGCAACTATCCACAGACAAGTCACTATTGTGAAAATCCTGGAAACTAAATATAAGATCAAAGCATACTATGAACCACAGAGACTGAGAAGGATCACATGAGAAGGGTAAGAGGAGGGACTACACTCTGACAGCTGACTTCCCACAGACCCACACAGTACAGCAGTGAGTTAAGCCCACAGTTTCTCCAATGGAAAATGAGAGCCCAAGGTGACCATACAGGTCCCACAGTAAAGCACAATGTTTCCCTGGAGAGATCTTCTTGGGAATAATAACATGGGGGTCACTAATAATCTCTGGAACTTGACCACTGGGGATCAGATAGAGATAGAAAAAGTTGTGTGTGGGGGTGGATTGGGGTGGGAAGGGAAAGACATCAGCGCTGAAATACTGGCAGTCTTTCTACTTGCAGAAGATAAAGCAGAGACCCCACCCAATAGACACAACATAATTCTCTCATTCCTTCAACTTCTAACTTATCAGTTACTCTCTTTCACATATCAGTCAATAGTCTTGGTTCCCTTCTGCCCCTGACATGTAGTGCTTTTTTGTGCTTTACTTCGTTTAATCTAGTTTTATTGAATTTTAAGTCCCTGCCTTGTACAACCTTCGTAGAAACTATGACAGTCAACTCTTCCTGTATAAAAGATAGCACCCACATTTTTGGGCCTGTCACTCAAAGTAGGCTTAGCATAGACTGTCTTTTCAGTGGCAATACCAGGCAGTGATTAGGAATTGGTGTCTGAAGAATAACTACTTTATTTCAAATCTCAGCCAGTGTTGTGAAGTGAGAAGATTCTTCACTCTAACTGAATCTCGGTATTTTCACTAGAAAGAGAAGCATAAAATATTGTAATTGCTGGGTAGATGGCCAGATTAAGTGAGATAAAGCACATACATACCTGAAGCACAGTAACTATAGTTACTAATAAATGTAGCCATTATTAGTTTCTAAAACAGTTTCCATTCCAGAAGGCATGACTGATTTCTGTTCTATAAATTTGACTAGCACACTTAGGCCTCAGTTACTTTCCTCATATAATGAGCTACAGCATTTTATGGTGCCTATCCATCCCTTTAAATAATTAAATACTAATCATTTTTCAGTCATGATATCATTCTACCTTCACTCTCAGGGTTTATCAATTTTATAATAAGTGAGTTCCTTCTCTGAAATCATTTAAGAGGTAAAGGCATCTTTTGTGTCACTCAATGAACTATTATCAGATAATTATTGTTAAAGGTTCCAGAATATGCAGTTTGCTTACTAGCCAAAATCTGAGTTCCTTGAAGATAGGAGAAAAGGGAATTTTTCCTCCATAAAGTTGTGTATTCTCATTATTTTCTGCACTTTACACCTATTAGGTGGTTAGTTCACTGAAATTAAATAACAAGCTCTAAATATAGAAAGGATAATATACATGTAAGCAAGGGCCCATATTGATGATACTACTTGTATCAACTTTATCCTTTATCTTTCTGGTGAAATTATCTATTTGTTCCCATAAAATTAGACACAGCTGCAGGTATTAACTATGAACTTTGCCTTTGTACAGTTCAGAAAGTGTGCAGTGAACACACCCTTTTTAAAAATTGTAAAAAATATATTTATTGTGCATAGAAGAATTGGGGCATAGGCCAGAAGTACAAGGGTGAGAGAATTCACCAGAAAGAGGGGAGTGGAACAGGAAAATTCACTGAAATACACTGCTAAAGGGGAGTAGCAGGTGAGACATCACCACTGCCATAACCTGATGGGTTTGCTCACAGTACTTTTGCACTTGTGCCATATATGGGTTAGCTCCCTGGCTGGCAATCGAACTCAGGCCATCCATAGAGGTGATGGTGCTGAGACTTAACTCCTAGGCCACCAGGGAGGCCCATAAACTCAATCTTGATTTAAAACCAACATTGGCGTCAACACTATCACAAAGCATCTGTGCACTGCATACACTCATGTGCACACGCATAATGAGACTAGCTTAAAATTAGGAATTAGTTTTGAACCATCTGTTTTATTTCAAGGGTCTTCATCCTGGCACTTCATGCATTTGATCACCAACAAACAAACTGAAAAAGCATCTTCTTAGTATGGGGGAAATATATAACTGCTGACCATATTGTCACTTTTCCCTTTCATAGTATTAAGCTGCCAAAAGATATTACACATGTCTTTAATATTTATTATATATATTTTAAATTTTTGTGCACTTTAGGTTTATTTTACCCAGTTATAAAATGAAAAGATTATTTGAAGCATGGAGGAATGAGCTGACAATTGGAAACACCTGAATGGCAAATATTAATTATCTGAATAATTATCTTAGGTTATTTTAGTATATTTTGCCATTTCTTTTGGAAATGTCTCTATGGGAATCATTTTAGTTTTAAAGCTATTACATGGAAGCTAACTCTAAATCTAGAATATAACAAAAAAGAACGATTTTTCATGTAATTTAACCTCTTCGATATATTTTCTTAGAGGATCTAAATAATGCTGTAAAATAAGTTGAGTATTAAGAATAGTAGTCAATACTTAGGTATAAAATACTCTGCAGCAGGAATTGCTCTAAAAGCCCTTGTGTGTGTGTATTAGTGTGTGTATATGCACATAAGTAGTATATATACATATTACATACATGTACACATATATACAGCATACATAATATTGTTTCCCATATTACAAATGAAGAAACAGATCAAACTGCATGTCCAAGATCATAGTGCTATTTGTACTGATCCAATTACTGTATCATATATTTTATAACTACCTAAAAACATCAACCTTGTATGAGTCACACTATTTACATATAATTTTCTCTTGGCCTAAATTCTCTCAAGAATTTTTTTCTACTCTATCTATATTATATATATTTTAGATCTTTAGGAATTGTAGAATGTAACATACACACACATATATCTATATGCACATGTACAAATACACATACATCCATGAAACAAGAGCATTGCCATGACTGATCTTCATCATGTAATCTGTAATATTCTGTAATCTTCTTATCACCACTGCTATTACATATGATGGATTTGCTTACAGCATTTTTATAATGACCTTCCCTTTCTTTTCATTAGAATGCTACCCATTAAGTCCTATCTTCTCAAGTAAGTGTACTCATATATTTTAATCCCCATACTCTCCTTTAAAATCTCTGCTCATCATTATTACAGGCTAAATGTAGGAATCAATGCATGTTCTTCTCAGTTGTATGAGGCACTAAATGCCATGCCTCTTCTTAACAATGAATATCATTTGATTTGTTGATTGATCAATAAGCACAATCATCCCTTCATTTTCTCCTATTTCATAATAATATAGCTTAAGAACATGTAAATTATCATTACCATAAAGAGTAATTGAGAGAAAATACCATCTTCTAGGCCTATTGTCAATAGAGCTATCATATCCTTATTTTTCTTTTGAAGACACCAAATATCATACAAGTATTTGCAAAAATTATATTCAACCAAAATATGCATCGAATAGGTAAAATAATTTACTAAATTTATGTAAATTAGTTCATCTACAGGTAAGGTAAAATTGATAAATGTAGAATTTTTTAAAATGTTTTTCCAAATTGCACTTTTACAAAGGATTTGCTTTTCTCCTAGGTGAGTCATCTTTTCATAATGATTCATAATCTTCTTTTACAGAGTCCCTTAAAACCAGACTTTTATAAGAACAATTCTGCAGAAAAAAAGATTTTTGTGCATTTCCCATCAATTGTAAATAGATTCAGATGGTTTTTGAGACATGTGGATTTGACCTCATCCTTAGAGATGAAAGCATCAAGAGAAAACAAAATAAAAAACAAACTTTTGTCTGCTAATGGTCCTGCCACATAGTCACTGGCCCAACACCAGAGGATCTTAACATAAATGGGTTCTGAAGATGTCCCTTTATAGGAAACACTCTAGAATCCATTAAAAAGGGAAGATTTGAAGTTCTTAAGGTGAAGCATCCAGCAATAATCAAATACCTCTGCATGCAAAGTAGCACCCAGAACATCATATTGTTTGTGCTTTTGAAAAACTAGGCTGCATTTGTTTCCATTCTAATATAGAGTGGCATGCTATAAAGCAGGAATTACAGACTGAGATCTGTGGGTCAAATTCCCTCCTCCACCTGTTTTTATAAAAACAGCTTTATTAAAATTCATTTGTTTTAAAATAATTAATTTTATTAGAATAAACATATGAAAATATACATTTTCACATTTATATGCCTACTTTCAGGATAGTAGAATTGAGTAGTTGCAATAGATACCATGTAGTCTAAAGTATTTATTCTGCTCCTTTGTAAGAAATGTTTATTAAACTCTAAAGTATATTTTGTAAAAGTCTTAATCTTGCATTAACCTGATGAATATATGCCACCTCTATTCTTATTAAAGTACTTGAAAAACTAGTGAAAATGAATGGGACTTAAAATGCTTCTAATGAGTTAGCCAGTAAGTCTCATTATGCACATATAGTTGCTATTATAATTTCCACTATTATTTTTGGTGAAAGTTACTAAGTATTTATAATGTATTAAGCATTTTATATGTAGCATCTCTTTAATTCCACACAAATTACTATAAATCTCAGTTTTAAAGTGATGAAACTGAACAACAAAGAACTAAGTAACTTGTTCAAAGTTGCATATTTAAAAATCAGCAGGAAAAGATTTGGACACAGATCTAGTCTACTCTGCCACTCATATGCTAAACCACTTGTTCACTGTGCAACCCCATGGACTTATTATTTTGATCTCCAAAACAACCTCTCAAACTGAACTCTATTATGCATTACTTTTTACAGATGAGAAACAGAAATATTAAGTCAAAAGTTCAAGGCCACCTAGGTAGAAAGTAACTGCAAACCTGCCACTTAGCCTACATAGTTCCACCCAACAGTCAACAAATAACACTGACAAAACTGAAACTTTCAAACAATTTTTATGTGGCTTATTCTTAAACATGATCATATATCTAGACATTTAAGGATATAGTTTTCTATGAAAACAAGAAACATAGATGATGTCCTCAAAGAGACTGAAGAAAACTTTTAACAATGTCTGTAAAAACTATATTGGAAAACTAACAGAAGGTGCCCTAGCTATGAAAAATATATGGGCTACTAGAGGGGGAGGGTTTGTGTGGGTCACAAAGTTGGGAGGTGCCCAGTTTAGTCTAGTGGAAGTCTGTGGATACGTGGGTGGTGTGTGGTGAGGTAAAAGATATCTAAAGAGGTATGAAGATAGTCACCTAAATCATACACTGTGTTGTAAATTAATGTTACAATAAAAAAAAAGTCACCTAAAAAAAAGGAGTGTGAAAGTTCAAGAAATGAATTGACAAGCAGACTATATTTAAACCCAAATTTACTATAACCTGTGTGACCCTAGGTAAATGACTTAACTGTCAGTGCTTTGTTATAAAATGGGATAACTGACTTAATAATTGTAAGAAAAAATAGCATTATCCATTATTTAAAAAAAATAAAAATGGGATATTTTTTAAAAGGAGGAACATTCACAGCATAAGAAATTGGTTTTGAAAAACAATAGTGTGAAAGCACAAAAGCTCCAAAGAAATAGAGCAAACAACAATAACAAAAAAAAAAAGACATGACAATAATAGAAGGTGATGGATGGTCATTTAAGAAGTCTTAAAAATGCAACATATAGTAAGAAGTGCCAGAAATTATCAAATAAATAAGTAAAAAAAATTTCTCATATGTTTCCAGAATGAATGGGACTCACTGAGTGAGCAAAAGGACACACAGCATTAAATAATATCATTAAAATGTACAAAGCCAGGCAGAAAAAGAACTGAAAAAAGTCCAGAGAGAGAAAAGAATGAGTTAACATTTAAAATACTTTATACCAGAACAACTTTTGACTTCTCAGTGACATCACAAACCTGAAGACAACTGAACAAGCTATTCTTTATTTTTGTACCTGAATGTAAATTCTGAGTAGTAGGAGAGCAGGAACTTTCCACTAGGATATTCATATGTTTTTTCTTTATAGATCTAATAATTTTGCCTTGATCCTATTTTCTTTCTTATATGAAGTTTTTATCTGTCATTCCTTCTTGGTTTATTGTACTTTTTCCCTATAAACTCTGTGTCCCATTTTAATCATCGTATATTGAATTCTACTCTACTACTAGTAAGGTCACCTCTGTTCTGCATTTTTGTACATTTATCTTCTAAAGATTTTGCCACCTCATGATTTTCAACAGTCTAGTTATTTCATTTTAGAAATGTGTCTTATGAATACTGAAGATATTTAAATATATCTGACCATATATTTTTCTATCAGTAAAAATTTAAGTATACATGATTTTTCACATATTATCCCCAAATCTCACTGTGAAACAGATGAAAATTCTAATTTTAAGTTTCATAATAAGTGTTCCCATTACCTTTTTTTTTTTTAAGTGTCCTTGGAAAATTTCTCAGCAGGTAAGAAAAAATTCCCAGTATTGTTTTAGAATAATGATTCTGAAATTAATGAGGATACATTGTACATCTCGGAATTGTGGTCACAGGGTGTGGCAATTCTTGCAAAGGAGCTATTGTAATAGTTTAAAGGAGAGATCATAATTTCCTGATCTAGGGCAGTTAGAGTGTGGACTGAGAGATGATTAATTGAATGAAAGGTCCAAGGAGGTAAAGGTAGGAGGCTCTCCAAGATGTTCAGATTTCTATCTTGGGGAAAGATGATGGCACTAATTATCACAGGAAATGAAAGAGAAAGAGACTTCTCTGTAAGTTGCAGCTCTACCAAAGAGCTGCAAATACAGACCAGTAATGAATGAGTCAGTCAAGTAAAACTTTACCTTAGTTCTTCCTTTACCCAGTACCTGAATTCTCTATAATTAGATCTTATTACTATAGACCCATGTTGTGATCCAACACAGCTTAGATTTTTCTCCAATTCTAAAGTCTGAGATACTTCCTCTAATTCCTACAGTCCATTGAAAATCATGTTACCTATTAATCCCTTATCCTGAATCCTCATTTCTATGGATCTCTTGTATCTGCTGCCTTGTAAGTGGACACCCTTTTGTGTAAATGACAGACAGGCACACTGGCTAACTTGGTCAATGAAGCAATAATGACAGCCCCCCAAAAAACACAAGAGAAAAATCAGAAAACCAGGTTTAGAAAAAAAGTTTGACCCAAGGAAACTGGACAGTGAGAACTGCAACCTCAGGCCAAGTAAACTGTAAGTCAAATCCAGTTTCGGTGCTGCCACCATGATGCTGCAGGATATGGAGGCTACCACTCCAGATTTTGAAGCCACTACTGCTACTGTGAATAATATCTAAACTGATGAGCCTCTTCCCCTCTAGGTTCGAACTCCCTCTCAGCAGTGTTTTCATGGCTATGCCTAGGTCGCCTGCTTATGAGTTAAGGTCAGGTATGGAAGCAGAGACCACCACTCCCCTTTGGCTTCCTTAGCAAGGGGAAAGCATTATGTCATACCAAATTATTCACAAATGCTTTGATTATGTACCATACATAGCCTTGAGTCACTGTGAACACAAAAATCAAAAATCCTTGTCCTCATAAACCTGGAAGGCAAGGCAAGGGAGCAGGAAAGGTTTAGTATGTCTTTGTATGACGCTTCTTTCCCCAATTTGTTATAAATTCGTTTTGCAAAGGTCCAAACTCTAGACAAATGATTGACTGATTTTCTGAAATCTTCTTTACTTTAAAAATTTAGGTCAGTTTCAGGATTAACGATATTACCTAATAAAAGATGAGTTCTAAGAGTTTGGAATGCCTGAAAGGCAGCTTAACCTCAGTTTAATTTCTCAGTTCTGCAACAAGCTTAGTCTCCTCAACTTCTTACACCATTTCTCCCTTTGATCTCATGCTTCTGTTTAACTTATATGACATAACTAAAATTTGAACAAACCCGGGTTCTTCTTACTCTAGGATCTCGACAGTTTTTTGCTTCTAATTTTATATATACAGACAAGTCCTCACAAATTATAAAACCAGCTAATCTTTATCTGTATATGTTCAAATCTAGGTCATCCCATAGGCAAAACTCCCATCTGTAAACATTTCTCATCTAATCCCTCTGTTGGGAAAAAATATATAATTTGTTTGTTAATTCAGGCTAGCCAGTATTCATCACACAGACATAAACAATAAACACTTACATGTTTTATGAGAAGGTTTCTAATATTAGCCCTCTAAACCCAAATAGGGGAAGCAAAAAAGATTGATCCTGAAGTTCATAATAAGCAGCAAAATATTCCACAAAATATAATGTATTGGTCAAGTGTAAATTAAAGCGGAATGTTTTAGGTACCTAAGTGTTCAGTTTCTGGAGCGTGGGCCACTCACTTGATCAACATGTATTTCTTGTCTATAGAGGGGGAAAGTATTCCAGCTCTAAAACAACTCAATTCACAAATGAATTTTGGAAAGGCAGTATTTTATAATGCCATCATATTTTTGTTTTAAGACTGGTTTTAAAAAACTTCCCCACCCTTACTCTGCTCATGATTATTCCTAGCAGATTTTAAGGTTCACAAGATTTATTGAGACAACATTGAAAAAAAATCAACATTGCTATAGTTTTTAAGTGTTAGCATTTGTTGGTTCCTCTCAGTAAAGAGAGACATGACAACAAAACACTTCAAAAGGAGAAAATAAGAATTTCCCAGCCTAGATGTCAAAAGACAGCAAAGGCTCAAACTGTAACTCAACCATATTGCTGAAAAAAATATGAGTCTCCTAGGAAACCTACATGAGCTGAAATTGTAGCACTCTTTAACTGTCAAAGATGTTTCTATACAACTCACACTTTTTTACTTTGTGGTAAAATATTACTTTGAAAATCTTTATAAGTATTGAAAATTATAGTAAAATGCAAAGCTAATTCATTGATTTGCTCAACATATAATTACAGAACACCAACTCTAGATTAGGGACTCTTCTACTAGCTGAGTCTATAGCACTATAAAACCTGACCAAGTCCTTCTTCTCTGGAGGTGATTATTTTATGGGAAACAATTATTCAAGAAACAAAGTATTTAGATTATAATGTCATATATTTAGGTTTGTGAGAAAAAAAATCACAAAAACTTTAAGGATGAGCAGTATGAGTTAGGGATGGCACATTGAGTAGGGTGGACTTTAAGTTGCCTCTGAGGAGGTAAGCATCAGTTGAATTTCTGGAGCAGATATTTGTGCAATGAAGGAGAAAGTGAGGGAGTATTAAGTAGCTCTCTAAGGGGGCAAAGGAGTAGGATCTGTGACAGCTTCATGGAAGTGGCATATTTGGTAGGTTTGACACTGGTAGACACTGAGAGCCAGTTGGTAGGCGGAGTTCCAATAGAGAAAAAGAGTAGCAGGAGGGAGGCAGAAGCTTCAGCTAGAGAGGTCAGCATTCAGTACTGTGTAGGCCACAGGAAGGACTTGAATTTCTTCTACCTGAGGTGAGAGCATTTTAATAGGTAAGTACTCTATTTTTAAAAGGCCCACTCTCATGCTTCAGTGCAGGGATGTTTAAAGATCCCTAAGGTGTGTAAATGTAGTAAATACTGTATCACTGATACATAAAAAGAAGTTGGTCTAGAAATTTAATATATTGCATTATAATTATATTCAGCAATATTGTACTACATTCTTCAAAGTTGCTAAGAGACTAGATTCTCAATGCTCTCAACACACACACACACACACACAGATAGAGGACTTGATGGAGGTGTTAGCTAAAACTATTGTGGCAACCACATTTCAAAATATAAATATCAAATCAACACATTTACAGCTTAAACTTATACAATGTTATATGTCTACTATATCCCAATAAAAAGATATAAGAATATGCCCACAGAACAATATTATTTGTATGTTAGTAAGTTATTAGTATATCTATTTATATACTTAATTTTATTGATTTTTCTCTTCACAAATATTTGACGAGGCATCCTAAAGCTTGTATAATTTTCTGTCGACACCAACAAAGCTGGTTTTTCCCCAAACTATGACTAATTGTTTTGTACCCTACTAAGACTTGTGTTCAAACACTAGTTCTGATCTGATTTTAAGTAAGCAAGGCAGAAAATAATTTCTGTGTGAAAACTTTATCTCTAAATATTACATAACTCATAAATATTAATGATGCCAAGAAGCATTTTCTAAAAAAATCATCAGAAATATCTGTGACTTATGGCCTTAGATAAGAGAAAGAATAAAGTATCAAGAGGTAAAGGGAATGCATTTTCTAAAACTGTCAGCTCTCCCGATTAGTGTACATGGAAGGAACAACACTAGTACGTGTGGGATCCATGCTTCAACCATCAGCTTATCAGCTGGTCTGACAAGGACTCTTTCTAGCTCAAGGAAGGACACTCAAGCCTGACTTACTAGCATTGAGTCTTTAACACTCTGTTGCCCACAGGGTACAGTGATTAGCTCAGAAGTGGGCACATGACCCCAGGTAGACTTGTCAGAGCAGCTCTCAGAGATTCTGGAAAGCTGAAAGCACGGGCAGGCACGGGTGCCCTTTCTCAAGCTCACTCTCTCTCTCTCTCTCTCTCCACCGCATGCATACACCCCCTCCCATCTCCCTATGGACATGAAAGGTTAAGTTTGCCTAGATTTCCTGCAATAACACAGAGCCTCTCTAGGAAAGATTCAATCCAGAAAAAGTAGAACTGAAAAACTGAGAAAAACTAGATCTTGAAACTTTGCCTTCAGCTACAACTAAAGTTAGTGCCTTTTTCTGACTTTATGTGAACCATAAAACTTCTTTTCTTTAAGCTGGACTGGGCTGGGTTTTCTGTTACTTGAAACAAAAAATGCAGCAATGAATGTATCACATATGCACATTAAATTAATAATAAATATAAGCGTATATATTCAAATGTTGTTCTCCTAGATAGTAAACAATGTCTTCTCACCTAGTGAATGAAGTATATATTAATATACATAAAATTAAATTAGCAAGTTCTATCCAAACACATGGAGAAATAGGAGCTTAGACACTTAGTCTCAGGGTAGAATATTGAGACCAGAGCTACACACAATGGTGACATGAGTTTAATAGATTAATAGGGACTTTAGGGCACAAGAGCCAATGGGAAATCTGAATGTTAAAGACAAGCAGTTCAACAGAAGCATCAAATCACAGAGGCTAGATGGTAAGTCAAAATAAATCAACAAACAAAAGATCATAAGGACCCCCCAAACTAGTGTAAGAAGGTCTAAATCTGGTGCTAAATAGGCCAGAATCAAGGGAGTGCCTGATAAGTAGGGGATTCGCTGCAGTGCTTTTTATAGATCACTTTACAGTCAGCATAGGTGGAGAGGGAATTATTGAAGATACTGAACAGACATGAATACACTTGACAAAATAAAATATTCAATTATGTATCCAGGCCAAGTGAAATATTCAGAATTCAGTAGACCTTCAAATCCCCAAGGCAATATTACTTTAAAAGGAGGAATATCTTCATGTAGAAAAATACTCCCTATTGATGAAATGGTAATTCTCTGACTGACCTGCATCTGAATCACTCAAAGCAATCAAAGTACAAGATGAAAGCTGAATTTCAGCTTCTCTGCTATCTACCCACTCCTATCCTAAGATAGACTGTGGTTGATTTTTACTACTTCACAATAAAAATAAAGATATGACATAAATTTACTTGTAGATGTATGTGACATTAAGGGAAAAGACAATAGTTTAAAGAGATTGAGACCAAGAGAGCCTGAAGAGTCCATTTGCCCCACAGCAACAAGTCAAGCTAGAGCCAGGCCACATTGTGAGTCGGAAGTCCCTACCCAAGCCGTTCTAGAATGCATGTCTGAACCGCAGCAGCAGCAGCAGTCTTATTTCCACTATATTGCTCTAGTTCCCTTTACTTTCATGGACTTTAGCCACAGTAGTTATAAGTTTTGGGGGTACAGGTGTCTTTTATTTTAGAATTTCTAATAAACTACTTGACACTAACATTTTCTTTCTTGAAACCACATTTTAGTGCAGCAGTCATCTAGCATCACTTTAAAACTTGGGACACTTGCCAAATAGGAAATTTTCAGATAAATACATTTTTTTTCTACTAGCAACACTTCAAAACTATAAGGCAAGTTTTTACAGTCTCAAAGGAGCAGGCCTCTCTCAAAAACTTTGTGATACAAAACTGATGTTGGGGGAGGAGGTGGACCAAACTGCTTAAGGCATTCTGAAAGGGAAGAGTCCAATACATTATGTCATGCTCCACAAGATTCAGGACTAAGTGAGAAATGAGTGTACTATCATGTATTCATCCATCCATCCATCCATTCACGTATTATGAACCAAGCAGAGATCTAGGTGCCAGGAACATAGCAGGAAACAATGCCCCTACCGCATCAGTTGGCAGAGGTCTACAAGAAGATAACCTGAATGGCAGTAATTCCAGCACCATACGGACTAAACTACAGAGGAGGAGGCATAATATTAAAGCTCTGACCTTCCTGGCACAGAGGCTGTGTTTTGTGGTGTGATAACAGCACAGGAGTATGGATAAAAAGAGTTTTAATTCCAGTACTCATCGTGAAACATCATGATAGTGCTGGCAGGTGTTGGCCAGCAGGAATATTCCTGCTGCTACAGAGAAGCATCATCTCACTCACATGCCATGTCATCCATCTGCTTCCATGCTGCTTGAGAGGAAGGGACGAATGGCAACAGTGGGTCAATTATTTTTCTGTCTGTTTAGTGTCTGAAAATAGTATTAACCTTCTTATGAACTGAAGAAGCTCCTGGATTTTTTATTATTATTATTATTATTGTAAGTTGGTGAGCAGATGTCTAAGGAGGGAGATAATGGACTTACTGCTAATAAGGCCAAGGATCAAAAGGGAAACTGAAAAACTTTTAAGTGGTTATATGCTTATAAAAGCAGGTGAGTTACTCAGGTTGATCCTGGAGTTTATTACTAGAACGTCAACTTCTGCTGTGTCGGGCACTGTGCTATGAGCTATCTACACATTATTTCTAACCCTCCCAGCAAGTCTGCATGCTAGATCATGCATTGCTTTATTTAATAACTTGTATAACATCATACAGAGGTCTAACAGGAACAAAATAATCTTTTAAACAACTGTTTCTATATCTTCCTCTTAATAAGCCATTTATACCATACATACTGCAGCCATATAAAATAAACTATTCAAAAAAAATAAAACCTTTTTTTTCTTTGATTATTTAGACCTTCATTGTAAAACCTATTACTATTATAGCAGCATAATATAATCACATGGAGTTCAAATATTCTTTTGTTTGACCATTATCACAGATTTCTGCCTCTCTCTATATTTTCCTCTTGTGTAAGCACCTTGTTGTTTCAATCCATTTTTTTATTCCCTCCAGACAAATTAACATCTTTACTTAATATAGGGTAATATCTCAATTTCAAACATTTAGGCAAGACCCTTAGGTGGCCTCATATTTTCTCTGCACAATAAACTTTATGGGCTATGTGGCAGCTGCTTATTTAGTTTTTCCATCTATTTCTGAGGACAGTGGTTGAAAATTTTCTAAATTCCAACCACCAGTTAGATGATATGTTATAAGGTAGGTTATAACACTATATATATCAAGAACAATTCCAGTGAAAATACTATATATGAGAGAACATACTATATATATTCTCAGCATAGACTGAGTCTACCTAGTTTAATTGAAATGTTAATGCAAGTTAATATATTTAGAAGATTCCACCTGAGTTTTATTTTAAAAGTTGCTTAACAAGTGTAATTTAAGATCACATGTTTATATGCAATTAAACTAATTCTTCTTATACTAATGGTACAAATAGATAATTTTTTGTATTCTCTCCATATACATTTATGGAAAACAGTGTAATTATCAGACATTATTTATAGTTTGAGGATATAGGATAAACAAAGACAAT
Source organism: Galemys pyrenaicus (assembly GCA_019455555.1). NCBI lineage: Eukaryota > Metazoa > Chordata > Mammalia > Eulipotyphla > Talpidae > Galemys > Galemys pyrenaicus. Next base: position 5,247,978 of record JAGFMF010011393.1, read on the forward strand.
GTTCTTAATCAATTTACACTCTTGTGAGAGGAAAAACAAAAAATAACTTTAAAAGTTAATATTGTGATGAGGTCTATGAAGGAAATTTAAAAAAAAAAAAAAAAAGGAAACTATAAATAAAAGGACTAGACCTGAGAGTGTTATGGGGGAAGGCCTCTCTGAAGAAGTGCACTTTAGCTCAAAACTGATTTAATTTTAAACTTTAATGTTAAGCTATCACTTGATGTGAATTAAAAACATTTTGATAATAGAACAGCAAGACTTAGAAAAACAAAATATACAAATCAGGTTATAAAACTCAAAGCAAATAAAAGGAATTTAAAAGACATTTAGGTTATGAAGTAATGAAAGCTCAGGATTTATTTACCCTTTTAGAGCAGACTTCATTGTGTTGATGAGCATTCACTGGGCATGACTGAAAGCTCAAGCCAGTAAGTTATTACAAGAAGATACAGTCTGCACATTAAATGATAGAAGGGAGATAAAACGCAGAAGTCTTATTAAAAATCACCTATTTATATTTTCACCCAGGATGACCCATATTTTCTGTTCAAAACACCTCCACATGGGAAAATAGTATTTGCCACGCTGGATTAGAGCATTGCACTATTACATGTGTAATGCTCACTCCACGAGACTCAAAATTGTTCCTGCGTCACATGAAAGCTAAAACTTCCATAATGGTTATCATATACTTGCTCTGCTTTCAACACCAAAAAAACTCCAAATTGAGCGACACTTCAATCATTGGACTCTCATTTCCAGTAGGTGATATTTTATTCATAAACTTTAAGACAGCTATTCCATGAACGACCCTACTAGTGTTTGTAATTGTGACATCTTCTAGCTTTCTTTCTCCACCTCTAAAATAATTGCTTTTTATTCAACATTTTTCTCAAATTGGATGTCACAGAAAGTAGGGGATACTTGGAGATAAAGAGCTAGAAAGTTTCATGAGGTGGAGTGGAGGCAACAGCCATACTCATTTTTTAGACATCTCTTTACAGATTTTTTCTTTCAAAAACTTCTTGATATTTATTTTACCGATGTATTTTAGTATAGTGGATTTATAATGGCATGATCACATATAGTGGGATCTGCTGGGACATTGTAGAAATAGCTCCACTATCTTTTTTAATTTACTCATAATCATGTTTAATAAAACTAGGTTTTTAGCTAATTTTGCTTATAAAGCTCTAATTTTTTCCATATCAATAAACTTTAACTGATTTGTAGAGATTAAAAAGTTTTGTTAACTCACAGATTAGTTGTTCTTTTTGCCAGATAATTATTGTTATATTTTTATTCATTAACTTATTTTTAGTGGTTTCTCTGTTCTTTACATATCTATATAAATATGGAAGTACATTTTTGCACATCCATACATGCACATGCTTCATTTACCCTCTACCAAAACTAATGTCCACTCCCCTTCATTCCTCTTTCCCATTCTCCTTCCTCCACCCTCACTCTTCCTCCCTGGCCCCCTGCTGGTAACCCGTATATTCTTTAAGGGCCTAAGAATTATTATTTTTGCTATACTTTGCCAGTGTGTGTTCTTTGGTTATTTATATTCCACAAATAAGTGGACAGATACCATCTGTTACCTGTCTTTTACTCTCTGACTTATTTCCCTTAGCATATTTAAAACCTTCTCTGACTAAAATGGCATAAGAGTCTTGGTGGGCCTTACTCATATAAAGAGATGGTTAGTTATAGACAGAATCTTTTCATGCCTCATTTAGGGACTGTATCCTCTCTATATATCCCAACTATGCTTGCTTTACCTTCCATATTCCCTTGTATATTGTAATTGCTCAATACACATTCTTTATATCAGACTTTCAAATATGATTTTTCATTTTTTTAAGTGTTGAATATTTACATTTGTTAAAATAACCAATATAGTTGGATTTTCATATCATTTTACATTGTACTTCTTACTTTCCTGCTTTTACTATGTCAGTTTTCATTCCTATTTGCCTTTGTTTTGATTTTTATTTTTCCCTTTTGCAGGATTTTAAGTTATAAACTATGTTTGAGTGCTATTTTAGAAATGTTCATATGTACATTAATGTTAACAATTTTAAACCCAGTCAATGCTTTTACCTGCAATCCAAATAATATATAGGCATTGCAATGTTTTAAACCCTACTACCCATTCTCCCTTATATTCTAGTAATTATCTTAGAATTATTATAACTTCAGAAATTATGCATGATTATCAATTTTAACAGTCATTTTTTTTCCTTATTTTTACTCAAATAGAAGCCAGACTCTGCTCCCCAACCCTGCTTGTGTTTTTGGCTTCCCATCTGGGATAGTTTTCATTCTTCCTAATGTGCAGCTTTTAGTGTTCCCTTTAGAAAGATATATAGGTAACAAAACTTTTTATTTGTGTGAAAAATCTTTATTTTACCCCATTTAAAAAATATTACTTCATATAGAACTCTAGCTTTTCTGATTTTCTCCCAATGGCTTAAAGTTATCTTCCTCTATATAGTCTTTTGCTTCTATTATTTTGTTTAAAAAAAATCAATCTAGTTGGCAGTCCTTTGTAAGTAATCTCTTTTATTTTAGTCAGTACTTAAGATTTTTTAGTATTTGATATTCTGCAGGATAATTCTGATGTATCTTTATTTGGATATATCTATTTTGATCGGAACTTCTTGGACTTCCTGAATCTGTGGTTAGGCTTATTCAATCAATTCTGATTTTTTTGAACCACTGTCAGTTTGGATATCATTTCTTCTAAATCTCTTTATTTGTTCTTTCTGGTTCACGAATAAAATGAGTATCAAAATTTACTATTATTTATGTAATTTAACTCTTTTTACTACCCCATCTCTTCAGATATTTTTCCCAATATGTTAATAACCTCTTCAATTGTGTTTAACATGTTATTTAACTTGTTCACTATTTTTATCATGCTTACATATTTTTTGTTTATTTCTAAAATGTCAGGTTTGATAACGTCTTGTAACGTCATCATATATTTAACATTTACCTTTATGTTTTTAAATATTGTAAACATACTTATTTTTGACTGATTATTTTCTAACAGAAAATTATCTAAATTTTCTGATTCTTATTAACTTCTTGAATTTTTGGGGATAGATTCTAGCTGTTGCAGTAAGGACTCGATTCTGCAATTTGCTGCTTCTGACAACTTCTGTTCATTTGGATTTGTACGGCTTGTGCTTTGCAGTTCAAAACGGGACTCTCATTTAAAAAATCATCTCATGGGAGCCTCCCTGGTGGCTCAGGGGTTAAAGACACATCTCTATCAAGCAATCACCAGCCACTGCAACATGGGTTTGATGTTGCTAACCAGGTTGCTAACCCACATGGCATAGCAGACCTTGCCTGCCTTGCATAATGCTTCCCTCAACAGTGTATTTCAGTATATCTTCCAGTTCTGCTCCCCACACTGTCTCTGATGAATCCTCTCACCCACTCACATCTCTGGCTTGTACCCCAGTTCTTGTATGCATAAATAAATCTTTTTTAAAAAATCATCTTGTGGCAGCTCCTCCTGCTTGCCTGTGACTATGCAATCATCAGTCTTTTTCCATTTTCTAATAAGCCTATCCTTTTAAAATGTAAGCAAAAAAAAAAAAATCTAGGGCATGTATAGGTTACAATAGAACCAAAAGTTCAGGAACAGTATATGTAGATTTCTGGAAGTCACTCATATCATTCACTCATCTGTTTCTCTGCCTTGCAAACTCCAACAGACCCAATCATTCTAACTCCGTTTTCTATCTCCTCCTCTCAACAAGAAGTGCTCTGCCTGAATTCAGTTCAAACATACATGCATGCACACACATACCATATTCCAAAAATTACCTTCAGACATAAAGGTAAGTTATGTTGTCTCAAAATCTGAAATTAACCAATATGTATGCATGCATGTGTGTGTATATACACATACATATATGTATATAGAAAACAAGTAAAGCATTGCAGCTGTACCTTTCAATCTATCTATGTCTCCAATGTTTTACTTGTTTAGGGCAAAAGGCAATTTCCAAATAAATTTCTTTCAAGGCTTGAACTAGTTTCTCAATACTAAGGGTTTTCTTGCTAATTAGCTACTTTTCTAAAGTTACATATATATGGAGTGTCCAAGTCCTTCTATTTTCCAATACAAGTACTCTTAGCCAATAATTCAGGCATATTAACACAGAGTCTACCTGAAGTGAAGGGACAAGATGGTCAGTTACCAAGCGATGAGCTCCTAAAACACAATTATTGAGGAGTTTTGTTTTTTTATTTAAAGATTTATTTATTTATACATTCAAGAAAAAGAGTAGAGGCCAGAGGTACAGGGGGTGAGAGGAGTCACCAGAGACATAGTGGGGAGCAGAACAGGCAAATCTACTGAAATATACACTTCTGAGGGGAGCAGTGGGTCAGGCAGGAAAGGCCCCATGTGGGTCAGCTCCCTGGCTGGGAATCAAATTCTTGCTACAGTGGCTGTGCACAGCTTCATAGTGCTGCACCTTAAACCTCTTGCGCCACCAGGAAGGCCCCCAAGGAGTTGTATTTAAGCCCAATTTTCTCCCAGATGTTTTTATATTTTCTGACTCTCATGTTTATTGTTTAAGCATATTTTAACTAATCACCTCTTTTTAGCCTCACTTCTCACTTCCCTCTGATCAGATTCTTAGCACACAGAAACTACAGTTTTATATATAGCTGGCACTTATTTGTTCCAAAGTGTTTTGTAATGTATTATTGGCACTGTTTTACTGGAGATTATAATCACAAATCTAGTGATTTTTTTTTCAATCTCCCATTCATTGATGATACTTGAGTTATTCCCTTTGCCTTTAACAGTTTATTTCTTTTTATACATATATTGAGCAGGATAGGACCAGTGAAGAGGAAAATGTTTTAGCTATAACATTTTCTGCTATACTCTCATTACATACTTGTTGATTTTTTTTATATATAATGAACTCATCTGCTTACTGCTTTGGTAAGTTCAAAAAATTATTTGTTATAAATCTGCTTTATTATTAAGGATTGTTACATATCTTGTGGGTGTTTGTTACAAATATACCCGGCTACAAAGAAAACATTTTATCCATATTCCTTAAATATTGTATTCCTAATTTTTATATACTATGACAACACAAATCATTTATCTTCATTAAATTCTCTCTAAAAATCTTTAAATTTTCTAAATATCTGAAAATCTTATTATCTAATTATATGGATATGATAGGTCATAAATAGTTGTTTGGTAGTTTGTTGCTTTGCCCTACCATTTTGAAGCTTTTATGCAATAAAAAACCTTGAATTTAAATCTTTTTATAAAATTATTCTCATGCCAAATTTACTGTGCCTGGGCTTAAATATCTGCCTGATGGTGATCTTTTACAAGTGGAAGACTAAATGGCTTGGTACAGTGGAAACTATGAGTATAGACAAGTTTTTCATGAAATTTGACAGGAAGGAAATATGAGAAGAAAGAGAATTAAGTCGAGGGGAATATGGAACCAAAAGGGTTGCTTTTTCAGAATAATATATATTTGAGCAAGTTAAAATACTGACAGTAGTTTGCCATTTCAGAGGAAGAAACTGAAGATGCAAATGAAACTGTGGTAACAAGTAGAACATTTCCCAGAAAAGTCTGAAGAAAATGAGACATAGAACATAAATGAAAAGATAAAACTTAGATTATAAAACAATTAAACAAAGGCAATTTTAAAAGACAGTTAAAGATTGGCTAACTGACTTTAGTTTTTTTGATGGCCAACTCAATGTTCTCTTTTGATATTCCTAGAAGCAAGCTGGAAAAATCAGATATTGCTGAATTTGTGAGCAAAATCCCTTAGCAATAACCAACCAAGCAAAAGATGCCTTTCTTGCATATGTAACCTATACCAGACACATGAAAAATAGTCACTGTTACAGCACTCAAATTAGTAGTTTAAATACTCTAAATGCTTACTTAACAGCTTTAATCAACAATCTGACTTAAGTATCAAAATAATAAAAATCCATTTACTCACATATTAAGTTATTTTAAGTTACTTATGTAGAAATTTCTATAAAAGAATCAAAAAACTTCTATCCTGGCCTCAAAAGAGTTTACAAAAGAATAAGGAAATGATCAATATATGTCAATTACCAAAAATCAGACAGAATGTGATTAGAAATGATATATATATATATTAGAAATGAAATATATAGCAGAGGAAGGGATCAAGTGTACACAGGTTAACAGGAAGCGCTTGTTTGGGAAGTGATGTTGATGCTGGGTTTTGTCACATAAACAGATTTCATTAGGCAAAAATAGAAGGGAATCAGGGGAATGGCATTTAAACTAAATAAGGATGACCTGGAAAAGGTAGGACAATAGAAGGGATTTTTAAAGAATGAGCCATATAATATCGTCTGAACTGTTCTACATGAGGTAATATATAGACTACATATGATGATAAAATTATGTATTAAATGTATGGTTTACCTTAAAACATCATGATTTTATGGTGAGTTTTGATAATTTAAACTAATATTCTGATCCAACATTTTTATGTTTTAATTGCAGGACAATTAAATCTGTACTTGAAAATGTATTATAATTTTAATTACAAAGTTTTACTAAACTACTGTGAGTCACTATTGAGGCTGTGTGTATAAGCAATCAGACATATCAAGTCACTGTCTTCCTACAAAGTATTTTCAAATTGTGGAAGCTTCTGAATTCTTTACAAATGTGCTCAAATTAAAAGTTTTTCAAGGACAGCAACAAGTTTATCAACGATAAGTGAATATGATTCAAGATACAGTCTACCTTCCAACTCCTCAAAACAAGTATTTATCTTGATTATCAAGGATCAAATTTTGCTGCCATTTTTATGATGAAATGCTCATATTACACTTTGACATTAAAGGAAAAATATTATCAGTGATCATTTCTAGTCATTTAAGTGATCAAAAACTAGTTTAGGTCTGAAACTTCTGGGTAATTCCATGAATACATTTTGGCCAAGGACTACCTCTCCCCACCTTGCACCAGGGTAGGGGGCAGCATTGGATTCTACCTCATCTCCTGGCTCCTTCCTTGCTTTATCTCCAACTTTATGAATCTGGGCTCCCTACTTCAACATTTAACTCTCCCATTCCATTCTTCCTCCCTTCCTGTAAGATAATGAGGATAATTATACAACCCTCAGTAGCCTGAGTCACTCCTAAATAAAAATGCCTTAGCCCTCAAGTTCAGCTTTCCCTACAACAGGCCCCTCTGGCCTACTCAGGAAGTCCATGAACGCCTTCCTAGAATAATGTTTTCAAAAGCACACGGTACATTTCTGAGTACCACAAGGAAACTAGTTATAGTGAAATTCTCTTATTAAAACAGAAGCATGAAATAATGAAATTAGGTTTACCCTGCTGTCTGGAAACAGAAAGTTCCCATAACTCTCAACAGCTGAAGTAGCGTAAAGCAGAATAAATTGCACTGGTTTACATGGGAAAAATTTTGTGTTCCCATTTCCGCAACATAACCTACAATATAATACCAAATAGCATATAGTAGGACCAGGAATGTAGGATGCTTACCCCATGTGTACAAAGCAGTTTCCAGGAAGATGCTCAGCTGGGCCGCTTTTGACGCTCTGGACACAGCCGCTTCTTAAAAGGCTGCTGCAAAGGGACGCTGAGCGAAAGTTTTGCTTTTCGACTTGTGTCGTAAAAGAAAACTCCTTAGATTTCTTTAGGCGGAAAAAACAGTGTGGTGCCAGCAAGGGCACAGAGCAGGTTCTCAGTGATTCTGGCAGATGAGTAAAGGCGGGATTCTGGAGCCCTGGGTGGCTTCTTCAGGTTTTTATTGCATCGTTATATCAGAGGCGACCAGGTACACGACAGGCAGGGGTGCTAGGGGGTGGCAAGAGGCTGGCAAGCCTCCTAGCACCCACACGTCTTCATTCTCTGGGTTCTCTAGCCTCTCATGCATCTGCCACTACTAACGCTTATTCTGCCCTCCTTCCTCTCTTCTCTTTCTGCTCCCCTGGCATCCTCGTGACCCTGCCCTTATATGCCACGTGTGTCAGTCCAGGTGCGCCCACCTGCAAATCTCCACACGCTACTTGAGGTAAGCATGCGTGCAGGACCGCAGGTGTCCATCGTCAACACCAGTGGCAGGAGGGTAGAAAAGCCTGATCACTTTTCTATTTTACTCTACAAAAAGGTACTAATGTAGTTCTTCAAAAACATCAAGTACCCTAACATGAACTATTGTAAAGCTCTTGTTTTTGTATATGTGTCTGTTTCTTTATAGTGAGCCTTTTCAATAGTAACATCCAGTAAGAGGACTTGATAATACCCTTTGTTCAAAGTAATAAGGAGGGTAAATGATATTTTTCAGATATTGCTGTAACTTTAATAATCATCAAAGAATCTACACTGCTTCTGGAGATATTGCTCATTCTGTGTTTGTTGCCTGTATTCAAAATTTATGAATCTACTACGTTTGAATCAGATGTTAGTGAAGAGATGTGCTGTTTTTCCTCCCCCACGTTCCTGGAATCTTAATTCACTCTGTGCCCCCAGGTTAACCATTGCCTTAATCAAGTAAAACAAAGAATCTGTGTGCTGTGATAGCTCAGCAGCCACGAAGAGTCTTAGGAAGAGCACAAATTTTATAATCAGCTATATAATCTGAAACCCAAATTTCATATGGATATGGTACCTGACTAGTCCTAAATTAAGCAAATTAATTAAATTGCCAGTCCACTTTCCTACAAAGTGCAAATAATAACTGCTTTGCAGAATTACTGAGTACTTATTACGTAGCACTTGCTCCTTCTGGTCAAGCCAACTTCTGGACATAGAATTGGGGTTTATCAGAATTTCTTAAATCTCATTATGTAGTCTGATGTCAACCTCAGTGACTTTTAGAACTGTCCCACTGCAGTGTACAGAACATTACTTTCTTTTGTGCTTCCCTATTCTGTCTCTTTCCTTTGGTACTTACCATCTCTGAAATCAAACTGTTCTTTAAAGTGTAAACAAAGGTCCTCTGTGGTTGCCCAGGGGTTAGAGTCTCAGCACTATAAAGCTATTGCCAGCCACTGTGGCCTGAGTTTGATCCCTGGCCAGGGAGTGACCCACATGGTGCAGCAGACTCTCCTGTCTTACTCGCTGCTCCTTTCAGCAGTGTATTTAAGTAGATCTGCCTGTTTTGCTCCCCACTCTGTCTCTGGTGAATCCTTTCATTCCCTGTACCTCTGGTTGATATACTTCAGTTTTTGTATGCATAAATAAATGAAAAATAATCTAAAAAATTAAAATGTAAGCAAAGTTGGAACATTTGTTATTCCACATACAGTGTATAGTCTAGCAATACTACCTTCAAAACTTTTGTGTGTTTATCTGGGTTATGTTCTCTACAGTTCCTTCTGCCCCATCTCAATTGTTAGTAAGCTTTTAACTCAATGTATGTTTTAACCCCATGTATGTTTCAGCTTCTTTCCCTCTCTTCACTGCTAACCCAGATACAGAAGTTGGTCTCTGTTCTAAGAGGCCCTCTTCTGCCTACTTCCCTGGAAAATATCAATAATTAATATAGCTCATTTTGTAGGCAGCCGTAGCTAATGCCTTAGAAGAGGCTCGCTCCCCATCTCATCCTCCTCAACCAAATCTATCTTCCCAGATCGGAAGATCTAGGCTCTGCTAAAAACTCATTCCTATTATTGTGCTCAACAGTTCAGCTTTTCATTGCCTGATTTGTGCAGAGTTTACCTTTATAGATCCAAAGACTCATAATTGTCTCCTCTCCCAAGGGGCCATCTCTTCCTTTAACAGCAATGAATCAGCAGAGATATTTTTGCTCCCCTTCCATATCAATCTCTGGAGATTAAAGAGAAAAACAGGGAGATTATGTTCTCATGGAAGCAAATTTTTCAACCCATTTGAGAAGACAGTAGAGTAAGTTTTGGTTTTAAATAATGTATTTTTCTCCTACACTTGCATGACAATTTTAAATAATGTGAATTCTGTCTTTCTCTTGGCAGTTTTCACTCTTTGAGTCAGGGACTTTGTAGCTTTCAACTTCCTCACTGCATAGCAAGGATCATTGCACACAGTATTTCTTGAAGTGAATGACTGGATGATTAAGAAAAGAGGATTTTGCAATATTGCATACGTTCTATATATACTTAACTGATTAGCTGTGTAAGGAGTAGTTTGTTTGTTGTGTAAAGTCCAGGTAATTTATATTCCAGCATTGTGATCTCTATGAGCTCTTCAGTGAAAACATATCTTAAATTAATTATTTAAAAGATAAATATGTATAGAGAACTTTAAGGTGAAACAATGAAGATGTAAAATATACTACCCCTTCATAGAAAGAAAAACTAGAGTTCCTTAATTTACAATGCAGTATAGCAAGTGATTAAGTACATGGGATTTAGAATACTGCAAACCTATGTTTCAATCCTATTCTGTCACATACAAGCTGTGTAATTTTGACAAGTTACTAAATCCCATTTTTCTCACCATTAACATGACTATTATTTTAAAAATGTGAGAAGAGATGGTATATGTAAAGCCCTTCGTTCACTTACCATGTTTGCTTTACAATCAGGAAAATAATAATCTACTTGTAATAATTGTCATGTCTATTATTGTTATCTCAAAAAAGTAACAATAACTAGACCACTTGCTGTTGAGAATTGTGCTGGACATTAATCTAAAGTTTTCTTTAGTTTCAATTTGCAGACTCCGTTAATCCCTCTGGTAATCCCTAAAGTCAAATGAAAATTTTTATTTGTCCCTCACTTCAATCACTTCAACTATATTCAGATACAAACTAAGTCCTATGAGGCATCTGTAATTCAATGAAATAAAAAGAAAAAATGCAAAATATTCCATTAAGCTATTAGCAAAAAAGTTTATCAGAGCAACTCTAATGTAATTTAGTCCATATTAGATTAGTAATATGTAGCATATTTCCAAATATTTCATTATAAGTCATGAACAGAAAATAGTTGGATCATTCATTAAGACTATTTTTCCATAATTGGAAAATGTATAGAAAAATTATTTCAATGATTCATTTAACTGTCTTAAAATCATATCAGAAAAATGTGGGAACTGTAAGACTTAAAAAGGAGTTGATTCACTGAGTGGGCTGTGCTTTGATAACTTGCTGTCCAAAATCTATCACTGCCTTTCAACATTGCTGGGATAATTTTAACTGGGATTCAGTCATCTTTTCTATTTCAGTGTTTGTGATTGCCAAGGCCATGGTGATTAGTATTTGTGGGCCTGATTGAGGTTTTTCTCATCTGCAGGATGCTAACCACCTCCATGTTGTCCCTTTGTACTGAAGAACTTATCAACAACTGTGGAGACCTTTTAGCTCCATATAAATTCTGAGTCTTATGAGAAATAGAACTTCATCAAAGGGCAAACAGGATTCCATGCTGTTCGTTCTCCTGACATTTATGGGTAATCAATGTCCATTTAGTTGTGTTCTCCAGTGCATGGTGTCTGCCCCATTACATAAAATGGAGAATATTTTATATGTATGTTAATAGCATTTATTGAACAATTTCTGTTTTGTAAAGTTATAAAGGCAATTTTTAAATACAGAAAGAGTAAAATGTATATTTAACCAATACATGTCATCCTTTCACATCAGGAACATATAAATATTCTCTATTTTTAAAGAAATACAGTCTTAAGGGTATCAGGTCCCTAGGATATCTCTGTATCAGAGTTGAAGTATAGAGGAGATGAAAGATAGGATAGAGACAGAATTGGAAGGTAGGTGAAAAAGCTCTGTAGGCAGCAGCTACTCTTTGTTAATAGTAGCTTTCTCCCTCCACCTGTAGGGAGAAACTTCTATTTTTTTTTCCCCTTTTCTCTGGAAGAACAATGAATTCAATTCTTACCTAGCCCAATAGATGTTCCTAAGCCCAATAGATTTTTTGAGTGCAGAAATTCAGACAAGAAATTCTGGATTATATAGAATATGGGAAGAAATATGCCTAACAATATAGAAGAAATTGATCTTCCTTCATGATCCACTAACATATAAAATATAAGAGAAAACTAAAGTGAGTTTACATATCTCTTCATATGTTTTTCCATAAAGAATACATTTTCATGGGAATATCCAAGATATGGCCAAGTGAGAATACATGAAGCTATAATGGCCTATGTGTGAACATGTTACATAGTAATCAACAGTTATATTTGATAATATGTAACATATTAATGAATATATTATGAATTAATGAATATGCTATTGTTTATTAAAAGATAAATATTTTTACAACAGACCAGATAACTTCACATGGAATTGTTAATTAAATCTCTAATGGCAGCTTACAGAGGTCTTATGCATACCATCCCCACACTACCTCTCTAAAAATTATTATTTATATATTTAGATTAAGTGTTCTTCCCCTGTCTCTCCAGTAAACCTCAATTCTACAGTCATATTTCTAGAGTTTGGTTTGGATTTGTCCATTTCTTTGCTTTATTTATATTGTACTCATTAGTGAAATCACACAGCATTTGTCTTTTTCTTCCTTATTTTGCTCAGCACAATCCCCTCCAGTTTCTTCCATGTTCTTGCAATGTTGAGATTTCATCTTTCTTCATATCTCAGTAGTATTCCATTATGGATATTACCAGGTCTTAATCTATTAATCTTTCAGTTAGGTTGTCTCCATAATTTGGTTATTATAAATAATGCTGCAGTGAAATTAGAACTTTATATATATATCCCTTCAAAGAAGTATGTTTGTATTCTCCGAGTAGATACCTAGAATTGCTGGGTTATATGATAGATTTACTTTTAATATTCTGAGAAACTGCCATACTGTTTTTTGTAGGGATTATACCAGTATACTTTGCTATCAAAAGTGAAAGAAGTTTCCTTTTTCTCCACACCCTGGTCAACACTTCTCTCTGGTCTTTTTGATATAGGCCAGTGTCACATTACCTGTTCTTTCAACTTTTCTCTCTGTCACATTCTTCATTTACTTGTTTCTCATACTTTTTCAATTTGAGGAATCTCCACTTTCATAACATTGACCACGGCACTCTAAAGGGTAATCATTTTTCCTCTATGAACCCAGATAATTCTGTTTATGTTTTAAATGCTGTGAAAATTTGTACTTTAATGTCCATCTTTAACTTTACTAGGACATTGTTACCTGTCCTAATATGTAATTAGCATATTCATTTGAGGAAACTATTGAATAAAATGAATAAAAAGCAGTAGAAGACCTTGCAGCTGAGAATCAGATAATTTGAGACATTACCCATCTCCTCCCTTCTATTTACCATTTTCTTTTTCCACTTCCTTCTCCTCACTTTTAGTCCACGCCTTGTCTATTTTCTTCATTTCTTTTGACATATATCATTGTCTTGCCTTATCTCGTCACCTTCTTTCTCTTTTGTTTCTTGCATAGTTTCTCATTTTTTATGCAGTCCAGAAAACTTGAGTCTTAAACTTACTAATAAAATCAAAATTTCAATGTCTTGTACAGTACAATTTTCTCCTTGTTCTCAAAAATTTAAGGATAGTAGAGGAATGAAAATTTTGTATTTTTTTCTCTTACTCTTTTCCCCAATTCACCCCATATTCCCAAGGCTAACAATAAAGTATAACTAAATTGATTTGCATTTATTTTAAAATATAACCATCTTCTGATTTCATTGATGATAAAATGATCACTAAAATAGATTTCTTCTGCTTGGTGTGAAAAAATAGTTATTGTTAGGATCTAAGAATATTCTCAATCTTGGAACTAATTGTATTCCTAAACAGAAGAACTTGTCTGCAGCCAATATAATTCTGAAGACATTTTATCTTTATAGCAAATTAATAAATCAGCAAATGAAAGCTTGCTAATTGACAGTTTTTATTTTAGCCCAGGACCTCAAAATTGAAACCAAATAGGAGTATTTAAAGAAATTCCCAGAGCTGTTGTTTTTTCCCTGCATACACTAATTGATTTTGTTCTTATTGTTACATTCAAGTGAATGTAATTGTTTTTTCTTATTAAAAATAATGTTCCTTGCCTTAATAAAAAATATTTACATTTCAAAACACAATATGGGGGTATTTGTAGTTTTCTATTTTAACAATCTATTTTCTTATTATTTTTTTCTTAGAGAAATACAATTTTGTTTTGTGGAGGATCCATAGCTCAAACAAAAGAGCAATTTTACTTTAGTTTTTGGCTCCATATACTTCACAAACCATTTCTCACCACAATTTCCCAATGTTAGGTTAAAAAAATGAATCATGTTTCTCATTTCATAGAAAAACACCCTAAATACCAGAGAGGCTGAAGATTTAACCAAAGGCAAGGAATATAGAACTTCATAATTCCTAAGCACTTATGAAAATTTTATTTATGAAATTTTATTCTTAATTCATAAAGACAATATTAAACCTACAGCATTATATTTTCCCTCTTCTGGCATGTTTCTTTTTGATGGATACCTATGATAAATATTAAAGGATATCATATTACACTAGTTCAATAGGAGGCAAAAGAAATACACAAAGTACACCTCCTTGATGGAAGAGAGGTAAATTCCTTGAGAAGATACATTGGAGAACGCAGTCACCTTGGCCTCACTGTTAATGGTCACCATTTAAGGTGGATCCAGTTAACTGAACAGTTAAAAAAAAATTAAAATATAATTTAACATGTAAATCTCTTTCAAAATTAAAAAAAAATATTTATATTGTTCAGATCTTAGTTTCTACTGACAGAATTCACCTTAGCTATTTTCATCAGAATGGGATTATACAGGGATTATTCAAGTTCAAAGAATCATTGATTTTGATACCCATTGCCAAGATCTCCTGCTACAAACTGGCCTGAAAATTGTTTCAGAGACTAATGATATCAGTACAACTTTGGCTTTGTGTATTATTGAGATTCTTAATTTAACATGAAGTTGCATTATGCATTGCTAGTCCCAGAATCCCCATGCTGAACTGGCATGGCTAGAAACTCACTCTTGTCAGCCCCAGAATCAAGAGCCTCTGTTCTACCATGATAGCACATTTCCTATGTTGAGTCAGTTTTCTTCATTTATCTTAATTTCAAACCAAAGTTCATGAGGCTTTGTCATTATTCTAGGAAACTAGATTTGACCCTTATGTGATGGAAAGGATGGGAAGACAGCATTTTATTTTGGGAAAGTGGCTGGGTTGGGAATGTTGGAGATAAATGTGAAGGAAATTCTTAAAAGATTTTGAAGAGCTCTGAATGACATTACTTGAAGACAACTATAGTAATAGAAGGAAAAATTGCATACTCACCATTGACTAAGTTTTTCAGGTAGATTATCCATAGTCCATAGGTCCAAGGTGCTTTCTCAGGAAGAAGTTCGAGCAAACTTTATTTCAAATTGTAAAGTTAGTGAGTTCCCTGGTTGTTCAGAGGATAAAGTCTCAGCCCTATCGGGCTGCCGCCAGCCAGTCACTGCACGAGTTCAGTCCCTGGCTAGGGAGGTGACCCACATGCTACAGCACACTTCTCCTGTCTCACCCACTGTTAACCCACTGTGAAATACACAGCAGTGTATTTCAGTCTGTCTCTGGTGAATCCTCTTACCCCACCCTACCCCCACACCTCTGGCCTACATTCCAGTTCTTGTATGCATAAATAAAAATAAAGTAAAAAAATAAAATTGTAAAGTTGTTCCCACATTTTGGTTATAGTTGGAAAAGTAATCAAAGATTTATAAAATTTTGTCCTTCAAAGATTCAAAGTGGAATTAGCTGAAGTAAATGTTAAATGTTTAACAGTGATATTCACAGTGCTTACTGCTTTCTTGCAGTTTCAAGTTGAAGTGTTGTTAGACTTAAGGAACAACACTGAACTTTATTTGCTTTACATTCATATAAACATAAGCTTTTACTTCTTTTAATAAAACCTTATTAAGTGTTGTTTGTACATTCCAGTTAGCTTATTTTAGAATATATTCTTCATCAGCACATATTTCCTCTTGGCTAATTAATCTGGTCTATAATCTCTTCTTTTTTTCCCTCTTTACTACATATTAGTTTGAGTTATATAAATAACCAGGCAAATGGGGAGAACATTGTCATCCAGAAATTTCTAATCATGGGAGCATACCATGGTCTATTTTGACCCTACCATTAGATTAATAATTTGAACAAATAATTTAAACTTTATATGTTGCATTTTTTCCATAGTGATAAAAAAGTTGATAACATATAACCCTTGCCCCCTAAGAATGTTGATAGCATTTCCAAGCCAGAGCACTAGAAAGATGCTTGTAAGTGAAAACTGTTGCCCTTATAGTGTCATAATTTGAACCTGCTGCTCAACTCTCTCCTCACCCAGTAAAGAATGAAGTACAGAAAAAAGGCTGTGATGAAATTACATCTTTAATTATAATTTACAATAATGATATAATTAATAGCATTTGCACATGTTCTGTGTTCCTTTCAAGAAACATGACCTAAATATTAAACTGTGCTTATTTTTAATTTGGAGGAGATTCATTTTTGTTAACTCATCATATTTTCTATTTTAGGTAACAGCACTTTCACTTTGGGGCTTATCCTCTTTCCCTGCTTCACCTGTGTGTGATTCTAGAGGGACTGTTAAGCATTATCTCATTCCCCTAGAGAGCAGTGTGGAAATATATTTCAAACCTAACTCATTACAGCTTTCTTCTTGTTTGCCTTTAGCCATCCATCCAAGAGTTTAAGACATAATTGAAGCCAAGCCAGTAAGCATCCTTCCCTGAGATCCATGCATGCTAAACAGTCTTTCTTTCCCTTTGGGTAATGGTCCAATACAATTTGAGCATACATCAGAATCACCTGAAGGTGCACAGTTGCGAATGGGGAGACTAGCTTCAGTTTTTGCATCAGTAGATCTGAGGTACAACTCTAGCATTTACTTGTCTAACAAGTTCTGGATGTTGCTCATGCTGCTGATTCAGGGACCATACTTTAGGAACCACTCCTTTGGACTCATTAGGATAAAGCAAACCTAAAACAACCAGTGATCAATTGCCTTTGATATGATGATAAAGTCTGCTCATATTTTAATACTATGTAATGAGGCCAAAGTTCAAAAAAATAGAAAAATGGTAATATAGACTAGAGATAAAGAAAGAATGGTGATATCACCACTTAAGCTCTGGGTCCACTTGACCCTTTGTCTAGTTTGGTTTCTACTATTCCCAATTATATAAATCAAGACATTCCTATCTAGATTATTTTAATGAGACAGCTTTCTATTTTTTGAAATTAAAAAAAAATCATGTTCCGTTTCCAAGATATCAGGGACATTTTACTTTGATAGCATCATTAAATGACATGTTTTATTAAAGAAAGGTTCTAGAAAAATGTATAGTACTGTGACTGTGCTTGATTCTACTGGAAGATGTCCAGGCATCTTTATCTATAATGTCTTAAAACAAATAACTATTTCATATAGGTTTACCATTTTTATATGTCACACACTGGAATTTATTAGATATTATGGAGAAACAGTGCATTGCTGACTGTTTTCGTAATAGACACATAGTTATTGTTAATGACAATTAAAGGTGATATTTAATTTCATCAGTTTTTTCTTTGCCTGTCATTCTCAATTGGATTGTGAAAGAGTTCCTCAGCAGGGTCCATCACACCATAGGGGCAGCATATTTCATTTACAAACATACTTCTAGTGTTCTAGCTTAGAAAATAGTCACAATAAGGGAAGAATCTATAAAGTAGTGTGCATTTACTTTATCTGTTTTACTAATTCCTGAGTGACTCCAATCCCAGACCCTATTCAGAAGTTTAAATTCATTTCCAGAAATAAAAGTGGAAGGACATAAGAGAGTGGTGTGGGGAAGGGGCAGGAGAAGAATTTTGATGATCTTGCTAGGTAATTAACACAATAAGCAATGACTTCTTTGCATAAATTCTCAATTCCCCTATGGAGCCAAAATCAAAGTCTTTTCAGCTTTTATTTTACCCCCATTTCTAAGGATCTTTTCTTTATACTTTACTGAAAAGTCCTTCATTTCTCATTAATGCTTTAAGTACAAAGCTAGTTCTGGTGATGATATAATTTTCCCCAAGTCTAAATTAGGTTTCATACAGAGCATTACAAAGTCAAAAGGCAGAACTCATGCTGTTCTTCTATTTTACTTAGTGTTTATATGAGTGAAGATGCACACAGTTTCATAAGTTTGTTTTTACTTATTCCAGTTTTTAAATCAAACTTTTCTAATGGACTTAGCATTTGTTGTACCAAAAATAGCAGAAGTGGTCACTTTTCATTATTTCTATCATTAGGCTTTTTAATCATGCCCAGATTTCAAAAGAATGCATAGTGTTTCATTTAATAGAGAAGTTTTGTGTATTAGCCAAAGAAAAGCCATCAAATTTAAGGAAAAAATTTCTGCATATTTGCATCCTACAAGGAACTATCAAACTCAACTTCTTGGTGCTCTGAAAAACCAGTTGTTGTTGGTTGATTGTTTTCTTTGGATTTTGATTAAGCAGAATCATTGTGGTTCCTGAAATAATATTGCTTGTTGAGTGTTGTTTCAGTATATTAATATGGAAAAAAGGATTCTAGCCAGTGAAGGAGATGACATTTTTAGAGAATAGAATATCTCATTGTCTCCCAAGTACATTTCATTCCACAGACATTACTGAAACTAAATTCGATCAACCATTGGAATACTTGTCAAAACCTTGCATCAATTCATTTATATTGTCTGTGCTATAAAATGTGGTTATTCACCAGCAAATACACATTTAGTATTTGTCTGGAACAGGTATTACATTAAGCACAGCTGAGGACACAAAAATTTCCTCTAAAGAAAATTGCACTCTACAGTAAGCATACACACACACGTAGTATGTATACATATAGGTGTCTCCATGCACACTCATGTACACATATAAGCATATAACAATTTTGAATATATTTATAAAGTGACTTCTATATTTTAAGTTCACACAATATTATAGCAAAATATTCTAATATTAACCGATTCTTGGCAAAAATAGTCAGACCTCAACAAATTTCTATTTAAGAATCTTCTAAACTTAGAATGCAAGATTCTCACCTCTGAAATTCCAAAAAGACTGTGTGTGTGCATGTGCTTATGCATGCTCATGTGCATATGTGTATGCATGTATATGATCTCACCATAGAAGACATCAATTTATTAAAACCATTGGCAACAAAAGAATTATGAGTCCTTCCTTCCTTCTGCAAAGTCTTGAGAATCCTGGAAGATAGTACTTTCAACCCAAAAATGAGATTATAAGTATTTGCTTCGGAGTCAATCTGGTAAATAGGATCCCTCCGTCTCCCCTTACCCCTGGCAGTCAATGAAGAACAACACGAAAACTAGAGAAGTGTCCATTTTCTGCCTTTAGAGGTGTCTATGCATACAGTATCTGCGATTCTAGATTTTCCAGAGCAGTCATAATGTCAAATAGACTATCTCATTGTCTCCCAAGTACAACTCTGGGTATCTGACCAGGCATTCTGATGCGTGGTTCAGAGAATATGGACACTGATTTTACTTTGAGGGCAAGCTGCTTTCTTTGAGCTTCCTGTAGGACTGGAACTTGGGAAGAAAACAGCTGCTAAGATTTGTTCATAAGATCTGAATTCTCTTCCCTCTGCCTTCACTGTACCTGGCTGCATCAGGGTGGGGAGAAAAGTGCTCTGTTATGAAACAGTATCTTCTTCAGCTGCACTGATCATCTCCTAAATTAGCAGTATATTTCAAATCACTATGAACACAGCAAAAGTTTAATAAATTTCAGTATGAGCAATAGATTAGTTGAACATGAACAATGAAACAATGTAAGTTTAGTGGCTTCTTGGAAGTAATAAAACTACTTTACCTAATAAGTCAATATCCACAATGAGGATTGAGGCTTAGTTTTACTGTATTGCACAGAAAACTTTCAACACTATATTAAAATGGGAAAAATGCTACTCATACTGTTTCAACTATGCCATCATCTAAATCATCTAGAATGTTTTTAAGCACCTTTCCTCTACATGTAAATAAAATATTCTAATAAATAAAATGGCATCTTTTCTACCATGAAGTTATTTCAATTTTAAGTTAATGTTTCTGAGGAAAGAGATCACAAGACATGTTACTTCATGAATCAAAAGTATAAATCAGAGTTGGTAAAATGCAAATAGAAGTTATCAATGGTAATTTCAATGACAAGAATAAAGCTTAGCTTCTTTGAGCAATGTCTCTTTACTGTGAATGAAACTATGGATTCAACATATTATCTACTAAAATATGTTAAAAAGAAATATACTGCAAAAGTTGAAACAGAGTTTTAAATGCCAAAGCCACTTACATCTTGGCTGACTTTTTGCTATCTTACTTTTTTTGTCTCTGTAGGAACCTAGTAGGCTATGAAGAGATGGCCTATAGTCCATGGATCTCAAAAGAGAATATTATCACCTGAAATTATAAAATAACAATGGCCTGGCTACAGAGTGGCTATTCCTTGAAACAGAGCTTTTCTCAGTAAAGGCCTCTAGAAACTAGCCTGTGGTGAAATTTCCAATTTCAAATATATATTAGCAAGTTATAAATGAAAACATGCTTTTTACAACACAAAGTATATTATTGCATTCAGTTATTAAATCAGTTTGTATTTTGAGCTTTTAAATAATTTCTACATTTTATTTGCAAATGTATTGAGATGACCTAAGAGTACATGATATATAAGATATAACTAGGATTGATGTGACTTTGATCAGAGTTTGGCTCTTTGGAAAATGAGTTTTCTCTAAAAAACTGAGTAATTAAAATTATGAAAAACCAATAGAGGCACTGAGGCGCAACATTTAGAATGTACCCTATATAAAAGTGCTAAAATTAGAACACGAGAAAAGTTCAAAATTAATGAGTAAAGGGTCCAAATTAAGAAGTTGAATAATATAGTTGGATAACGTATGATATCCTGGGCTATTCTAGGAGGAAAGGGTCTGTGGTCATACTTGGGAACACTGTACATAATTGTATATGTTGCTCATCCCAGAGGAATTGCTGGCCAAGGTGAGGATTGAAATTCAGGGAATAGTTTTCCAAAATTTACTTAGTACATTTTGGTAGAACCAATTGTGAATTCTGACTTTTTTAAATGGTGGGTACAATACATTATATATGTTAGATTCTGTATGACTAGATTCTTATCCTCCTTATAATCTCAAAAGAAACAAAACACTGAGCAGCTTTAACTGAGCACCTGTAACAACAGGAGATAGTTGTTACAGAGAAGGGACTAATGAAGGAAAGGCATATTGCCAATCTTTTTCTATCTAATGATCCTCTTACTGGCAGTATCTCTAAGGAAATATCTCACTGTATTGTTTAAATGACATTTTAAACATTTTTATCAGTATACTAGCAAAATAATACATAACAGTATTCAAGGTTGAAGGTAGAGAACCTTTTCCTTTTTCTATCAGTTGTCCTTGGGCAGAATCAGCTAATGAGAGGAATCACGAAGGTGCACGGAAGGGAGAATCTCAGTGCCTCCTGACTCAGATGGCAAAATCGGTAGCACTATTGTCTCCGGCTTCCCCCAATCAGTCAGAGACCCACCTAATGCCAAGAACACAGCCAGTCCAGAGATCCGTCGCTCACCTCTTCACTTTGTCCCTTCTGTGGAAAGATGATGGCAGCTCCTGAGAGCTTCTCATCTCTGGACTGGTTCCTCTTCCCTATTCCTTTCTCAGCCCTTCCACAAGTTCTAGGTAGATTCACCTTATTTGTAGCAAGTATTTTCACCATAGATACTTTTGCTGCATAACTAGTTAGCGTGAAGCAATACTGTCATAAAAGATAGCATCACAAAAGCAGACATTAATTAAATTTCTTTTTTGCCAACATTTTTTTCTTTCATTAAGAAAGGTATCATTTTCCAAACACTAGGATGCATATTTGGTTTGTTTGTTTGCATGCTGAACTGGAAAAGGGGAAGATATCATACACAGCATGCCAGAGTCTTACTGTACTTACTGCCTTAGAACATTATTGCTTTTTAAAAAGAGAAAAACAACAATAAGACCAAAAAAATCCTCCACCATCCATTATATCCCCTTCATCTTTACTCTCTCTTACCCACCTCTTTTACCTCTGATAACCTCAATCTGGTTATCAGTCCACTAGTTTTTTTTTTTATTCTGTTTTGTCTGTTCACCTGCTTTTTTTTTTTAATATTAGATAGGTGAAACCATCCAATATGTCTTTCTCCTTCTGACATACTGTGCTTTGCATACCCCTCTCAAGTTCCTTTCATTTTATTGCAAATAGTAAAATATCATCTTTCCTTTTAGCTGAATGGTATCTCATTTTGTGTATAAATCACATCATCTTTGTCTTGTCATCTTTGCTTTCATAAGGTGCATAGTTGTAACTAAGCTTTTTATTGCCTGTGAAAGTCTTCTACAGTTGTTTGACAGATGCTGATGTCAGATGCAGCTATTTCTTATTATTGTGTGTATCCTGTGTAACTGATAGTATATATTTGGACTACATTTAAATGTTCCATCATAATACCAGGCTTTATATTTCACCATACTCTTAAGCCTTATTCTGTGCTAAATACCAACATTCTATATAGATCATGTTCTCCACTATCAAATAGCAAAAAGAATTCACCATTTTCAAGAGACTCAGGATTCATAGAACCATTTCTTTAGGTGGAGATAGAGTTTGATACTTCTTTTGCCTCTAACATTAAACACTGTTTGATAAAATTGATAGCACTAAAGCAGTAGCAGTTGTAACTATTAATAAGTTAGCTAAAAATAACTGATAACTAATGCTTTGAATATGACTTTGAATTACTGGATGCCACTTATATATCAGCCACAGGTTAGTAAACATTAGTTTTCATGACTTGGAGGGTCACTGTGCTCACCAAAGCATGTGCAAACTGCTATCATTTCCTACTATAGTAAGCTGGCTTTACATATACACTCTTATCTCACACTTGTAGTAAGTTGCATCATTGTATTTCTATCAAGCTATTATTGATAGTTATCACCCACTATTTTAAGACTGCACTGTCTACTTGTCATCGTGCAGACCAAACTTGAAGCCAAGCTATCAAACCCAACAGTCAACCAGTCATTTTATCCTTCAAAGCAAAAATGCCTTTTGACCTGTTAGCTATGTTGCAAAAATGTTTTTGGTGAAGAACAAAAACAAAATCTAACTGACACACCTCCATTAAAAATGTAAATATTTCCTTTTGGGGCCTCCCTGGTGGTGCAGTGGGATAAGCAACACACTATGAAGCAAACCACAGCCACTGCAGCATGAGTTCGATCCCTGCTGCCAACCAGGGAGGGGACCCACATGGCACAGCAGACCTCTCCTGCAGTGCCCACTGCTGCCCTTGGCAGTGTGTTTTAGTCAGTCTGCCTGTTCTGCTCCCCACTCTTTCTGGTGAATCCTCTCACCTCCCGCAACTCTAGCCTGTACCCCAGCTCTTGTATACATACATACATACATACATACATACATATATACATACATAAATAAATATTTTTTAAAAATATAACTATTTCCTTTCATTATATATTCCTTCTGTTGAAAATATTTAGTTTTTTCCTAGTTGAATGGCAACTATCAAACTTCAATTTTATTCATTTTTAAAGAGAATTTGTGAGTGTGCATTTGAAAATCCTGGGGACATTTTGTCATTGTTTAAAAGAAAATGAGCTAAGATAAAAACATTTGAAAACAGAGAAGGTCATCGGCCCAATCCTTAGGTCTTTCCCACCTCTTGTTTACATATACTTCCTAATGAAACCCGAAGAAGCATTATTCAACTAAACGGAATGACCATTTGTTAATTTAATGTCCTATACTGGGACTATTCCTTATTTTTCCAAGACAAGTTCTACACAGTAACCAACTTAAACTGGAAACCACAAAAAAGCACGTAAGTGGCATATACTTCTAAGAGAACAGAAGAAAAGCATATCTTAGTGCTCATACTCATAGTAGTATTATTATGATAAACAGTTTCTTGGTTCAGTTATTCTTATGGACAACTTTCCTCTTATATACCCTCAACATAAAATAATTTAATATATACATTATTGTATACAATATAATTGTATACAATATATACAAGTGACTACAAACGCTAAAGACATGTGCACCAAATATATACTCCTTCTCTTGCTCGGTTCACACTCAGTCTAAATAGGATATGCCTAGAAGCTAAGAAAGGCCACAGTATAGAAGAGACCATGCAGTCATCAGTCTAGCCAATTCTATACAGTTCATCCCTAAAGTGAGCAAAGGACTACGTTGATCACTATTTTATGAAAGTTAATTGAAGTAAGAACTTCGGAGGACAAGTGGAACCAAACATGTTCTTTAAAGTTGTATAATGAGAAGCAACATCACTCAGAGGAGGACATTAACTCAACATACCTTGGGAACGTTTTTCTATCCCCATGGGTATACTTCTGGCCCAACCAGTCTGTTTCCCTTTTAGCTGATAGTCTGTACTTCTTGGACAAATACATCTTGTACCTTCATATGGGTTCCTATGATGTTTTCTTTCCTTTTTCCTTATTTTGATCTATTTCCTCATTGGTTGAGGTCATTAGAATGGTATGAATGTATAACAATAGCATTGACTCAGTCTAATCTGATAAGTATTTTTAAAAATGATGTTAGTCATCTGGCTCTGTGAAGCACTATCATTTATTACTTTGTCAGTCTTCATCATGAAAGGGTTATTTTAAATTCATTTTTGACACCTGTGGCAAGGACACTGTTGCTTTCCAGTCCACAGGCACCCAACCTGTATCATTTCAGTGGACATTTGCCTGACAACCAACTAACAGAACCTGCTTATCTTTGTATATTTTCCTTGATACTAGAAATGACTTCCCTACCCTGATGCCAGCTCTAAGCAACCACAGAATTCACAAGCCCCAAGAGCAGCCTTCAACCAACAAACATCTTTCTGGTGTGCACATATCTCAGGAATGTGTGCACAGTCTCCAGTGTGATAAGAGCTTATTGCCTGTGTGGTGCTCATCTCGGTAAATCTCCATCTCTCTGCCTTAACTGCCCTATATCACTGTCCCACACCTTTCTCAACATTCCCTTCTCTGCCCAAACAAACTATTTGTACTCAACACTTTGTCTCAGAGGCTGCTGGTAGAGGGATCCAAATTAAGACAAAATCAAATCTTTTTTCAGTTCACCTGAAGGGATGTTAGCCAGTACCAACAAGGTGAATCTCCCTCATATGTATTTTCTAGGGGAGAACTGGATGAACAGATGCTTCTTCTGATTAATAGAGAAAGCTATTTTAGCAACACTCCACTTTCTGTGCTCTGAATCCTCACATTTTCAGCATGTCTGACTTATGTAATTAGGGCACCTCTGAACACAACAATATAAAAAAGTTCCACACTGGAAATTAAGATGAAAGAGTGCCCAGAAATTAAGGGCATGCAAAGCCTGCCAGTGTAATTATATCTGACCATGTTCACTTTACTGCTGAGCTTGCTTCTTTATTCATTGGTTCACCACTTAAGATGCCAGTGAATTATTAAAACATTATATCCTTTCCCAACCATTATTATGATGCTATTTTTGTTTCTCTGACTATAGAAAAGTAAAATAAAAATTAGATGCAAATTAATGCCAATTTAGGTTACTTTTTAGAACCTCAAGCTGTGAACTGTGAATTGGTTGTGATAAAAGTGTATTTATTCTTTCTGACTCACAGTATCATGTTGCTGTTTTCAGGAGTAAATATGTTATCTTTCCAAATACAATTTTGCAGTTGATTTTAATAGACTTTACACAGAGTGTACTGGTTTCTAAAAATAGGAGAGTGTGTAAATGTCAGAACTGTACTCCTATAGTTAACTGCTAAGCTTTTCCATTACTTAACATTCCACATCACAGGCCTTTACACAATACCCTAACAAGCAGCTATTTCCTATGGAGAGTTGCTTTCCTTTTGTGTTCAGATCTGGTCACCTCTACACAAATGAAAAGAAACAAAATGTCAGGTTATCGAGAAAAGCAATTAATCTATTACCATTGCTTTTGGCAAAACAGAAGTAATGTCGGAATGAAGAAAGCATTCATTGGTTGGACAAAATCATATAGATGGTAATTTGGTGAGTTTCCATCACTTCTTGTTATCCAGAGTTCTCATTGGTCAAGCAGAAAAACAGCAATTTCCAGAAATGTTATGACCTTTTAAGATAAGTGCCATCACAATTCTTGTGAACTCTCAAAGTAAAAAACGATGTTGTCACGAGAAAAAGATAACAACATCTGGGGATATTTAAAGGCATTTACCCACTCTACTGCCTTCTATTTCTGTTTCCATACACTCAGTAATATGAAGGAAGCAAAAGCACAGAGCCTGGAGTAAAACCAGAAAACAGACACATCATAACAACAAAGTAAAAAGAAAAAGATCCCACGGTCACAGAGCACCTTACATTGCTTAATTTCAACTTAAGGGGTTAGTTAAACACATGTCTGTGAAGAAATTTAATGATAAGCTATGGTTCATCTAAACTTGTCAGTTGGCCCCAAGCTGCAATAATCAACTTTTCAATGTCAGATTCATTTACTCCTCGAAGAATCCTGAAATAGCCATTCTCTCCCCATGACTTTCCCCAGGAGTTGGCAGCAATCTGTAGAAAGGGAAAAAAAAATAATGAGTATCATACTTATAAGTAGCATGAAATGTCTTTGACTTACTATAAATTGTAATTATTAAATATCTTCAAACTAAGAATAAAACAGTTATATTATTCACCTTTTAGGTTAATACACATGAACATATATGCTGGCAATAGCCAGAACTAGAATTATACTTCTGAGCCCTCCAGAGTATAAGGTAACTTATGCCTGAGGGTTTAAAGTGCCATATCAGAAGATGGCACACAAGCTACAGTTATGGTATCTTCTTTTGGGACTGACTTGGTAGCTGGCCCTGGAGGGAAAAAGATAAATGCTATACTATCCTGTGTTAGGGAGCTTACGGTCAACTGAAGATGACCAACAAAAGGCAAGCACTGAGGTGGAAATATACACACATGGTAATGAAGTTAGTGGAAGGAAGCAGCTCCCTTTTGTGGATGATTCAGAGAAGCTGTGGTGAAGCCATATGCTATGCATAGTAAAATCTGAGCAAAAATTAACCAGGTGACAAAAGAGGAGGAGAGCTTCAGGAAAAGGGAAACAATAGAAGTATAAACACCAAAATATGAAATAAGAAATTGTTACAATTAGGTCATAAAGCTGAAGGAGGTTGGTAGGGAGGTAGGACATCCATACTGAGAAAATAATAGTGAAAATGACAGCATGATGTTGAGTTGCTTCCAGCAGGACTGCAAGGTGGAAACATTTTTATCCTGATAACATTATTCTGTATGGAAAGAGAAGCATGGGTTGAAGGCTAAAATGACTCCCAAGATTCCTAGTGTCTTGCCCTATATGATCTCCTGGGTTGTTGTACACTTGCTTGTATACTTGGTACAATTTCCTCCACTTGATTGTGAGCAAGAGCTGAGAACATGCTATGTCTTCTGAATAGTTTATGTTATATGACAAAGTTGAAGGGATTTAAAGATGTGATTCAAATCTATAATCAACTGGCTGTGAATTTATGAAAAGGGAGATTATTCTGCCAAACCCCATCAGGCACGTCCTTTAAAAGTGGATCTAGAGATTAGATGCTGTTTTCTAAAGTCCTTGTGGGAGAGAATCTGTGAGAATTCTGTAAGGAAGCATGCAGCAAGGAAATGCTGCGACCACCTCTAAGACTTAAGAATGGCACCCAGTTGACAGCCAGCAAGAAAATGGGAACGTGGTTCCAAAATCACAAGAAATAAATTTGAATAAAAACTATGTGAGTTTAGAAGACTTGGAGCTCCAGAAGGAACCCAATGCAGAAAAGATTTTTGTGTTTTGTTTTTTTATTGTATCCTAGTGAGACTTGAGCAGAGAGAGAAAACACACCTAAGTTGACTGGATTTCTGATCCAGAGAGACTGAGATAATAAAAGTACATTGTTTTAAGGTCCCAAATTGTTGAGCAACAATGGAAAATTCATTCAGGTGCAGAATTTTATTACTGTACTTTCTGTGTCAATTAAGAAAATCATGGGTTTCTCCCTCCTTTACTCTGATAATGTGATAACATTAATTTTAATATTTAAAATAAATTTTAAATCCTGAGGTAAATCTCACATGATCATGATGAAGTATCCTTTATTTCTTGATTATAACATGCTGTTTAGAATTTTATTTATGTACATGAGATATATGGACTTGTAATTTTCCTTTCTTGTATTACCCTTGTCAAGTATTAATATTGTTGTTTTGGTGGTTCATAAAATGAGCTGGGACTGTTTTTATTTCTCAATCCCCTAAAGAATTTGAGGTAAAGTTGGTTTTATTTGTTCTTTAAATATTTGGAAGAACTCACCAGTGAAAGTTAGTTGATCCTAGCAATTCTTTGTGAGAATGTTTTTAATACAGTCAGCTTTTCAAAGAGTATCATAACTATTTTGATTTTCTGTTTTCATCTTGTATGAATTTTTATAAGTTTGTTTCCCAAGAGTAGTATCTTGGGAAACATCTATATTATCAAAGATATTTGATATAATGCTTTATAAAATCCTCTATTACCTACTCAATATCAACTGAAACTATGCCAATGCCCTCCTCTTTCACTTCTACTCATGTCTTACTCAGAAAATACAATTACAAGCAAAATACAATTAAAATTACAAGCCATTGGCTTTTGTCCCACCTGTCTGTACACACTGTTTTGGGCTTTGTTTTTGTTGTTTCTTTGTTTCCATCATGTTTTCCTCTGTATACTACAATTTAGATTTTAATGAATTTTTTTTTTTAAGATCACTTTGTCTGCTATTTAACCAATACCTGAGTTCTTAATTTTGGACATTGCATCACAAATTCAAGAGTTCATTTTTTAATACATTGAAATCCTTTGAAAGGCTCCATCTTTTCACTCATATTTTAAACCTATAATGGTGAAAACCCACATAAAGTATCATCTAGTGTCCTTATTATTAGTTTTTTCCTTTGATTAGTGCTCACATTTTTCTGCTTCATGTATCTCATAATTTTTTAAATGAATGCTGGATATCTTATAATAATAATAGAGACTCACGCTGGGGTTATTTTCCAAAGAAACGTAGTCCTTCTCCTAGGGAGATAAGGTGAAGGATTTATCACCTCAGATTAGTCAGGAACTGAACTGGGTCTGGGGTATAGAGAAAATTTTATCAAACTTATTCCATACTTGGTTTCAAATATATCAAAGACAGTAGCTATCACGAGTTTGTCCATATTTGTTCATGGAATTCCTTTCCCGAGTTCTGCAATGCTACAAGATTTCATTCTGCCTTTTCATCTTCCCTCCTCAGTTACTCACACTACTCCAGCATTCAATAGATATTCCATAGGAAGGACTGTTTGTGGTTCCTCTGAATTCCACTCCACTGTATCTCGCTGCCTATTGCAAATCCACTATGCCAAACCTTTCAAAGTCTCCCTGAACAAACAATTTTCTCCAGATTTGGCTCCCTTGTTTCTTAAAAAACATAAGTTTAGGAACTTAATTCTGTTATAGTTTGATATTTATTTTGTGTAATTTATCATTTGCTTCTATTACATTTTAGCAGTGGGGGGAATCCATTTATCTTTCTATTATAATTTACTACATTGTAGGTCTATTTGTAAATATTTGGAAACATTCATATATAATTGTATGAAAATAAAATTTTCATGAAATTCTCAATATTCTTGCAAAAAGTCCTAGTCTCCTGAGACACAAAAAGTGTAAATGGGCTAAATATAGGAGACATTTGCTTTTACTTCTTCCAGAAATATTTTATCTCCACATAATGAGGTTGAGAATTATGTCTGTGGCTATTTGTCTAATTAATTGATCTGATCCAAAAGGATAATAAAATTTCTCTTATTGCACCAAGAGGATTAAAGAATTAGGGACCAGTAAGGGTTCTAAATTAAGGCCCATGCTGCCAGGGGTGTTGGAACATTCTCTTCCACCCATGGTATTTACAAATCAAAAGGGATACAATATAGCTTCTGGAGACAGTATGTGATGTTTATCTAGCCTTTAGAAAGATATATTTATATTCCTAGGATTAGGCTAAGAACAAAGGGCATTTTCAGCTTATTTTAATAGAATGAACACCTTTTTCTCTTCTTCCAGGAAAGGAGATTGTCTATG
Organism: Galemys pyrenaicus; assembly: GCA_019455555.1. NCBI lineage: Eukaryota > Metazoa > Chordata > Mammalia > Eulipotyphla > Talpidae > Galemys > Galemys pyrenaicus. The sequence goes on from JAGFMF010011393.1 coordinate 5,278,296, forward strand.
TTTTTTTCCTGAATATAAACAGAGAAAATCCTTTGTTTTCTGCCTCTATGGAGAAATTCTATTTCCTTTATCATATCAATGCAAGACTGAGTTTGGAGGAACAATGCTGTGACATCTTATTGTTGATATGATTATATCAATTAACAACTCCTTTCCCAGGTGTCCTAATGCAGGTCGGATATCATTTCAGACCCTTCACAGTGCTGATAAACAGTACAATGACACTTAAAATTTCATTTTAATTCAACCAATATCAATGTTATATATAAAATTAAAACTATTTTAATAACTAATTCTTCATGAATGCATGGATTAATAGTATTCATTTACTTACTCAAAAATTTTTATTTTCCAACTATTTGGAATATATTCCTACTAAATTGGAATGCCTTTTGGTTATACAGATATGTAAGGCTGTATAACCTTTTGGTTATACAGATATGGTCCAAGATGAACATACAGTTTATTGGAGAAAAGTCAACCCAAATATTCAACTTAATAAATGTGACAAATGTTCATACGATTCCTATATCCCTATCCCTAACACTAAATTATTTATCTGAAAGACACAACAGAAATAAATCATTTCCCTTTGCCCATAAAATTGAAAATTTTCAATATTCAAAGTTCAGAATAATCGCACCTACACTAAAAGTAGTTTTAAGGATAGTGTGCATGTATGTGGTAAGTATATGAGTGAATGTGTGTATACTGTACATATGTATGTGTGTATGTGTATGCTGTGTGTGTATGAATTTGTATGGGACTGTACTGGAAATGATGAGATAGAAGGTCAAAGGATCACACAAAATTTTTATTTGAACTTATATGATCATAGTCAGTCAATAGCTTAAACATGCTATCTGCTAAAAACTGCTCCATAAAATAGATTAACCAAAGAATTTTTGTCTCTAAACATTATGAAATTGAATCACAATTCAAATTCATTTAATAAAAACCCCACACAGAAACTCACCTGCAGGCATTCAAACAACATATCATCTTTCACACATTATTAATTCTAACTATTGAAAATTAATGTTAATGTTGGATACTTTGAGCTTTATTTAATGAGGGAGATTTTAAAATACTGATTTAAATACAGAAAAACATTTTACTTAAAAAACATATTATTTCTGTGACCAAGACAAAAGGAAGACCCAAGAATCACTCGAATGAGTACAAGTCTTAACATTTAGTGTTTTGTAAGTTACAATATGCCCTCAACTATGCACATTAAAATTCTATGATGAATATCATAACCTAGGCTTTATTCTATTTCTGAAAAACAAGATATGTAAATATATAAATAATTATAGTGACAATTTATCAGTTATTTTAATCAACTAAATACTTGAAATAATATGTTCTAATCTTCTCCAAACTCTTTTATAACTTTGTATTATTTTTTTAAATTAGATACTGGTTCTTTCTCAGTAAAGAAAAACATATTGGCTGTAACTGGCAAAAGTAAAAGTTATTCCTGAGGTAAACAGATACAAAAACAGGTTCTTTGATTAACATACTTAATTAGTAACAATTCTTACTTAGCGTATAACACTGAATAATTATTTGCTGAGTAAATATATCTAGACCTAAGTAGAAATACAGATAGCTAGGCCTATATATAGATATGTCATTGATTACAAAGGAATAATCTAGAACAAAATAAGATAAAAAATGCAATATTGATTGACATATACCAGGGAAGTCTAAGCATTATTTTCAATTTAATATACATGATAATAGAGCAAAAAATCTTCCTGTTTATTTTTTGTAAAAATACTGACTCACTTTTATTACAATTTGAATAAAAGGAAATGAGAAAAAATTCTTATGATAATATGAACAATTTTAAATTTTATGCTGGAGAAAATACTGATATTAGCAATATTACAGTGACAACATTACCGAATAATACAAATCAAGTACCAGAGAGGGAGTAGAACAAGACTGAAGCATATTCACCTCACATTATTAATTCAAATGGAAAGAGTTACATACCCAAAATTTTTCTTTTTGCCCTTGTGCTCCTCTCAGTGTGCCCCATCTACAAATAATAAAAATAAAAATGTTTGATTTGTATCTTTGTAAAATGCAAATTATTGTCTGTTTGTGTGTATTTTCTATTTTTGTTTTGCCCACCTTGTTTTACTATGGAATTGTCATCATTGACCTACAGAAAGTGTTTTCTTTTCAGCTATAGAATGCTAATTCACTTACTCAGAATTTAATCATCTATATCCAAATGGCTTGAAGTCAAACTCATTGAATGAAAGAGCTATGTCATAAGGCAATTGGGGTGCAGAGATTTTAGTGTACTTAGGATTCCTTTCCTTTTTATATTTAACACTCTGAAACTGTCCTAAGTGTCAGAAACCGAAAATCTCTGAGGTAATGATAAAAACCACAACATAAATATATATAATAGTTGTGGACATGAGTTTATGTAAATTAATCATAAACATTATTATCTTATAAAGTGGCTATGCCCTGGACCTTTTTGGTGGCACAGAGGGTTGAGCGATGTACTGTGAGGCATTCGCAGCCCAGCAGCACGAGTTCAATCTCCAGCCAGGGAGGGAACCCACATGGCACAGCAGACCTCTCCTGCCTCGCCTACTGCTCCCTTCAGCAGTGTGTTTCAGTCTGCCTGTTCTGCTCCCCACTCTGTCTCTGGTGAATCCTCTCACCTCCTGCGACTCTGGCCTGTACCCCAGCTCTTACATGCATAAATAAATAAATCTTTAGAAAAAAAAATAAAGTGGCTATGTCGTAATGTGGAATTTGTCAACATAAATACACACATGAAATCAAATCCCATATTACAATTATTGGTCCATTTTTACTGTAGTATAAAACAGTTCATAAAGAACTCAAAGTTAAAACATCTAATTTTATCCTCTTGACTATACCCAATGAGGTAGGTATTGTTAACATGTTCTATTATGAAATAATAAGACATGTTCAAGATCATAGAAGATGAAACGCTGAAGTAGGACTCCAAATATTCTGTCCTTCTCGGTATGTTACATTGCTTCTTTTATACATATATTGTCCTAACTACAGTGTGTCCTGAACAGCATCAGTTTATGCTGAGAAAGCACATCCATTACCACTTTCATGTGATTTGACAGATTGTGAAAACAATTTTATAACTCCATCAATCCATTCCGATATTCCAAGTCCCAAAATCAGAGATCTTCCAAACTACATCATGGCATGCCATCACATAATGAACATTCCTGGAGGAAGTACATATATTTTGAACATGCAGAAAGTTATTTTTAACAGGCTCCAAGGCAGAATGATGGCGCCATAGCAGGGAAGTGTGTCTAAAGATGACAGATTTACCGCAAAGACCTGGGAACTCTCAAGAAAATATATGAATGCATTTGGACCCATTGAGATGAGAATAGGGATGAAAAAAGTGATTTAGGAGAGGGGAAAACACTAAAGAATTTTTTGTCTGTTTTTCATGACTGAGCCCAGGATTGGTAATTGTGCTGATTGCCATCTCTCAGTTTTCAGCTGCACACAGTAAACTAGAATACTTTGTTTCAGTTATCCTGGGCAGTTTAACATATGTGTTCAAACTGATGTAATTTTCAAAATTATTGAACAGTTTTATAATTGCATTTGTAGTCTTGTAAAAACAACAACAACCACGTTCTTAAATACCACTATCATTCAAAAAACTTACCAGTCTTAGTAGGTGCCCCCAAATCTTGAAAGGTCATTATGTATTTAAAATAACAGATCACAACTGAAGCTTCAAGTCACTAATTTTCTACTCACTTTTATGGCTATCATAACAACTTAAATAAACCATTACTATTCAGACTTTCTTCCATGTATTCTAAGTACTAGCTATTCAACAATTTACACAAAATTCAAGTCTAAATCAGAAGTAAAGAATCACTTAACTCCAAAATCACACAGGCAAGAAAGAGGAAACCAAATCTGAGATTGCACTACATACAGTAAGAATGTGTAGCATGTCTTGCTTGCAGCACTAAAGAGGTTCCTTATTAAGAACTTTCAATCAGGAAAGAAGTATCCAGACATGACCAAACTGACCCCAAAACAAAGCCTTGATGAGGAGGGAGAAGTGATTGTAAGCATAACTAGTTCCCTGTCACTCACTTCTATGGAAGCTCAGCTCTCATACTGGACATGTCTACATTCAGAATTGGAGAAGGGGCAAGTCAAACTTATAAAACTGAAAATTATTTTATGATAAAATCCTACATATTATATAAAACAGATAAACAATAATGCTAAAAATGAGTAAAGATTTATTTACTACTTTGTAAAATATTTCTATAAGTTCTTGAAGTCTAGTACAATGAGTATAGTGCATGGGAAAAGAAAATAGTATTTGACAGAGGGAGTACTCTGAAAAAACATGTAAGAAAAATATACCATGAAATAAATGTTGCATTTATTTTTAAGGCTGCTGTAGATACATATATCCTCAGAAATATTGAGCTACTTTAGGGGAATAAAGACCTACAATTACAGGTGGGATTGAAATTAGTAAAATAATAACTACACATAAATAAAAAGTGAAATAAATTGCATAGTTTGGACATGTCTGAGATATATAATCTCTCCTTTTACTTTGGTAAAATGTCCGTATTTTTCATATGTTCCTATGTTTTTTGTTAGTATTATCCAAATAATATTTTCAATGACATAATAGAGAGGGAGAATTCTTATGTTGCACATCTACCACCTTCTAGGAATTGCTATACATTTCTTTTTTAAGGATCAACAAACAGCATTTAAGAATATTGTTACTATAAATTTAGGATGCATTTTTTAAAAGTTCAGTCAATTCTAACCCAGAGAGAATGCCAGCATTCATATGATTATAAGTATTCTCAAAATGGATAGAAAAACAAATTAATTAAGTCTTAAAAATAGGGGTGAGAGAGGAAAGGGAAGCTAGGCCACTGAATCTGCTCATTTTAGAGACCAGGATCCTTGGTAAATAGAAATTATTTTAAAAATATACAAAATTGAGATTAAAAAAATATACTTCACAACAGAATTTATTATATAGCTCTCCAATGTTATAGCCTCTGTGTCAAAGAACAAAGACAATCCATCCATCACAGAATCTAACATTTGCACTGTGAACTTTAGCTATATTTTCTCTCCTCTGTCTTGTCTAACAGTTCCTAAGATGATAATCAAATATTCCATAGAGTTGAAATGGGTTTGTAGAGAAATAGACTTGTGGGTTGTTTTCTAAATATCCATGTTCTGAAAGACCAGGAAAAATCACTTCAACCCAAGTTATTTCCTTTTGTTACCACACCATATTGATGTGATTAAAAGCTTAATCCAAAAAAATATGTATATAAAAATTTACCAGTTCAAAGGGAGAATTCATACATTATTCACTCACAGAAGAGATTATCTCTCCTTTTGGTCTGTGAAGAGCATTTTTCCCTAACATATCTACAGCAGACTTGTCTGCCATTATACCAAAAAGTCGAGAATTCTAGAAAATTATTTGAGGACAGGAGGATCTTGACTACATTTATATTTGCTCTAAAAATATTGTCTTACACTCTTCTTTTCTTCACTAGTACCTCCTTATTTTAAGTTCTATTCACAAACATTTGTTTAGCTAGACCAAAACCTGAACTAAAAAAATATTTATGCATACAAGAGCTGGATGTGAGAAGATTCATCAGAGACAGAATGGGGAGCAGAAAAGGCAGATTGACTGAAATGCACTGCTGAGGGAAGCAGTGGGCGAGACAGGAGAGGTCTGCTGTGCCATGTGGATTACCTCTCTGGCCAGGGATCAATCTCATGCTACAGTGGCTGCAGATGCTTCACAGTGTGGTGCTTGACCCCTTATGCTACCAGGGATGCCACTGCTGGGGTTTATTTTTTAACCTTGCTAAGTAACATGTATCTGAGGTGGTGTGATTTCATGCTTCTAAATTACATACAACACTGTAAACCATTGCCCCATCAATAAATGAATAAAGAAAAAATAAAGTTTTATAATGGTTCATAAGCTTAAGAGCTTTTAACAGTGACCTTTGTTGGTGTTCTACTTCATATAAACTTTATACTGTTCTTTTGAAAATTTGTCTACTGCATTAAGTTAGATGATTTCAATTATTTGTTAAGTCCCACTTTTTTCCTCTCAAAATTTAATGACACGTGGGAAAATGCAGGTATTGAAAAAAACTGAGCGGCTCCTAACTCAAGTACCACAAATTCCCTGAGGGTAATTGCAAACTGATGTTTCCTGATACTGAGTCATTTGTTAACCTCTCACTTCAAGCACATGATCATCTAAGCACTTTCTTCTAGATTCATATTCTATGTTCACTTTCAGGTAGTTCCTGAGATGTTACTCTTTCACCTATATTAAGTCTACTGAGACTATAAAATTTCTGCAGAATACATCATTATAACCCATTAAAGAATGAGGTAAGATTTTGTATTTCTAAAGTTATGAGTATCTTTATGTAAGTGTCTTTTGGAAAGGATGTTATTCCTTTCTGGTAACTGTACTAGACATTATAAGGCTTCTGAAAACTACAATTTTAAACTATGTCTACATAGAAAACACATTGAAACTGAATACTATTTTGCACAAGATTTTAAAGGAATATGTTTACTTTCTCTTTTTTGGTTTTGGAAGATTTTGACATTAATGTTCATGCACCCATGGTGGTCAGATTAAAGATGAAGAATAAGATACTGTTGAAGGTACAACTTTCTTAAAGTAGTATTCATGCTACCATAACCATTTATTGTAAGAGGTAGCACAGAATTTCTTGGGTGCCTCATTCATTTATCTTTACCATTAGTCAAAAATGTAGGAGTAATGTTGTGAAATCAAAATCAAGTACAAAAATAATTTGAATTTTATAATGGTTAGCTTTATAAAAGCATGTTTGAAAAAATTTGTTACAGATTAATAAATTAACAGTCCGAAGAGGGCACACATGATTCTCTTTACAAAGTCAAGTAGGAATACTTCAAATAGAAATGAGTGTATGGCATTTTCAGCAAAATAGTAAGTATAAAGTCACAATGGTACCATGAAAACCTCATCTCAGTCTATTCTAAGAGCAGCACTTGGTCTGGTGTCACTGAGAACAGCAAGAAGATAAAAAGCAGGAGATAAAGTTAAAAAAGTAGGTTTGGCTCACAGCTACCAAAACTGGCATTTGCAAAGTTGATGATAAAGAGTATTCAAATACAAGATATAAATGATCCAGACAGTCTGTCAGAAGGACGGCATTAGTGTGGGGGATAAAATCCACAGAGAGAAGGTTGAACGCTTAAGATGAGTATTATCCTTAAAGCAAGAAATAATGAAATTGTAATAAGCAACCAAGGCCCTTAAGGAAAATATTGTTTATTCTTTTAATAGCTGCTTCTCCAATTTCTAGAATAGTGACTATCACATAATTGACCCTAAATACATATTTGTTGAGTTAGTGACTAGAAGTTCACTGGCAGTGAGAATGAACAGGAGCACAGAGATTAGAGAACTATTTTGGAGATAAAAGCAATGGAATTTGTTGACCAATTTATATTGACAAAAGGGGAGAAGAACAAGTCAAGGTTAACTCCCAAATTCCAAGACTGAATGACTAGTGCATGAAATGTGTGACTTCAGGTGCAGAGATGTCTTCCTGACGTTCGGATTTATCATCACCTAAGACTGTAATTACAGAATTGCTTCATCTTTTGAGCTCTCTTTACTGACGGTGGTTCTGAATATTAATTTCTAAATTTATGGCTTTTCCGAGCTTCTGACAGGTTAAACAGTATAAGAACAAGGAAAACCAATTACTTAAAGAAACTGTGAAAGAGTCTTTCTGTAGAATGAGTGATTTTTCTGTGGTGAGAATAATTATTTTCTAAGTCATGTCAAGAATGCATTTGCTTAGGAATCAAGTTTTCAAAAGTATGTCTCATATCCATCTAAGAATCTGAAGCTGCAAGAATAAAAATGATGTATTTCAAACTGATGGTAGGTTCACTACACAACAGAATTATCTAGACCAAACTGTTGCAATGCCTCTGATGATTTGTTATGTCTGCAGTCCCAGCATGTGCCCAATAGACTGACAACAGGGATTCAAACTTGTTTTTGTGGCAGACCAATTCTGAATTAGTAAATATAGATCCAGACAGATAAAACAACAACAGTTTCTAAATAGTAGACATGTAAAGAAATCTTATGCAGTCCAGACTACTTGAACAGGAAATTTTGGAGGAAAACAGGGAACAAATACATAAGAAAGCCTGATATGGAACTCAACTCTTATTAAGGAAATGAAAATCAGATAGAATACAAGTGTAAAGAAATCACCAGATGAGCCTCAAATCGATAACAATGACACTACTTTTCTGGATATAGGAGTTTGCTTTTAAAGGTGAGACTACAGAGAGACTTAGACAAAAAATTTGAAAAATACCAATACCACATACTTTAAATACCAAATTTGGTATTTTTCAATACAATATTGAAAAATAGTATTCAAATAAATATATGAAGGCTTTTGTTGCCTTATAAATATTCGACCAGAGATGCTTAGTAACATCATTCAAAAAATACTCATGCATACTGAGTGTGACTGTGTTAAATATGATAGAGAGCTATCAGAAAGTGTTCTAATGCTAAATAAAAATGAATAAAAATAAACTCCATGGGAGGAAAAAGAAGCCCATTTACCATCCAGTCTTCATTTTCTACTTAAACAAAAAGTAAACCAAATCTGGCTTCATTGAATTTAAGACTAATTACTTTTATTGATTTAGTCTGCCAACAAGATACAATTTTTATCATAGACTGTAGAAGCAAATGGAGCTGTAGGAAAGATTATTTTTTACATAAAAGTAGCACAGATGATTGTGTGTTTTCAATTTTATTAATCATCCAACCAACACTTTATTGAGTCTCTCGACCATGTAATTTACCCTACCCTACCCTTAATGACAATAATGTGCCCAGTTCATGCTCTGGTCATAAATTTCTATTTTTAAATCTTCTTTTTTTTTAAGATTTATTTATTTATGCATATAAGAGCGGGGGTACAGGCCAGAGTCACAGGAGGTAAGAAGATTCACCAGAGATAGAATGGGCAGGAGAAAAGGCAGATCAAATGAAATACATTGCTGAGGCGAGCAGCCTGCGAGGCAGGAGAGGTTTGCCACACCATGTGGGTCCCCTCCCTGGCCAAGATTGAACTCGAGGGCCTCCCTGGTGGCGCAGTGTGTTAAAGCAACACACTATGAAGCAAACCGCAGCCACTGCAGCACAACTTTGATCCCTGCCGCCAGTCAGGGAGGTGACCCACATGGTAAAGCAGAGCTCTCCTGCCTCGCTCGCTGCTTCCCCTCAGCAGTGTATTTCAGTCAATCTGCCTGTTCTGCTCCCCACTCTGGTGAATCCTCTCACCTCCTGCTACTCTAGCCTGTACCCCAACTCTCGTATGCATAAATAAATAAATCTTTAAAGAAAAAAAAAAAGATCGAACTCAAACTGCGGTACGGTGGATGCATCACAGTGCAGCGCTCAATCCGCTGTCCCACCAGGGAGGCACTGGTCAGAAATTTCTGCTGCAGAAATGAAGAAGTATCTCTTTGCATTTACTTTGTTGACAGAATATATACTACCATTTGAAATGTGCAAGGGAGAGGGTGAGGCTAATGTTATCCATCATCATCAATAGCAATTAACTAGGTAGGATAGTATCTTTTGAAGATATGTGTGAGGACAAACTTCAGCCCTTTGAAGTTAGAAAGAGAAATAACTTTTTATCTTCTCATAAAATTTTAGCACTCAAAGACGATGAAGAGATTATAGTATACTGCAGGGATTGGCCAACTATGACTTGTGGACTAAATCTGGCTGACTGCCTATTTTTATAAATAAAGTTCTATGTGATAGTCAAGTTCATTCATTATTTAGACATTTACCTATGTCTACTGATGGCAGAGTTGAGTGATCAAGACCAGAAGGTTCATCAAACTAACCTAACTCTAATCCAATTTCTTTGCTTCATAAATAAGGCAACAGAGGCCCAAATAGGTTAAGCAACATTTCAAAATTGTATGATAAGTGGTTAACTTGGCATTAATATCTAAAAAACAATATAAAGTAGGATAAGAAGGCAGAAATGGGCGGATTCATTTACACCTGTGATAAGGGAAGGCATGATGGACCTTGAATAATTTTGGATGATGCCAAGTGGAAATAAGGAGAAAAGCGCATAATATCATACCAGGAGCATCTCTTGTGTATTCATAGAGAAATCAAATTTTTTGGATAGAAGACAGCCATGGAAACATAAAGCTGGTGATGGTGAATAAGACAGACTAAAATAGAAAAGTGTGGGTTAAAGGCAAGAAGAACAGTTTGGTCATTATCACAATATTCCAATCAGGGTTACATTCATCACATCTAAGCATCTCATGGATCTCCAGAAGCATAATGAATATAATTATTACAATGATAGAACAGAAAAGGCTAAGCTTTAATGCACTTATTTTGGGGATCAAAATAAACTGAAGTTGTCACTTACTATCACAAGTAGTATTCATTCTTCATATGAAACACTCATTTTTCTGCAACTATTCCCTCTTTTATTATAACATAGGCTTGGCCTGACCTTCTTTTTGGACTTATTAAGCTATAGTTAACAGCTTAAACTATCTGGGGGCTAAAAGCATGGATCCCCACACAATGAAAAATCTGAGTATAATTTCTGACTGCCCTCACATTTAACTACTAATAGCCTGCTATTAACTGGATAATTCAGTGATAACAGTCAAGTAATGGAAAATTTGTATATTATTTGTAGTAATACTACATTCTTGTAATAATGTAAACTGTAGAAAATATTAAGAAAATGATAAAGAGCAAATACATAAATATACTGTCTGGTATTGATACTATAAAATTACATCATCTGTATATAAGATTGATCATCTGTTGGGACCTACATCAACATTGTCTTAAGTGATATAAAACACTCTGAATGTTATATATGTTACTAACACTAAACATCAAAGATGTAAAGATGTAAAAAAGACATTTATTCACAATGTATATGCTGATAATTAATATATGTTGATAACTTCACGTTTATTGAAAAAAATTCACATGTAAGTGGACCCATGCAATTAGAACTTGGGTTGTTCAAGTGCCAACTGTATTCAGTGATACCCTACATGTTTCTGCTCAGGGAAGACATTTTAATGTTGCCATAGGAACATATAAATTTTAACAAAATCTCCAATTCTTTCATAAGAATTATCACTTTTCATATTTCTGGAGCATAGGACAAAAAGTCCTATCTTAGATTCTGAAATAGGAAGCTTGTATGTTTTCTAAAAACGTACCTGTAAAGTGCTCTCTTTCAAGGTATAAACAATCCTACTAAGATTGAAATACATCAGAGACTACCGAACTTCCTATTCCTGATGTCTCCTTCACCTACCACATATCTCTGGAAATTCATAAGCATGCACTTCATCAACCCTCCATAAATTCTGTCATATTTGAAGTTCAAGGTGAACACCAACATTTAAAATAAATCTATTTTATTTTAGACTATAAAATAAAATTTCCAAAGAGAATTCATTAAGTTAAATTTGAAAGGCAGATTATAGCAGAGGTAAAACAATTCCATTATATAGTCCCCAAAATATGAAGTATCGACAAACATTAAGACTAGTTCATCAATAACGTAAAGTATATGGTCATCACAATTTAATATAGCAGAAGTCAAATTATGATGTTATGTATCTGAAAGCCATATCACATATTAAACTGGTATTACCATAATTAAAAAAAAATCCTCAGCTTAGCAAAGATAAACTATAATTTCCCAATAACTAAAAGTCAACCCTTGTTATAATAAACGCCCCCATTTTTCTTTAAACCTAAGGAATTTTCTATAATCATTTTACTCAGTTGAACTATTCATCTTTCTTGATGTTTACTTACTAGGAAATTATGATTTCCAATTGCAATGGTTTTACAGTTAAAGTGTATGTGACCAAATGAATATACTACCAATTGGGTAAGTGGACTCATACTACCTAAAGTCAGCAAAATTTATCAAAGAAATTGTTTCTTCCTGTAGTCAAATTTCCCTTTCCTGTCTCATCCTTACTAATCCATTTGTCTTCTCAAAGTAAAATGGATTAAAATATTAAAAATATATAATTGAAATAAGTATGTGTATATATTATAGTTAAGTGCTGATAAATGCCATTAAAATGAATTAGCATCAGCCCCAAATTATAATTTTAAACATAATTCTGAGACTATATTCAAAGAAAAAGGAGAAAATTAAAGTATGAATTTTTAAAAATTAAAGAAAGCAGACATATATCCTTTAAACCACACAAGTCTTATAGGAAACTATTTGTATCTCAGTGAAATGGATGAAAAAGCAGGGATACAAAAAAATTAAATTACCTGCTTGATATCACCAAGGGAGAGGGGCAACTATCATTTGAACCTAAACCTGACTCTCATAGTTTCTTTATGCTCTACAGAATTATCTCAATAATCAAGATTAGTCTTGCATTGTTCTATAGCAGAATGTCTTAGAGACCTTTCATGTATTTGTGTATATGTATGTACATATGCATGTATGTACATGCATGTCTAATAAACCATATTTTTATGAATGTTGAGAGCTCTCTAAAAATTCTTTTTAAACTAACACTCCCATCATGCCTTCACCTAAACAAAAAATAAAGCTTTCCCCTTTTGCTACTGCTGTTTTGTTTCACAAAAGGCCAGTCTGCAGCAATAGCAGTTATAAAGTAGAATGGACCTGGTCAGTATTTGAAATGACAAATCAATGAAAGACCAATGTCAAACCAGAGAAACAAATGGAACACAAACTGTCCCATCAGTTTGATTCAGTACTGACACACAGGGCAGCAGGAGTCAATCAACACTGAAAATAACAGAAAAATAAAGGCCATTTATCAGTTTCACTGTACCTAGGTGCCTCCCGACCTCCAGTCTTCTGTGAGTTCAGTTCAAATGATCCTGCGTCTGTAGAACTTCCCAATGATTGATAGCTTTCCATCACTGTGCCAGATCAGTGACTTTTATTTTATTCATTAATGTTCTCCATATTGTTTTACCTCATTATCCCCAGCACCTATCAAGGTACCTAGCACACTATCGCTGCTCAATAAAATTTGTTGAAATTGTAGTTGAGGATCAGTGTGAGGGGTATCTATATGAACTTAATAATTGCATTTTTTTTCTTTTTAATATGGCTCAAATATTTTGGAAAGTGAGTCAATAAAATAGCCAAAGGAGTCTCTTAGCTTTCATATAAGTTAAACTAGTTAGATTTATTCTCATCAAATTTAATGCATAATATTGAAATGTATAAATGCCAGGTAAATCCACATTAGAGATATCAAAGTTGACAGGACTTAAGATGGAGATACAAGAACATCCTAGTGTAGTTTGAATCCATAATTACAACAGATGTAACTACAAAATTCAGCAAGAACAATAATCTACTGTTTATTCTTTCTTTTCCTGAAGACTTCAATCATGCCAAGTCCATTTCTCAATTTCTGTTTTATGTGAACTTTCAACATTTCACACTGCTAACCTTTCCTACCTTTGTAGAACACACCCCCAGCTCCCCCAGGTATGTGTGACTCCCTGTCTGACCTCTTCTCCTGTATTCTTAACTAGTCTCTCCATCTCCATTTGAACTTTAAATGTTGGTGTGCTTCAAGTTTTGGTCTATAGCTTCCTTTCACTTCCATGCCTTTGGTTACTATGTAAGTTTTCACTTTCATATCAATATGGAATTTAGTTGTTTCTCTTTGGACTTACAAAAATCTATATTTCACTCCAAAATATATTTACATATATAATTGTTTCTTTGACAATTCATTCTGGATATCTCCACAAATCTCAAACACAATATATCTAAATTTATCACTTGATTGTCCTTCTACTTCCATCTGCTCCTCTTCCATTATTCGCCATATTAGTAAACAGAATATCTGTATTACTCCTAGGAGATTCTTGGGATTCAGCGTTGACACCTTCCTGTTCAATTGCCATCCCTTCAACAAATTACAGTCTTATCAATTCAACAAATTGATTAATATTCATTTATTCATATTCAAAACTACTAACCACATCCAAAGTGGTGTTATTTCTTGTTTATGACTTCCAACGTTACTTTAGTTTTTTCTATTCCATCTTCAATGCTGTAGTTTGACTCTCTAAGCATAGTGATTATTTTTGAATAAATACAAATGATGTAATTTTGCTCTTGAAATTCCATGAAAATAACTTCCCTAAAGTTTAGGAAGAGGTTAAAAATCCATCATAACTCAAAAAGTTCTGCAGGCTTTGTCCTATGCCTACTTCATCACTTGTACTTTAGTTACATTATTCTTAAGTCTGTTCTAAAACCCTCCTAGTAACTCCCAGGAAACGTCATCTAGTGACCAAGAGGAAATAATGAAGCAATATTTGTGACAACATAATATTTAAAGGAAAGTACTATCTGTGGAACAGGTTTCATACGAAACCTGTATGGCTCTTAGCATCAAACCACAAGCCAGCACTGTAGAACTTGAGTAGATATGTGTAAATATAGCACAGGAATGGAGCTATGAATTGTATATATCAATATGAAATTTAATTCATGATACAGACTGGGGATTGTACAAAGAGCAAGGAGAAAGTGACTGAGGCTAAGAATGATCTATAACCCTATTAACTGGCAACCACAGAGTTTGGATAAGTTTCTTTTTGTTCATGAAAGAAGAGAAATACTTCACAGAAAATGAATTTATGTGTTATACCAGGAAATACAAAGCATCATCCAAGGATACCTATCCTGTGCTCTTGGAATAAGATACAATTTCAGGAAATTATTGACTATAGGGATAAAGGAAACCCTGTTTTTAAATCTGCTTTCTTAGTGGATTGAAAGACAGTTTGTGTTTTGAACTTGAGCACATGAGCAAAAAACAGATTGAGACATATGGGTAACAAGATAACAAGATACAGTGCAAGTTATTATAAACAAATTGAAAAGAAACCTAATGAGACAAAATAAGTTTTAATTGAAGATTTCATGCCTGCATGTAAGGTTGCTATTAATTAAAATAATCCTTCAGGAAACTAAAACAAAGATAGGGCTCGTTTGATAATAATATTCCATAAATGTTCCACAGTACCATAAAACAAGATATCAGAAACAGATATCAAGTGATTTATTTTGACTTCTTTGGAAAGTATTTGATAACAACATCACATGGATGTCTTCAAATTTGGGTGTTAGACTATAATTTTTAATTCTTTTTAAACTGGTTTTTGGTTTTTCAGGTAAGTCACCAAAATTTTTTATATGTTTTGAAGCAATATCATATTTTAAGAAGAACTTTTGAAAAAAATTATAATTCCCAAAACCAATAATCTTGTTAATATAATGCTAACTATTCCAAACATCTTAATATCCAGTTTTATATTTTCAGTTTACCTAGCTGATTTTATGAAAGTATCATAAATTATTACCAAATTCTAAAAACAATAAAAAACTTTTTACAAGTTCCCTTTAAAAGTAATACTGTAAAACTTATAATAAAATGTTCACAAATCATGTATATTGGTATATAAAGTCCTTGAGCATTCACAACAGTTAATTATCGAAATCAAAATTATTTTGATTTTACTGCTAAAAAATCCACTGACAGAAATTAACAATCTATTGAAAAGCATCTGCACATCTCAATATGTATTAAAATTTTCTAAGAAGTTTTTAAGACTCACTATGATCAAAAATTCTAGAAAAGAAAGATTAGGAGGATGCATAATGAATATTTTAAGAATGACCTATTTTGATTCAAGAACCAAAACAGAGTTAAATATTAAACACTGGATGCATTAAGGTTAAAGGAGAGAAAGGATAATCCATCCTCTGTCAGTAAGTTCTAGAAGTTCTGGACAATTTAATTAGAATAAAATAAGTTTTCTCTTCCCTTGATATAGTAGAATTCAGCTTTTGTATGTTTTAATACATCAAAGGTAATTTAGTTTTTAAATTTCACTATTTTCCTCCATTACTTAATGTCATATTTCTTCCCCACACAAACTACTTTTTTTTTTAATTCCAACAGTGTTACTACATGCAAAAATACAAATTGAGAGAGATTTATGAGTTGCTAATTCATGAGGTGAAATTATATTAAATGACCTGTTTGCAAATACTAACTCTATGGCCCAAGATTCAAATTTGAGTATTAGAACATGACATATTGCAATAGTTCTTGAATTTGTGGTCTATTTTACAGATCATAAAAATGTTAAAGAGTGGTGATACCTTTGTAATAATAAACATTATCTCAAAATATATATCTGTATACATTTTATAAATATGTATTTATATATAGATTTAACTGTAAATATGTATTGAAAAATTTTACATTCAACAAATTTTAATCTATCCAGATTTCCCCCAAGAAAATGAAGGAATGGTGTTTAATTAAATGTTTTCACACCTATTCAAAAAGCTCTTCCAATTATACTTTTGACACATAAAACATATCTCTATTAGAAACTTTTCTGTAAATCTGTATTAGTAGTTATAGTCTACTTTTAAGTGTTTATGAAAGTTTAAGTATCTT
Organism: Galemys pyrenaicus; assembly: GCA_019455555.1. Taxonomy (NCBI): domain Eukaryota; kingdom Metazoa; phylum Chordata; class Mammalia; order Eulipotyphla; family Talpidae; genus Galemys; species Galemys pyrenaicus. Next base: position 5,294,985 of record JAGFMF010011393.1, read on the forward strand.
AAAAACCTGAATAGTGCCACTAAAACTAAAATTTTCCACTAAGTTCTTTCAAACTTTAGATATCAAGTTATAGACTGCAATTCTCTATTCCATTCTTAGCAAAATTCATTCTGAAGTCAACAACTCACAGCAATAGTGGCTTTGTGTAATAAATTGTGAAACAAAATTGCACAATATTATATCTATATTTTAATGTATACATGTAAATCTTCAAAAATATTAGAAGAGAAACTGATTGAATTACTAAGAATTATTGAGATGGTATCACTTCCTTATTATGACCGTGATAGTTTCATTTTCTACATATTCAGTTCAGTTTTCTCAGCTCAGAAGTTCAGCTTTTATTCACAAGGAAGGAATTGGAACAGCATTTATCATTTGAGAGTGTCATGTAAAAACATTATTTTATTTTAAAATATCATAGATTTGGGGGGAATGTGAGTTGTTCAAGTGTTTATAATTAAATAGCAGCCCAAACTATTCCCTTTTTTATATTACTACTTAATAATTAACATTTATTTAATGTTCCCATTTATTAAGCATAGAATACCATGTCTGCATGATCTCATTTATTCAAACACCCTTTTTATCCTTACCTGACAAAAATCTAAATACAGCTAAATAAATGGCAGGAATAAGTTCTTGATACACATTAGATATGTCTGGCTTCAACACAACACACTTAACACTTTGTTGTCTGAGTCTGATTAAGCAATATTACTACTGAAGTGATTTAAATTGAGTTAGAGTTCCACAAATAACCAGATAACCTCTGGCAACTCTCTATCACTGTGTCCTCTTCTTATGTAGAAGTTATTGCAGAGATAAAGCCCATGATTCTTTAAATATCTTAGATAAAATACTTTAAATGAAAAAATGATAAATTAATCAAATTATCATTTTAGTACTTGCTTTGTTTTAAATATTATTTACTATGTAAACATTTTAACAAGTAACAAAAGTGATATAATAGCTGAACAGTTTAATCTTTGAAAGAAAAACAAATGCATGGTACTTAATTGTCCTTAAAAATTAAAGCAAAAAGAACTTCATGCTACTTTCTTTGTAAGTTAAAGAAACTAACAGCTTAAGTTTCTGTAAGGTGTTTTTTTTTTTAAATCTTATTGGGAAAAATAACTGGAATCTTGAAAAAAAAATGGAGCAATGAAACAATCTGAACACTACCTGGTATGAAAGTGCTAGGAGTTAAATAATAGATGATGAGCACTTTGAACAGGATATTCCAGAATCAAATCATAATTAATTTATATAAGAATTTAATAAGCAATAAAAATGCATTATAAAGCATAAGGACAGTGTAGAAAATTCATTGTGTAGCCTTGGTGCTTTTAGTTCAGAGTCTGGAGGGAAAAAATAGATTTTCAGGTACATCACTCACCTAAATTTCTTAGAGTTAGATTTTTTTTTACTTAATTACTTTAAAAAGATACAATTTTGAAAATCAAGATAAAAGTATTGTCCAAGTTCCAAACCATCAAAAATAAATTCACAAAGCCAATAATAAACTGGAGTTTAGTCAATATTTTAAAATGGTTAATGCTTCTAATGTATTATGAGGTAACACACATCAGATATTTAAAAAATAAGACTTTTCTAGAAAGAGAAAGGGTAAGATTAAAGAGAACAGTAAAGGAAATGCAAAGTAATAATTAATATATTTACTTTTACTCTAGGATAATTCTACTTTACTCAATTGTATCAACTCGAATGCACCTATATACTCTCAGATGACGTCTCCCTCCTCTATGTTTCCCACCACCATCTAAAAAATCAGCTTACTTGCAAAAGAATTCATTTATGGAACTGTACCCATTACAGACTATACACACTTCAAGGCCAGATAAATGTAGGTATCTATTTCCCAGAACTCACATGTGCTACAGTGTGTCAGAGAAAGAAATATTTCTTTTTGACTGTTTCTTAGTTTCTACTACCTTCTCCTACAGGGTAATTGAGTAAGGAATCCAGTTTTTTAAATTTCCCTTCTTCCATGGAGATAGGAAGATATTAGATAGATATGATAGGTGAAAGAGATCAAAGGTTATGACCAAAGTAAACAATCAGTATCACAAGATAATTAGGCTAATAGAAAAGCATGGTTTTCAATATAACACTGCATTCTTTATAAATTTGCTTTCTTTTCATAACATTGATCACTTTCTTATAAGAAAAATGGGTGTAATAAGAAAAAGAAACTAGAAAATCGTAAAATCACTGAAATAGATTACAGACTCTAGTCCAAGGATCTTCCTACTTTCTCCAAATCCATCATTCCCCTTTCATCAGTCTTATTATTAAGCTTCCTGCCATTTTAGTAATATTCATATACTAAACACCTTGTTCTTCTGATTTTTCATGCACCCATGTAGAAAACCGTCAGGATTGAATGAATTCAACTATTTCTCTTATACAACCAGCTGATTGATAAAAAATGCAGAAAGTACCCACAAGAGGGCAAAATGGTACCACTACCAATATATGGCATTTTCTTTGGTCACCTGGCAACTCACTGTCCTCAAATTTTAGATAACCATTGCAAACCGTTTTAATTTTCAAATTTCTGATACTGCATCCCTCCCACTGCTTCTTTCCTCTACAGATCACCTTACCTTCTACTTCCTGGATATTTCTTTTTTAAATCAAATTGATAGGATTTTTTCTTAATTAACCATTCCCTTACATGTTAAAACATTTTTATATAACATTTTCCCCTCTGCTTTCTCTCCTAATAATACCAGCCTCCACATACTCTGGTTCCCAACTTTTACAGCTCTCCAGCTTTTTTAGAAATCTTGCACTAGGAACTTCCAAATTATGTTATGTTGTTGAAATAAAGAGGATTTAGACCATTGTATCATATTTTGAGTTTATAAGTTTAACCTGTACATATGTTTTCACACTATACCTACTACCAGTAACCCAATAATCCTCCAAAAGCTTCACTGAGTCCTCACTGTCACCCACTTCTACCTTCCCTTTCTGGTTGCCTCAGTTTTGCAGATGCCAAAGTTTTATTATTGATTTGGTCTTTACTGACCCTTTGTTTTTTATGTCTATATTCTACATATGTGTAAGGTTCCAGTATTTGTATTTATTCTTCTGTCCATGTTGTCATAAATGGTGGTAATCTATCTAATTTTATAGTTGATAATATTCCATTGTGCACACACACAATTTTTCTGACCCATTCCTCAGTGCTTGATACTTAGGCCATTCCTATAACTTAGCTATTATATCTATGGCTGCAATGAACATAGAGGTGTTTCCTTCAAGTTAGTGTTTTTATATTTTTTAGGTCAATAGATAGCCGGGAGTGGAATTTCTGGGTCATATGGTACATAAATTTAATGTACTGAAGAACTTTCCAAGCTGTTTCTCAAAGGGGCTGAGCCAGTCTACAATCACATATCTGCATCTCTGTATACCTTCTTTGAAGAAGTGTCTATTTAGCTCCTCTGACCATTTTTTATTGGATTATTTTCTTTTTGTTGTAGAATTGTATGATCACTGTGTAGAAGTGCTTTAGTTCAATGTAATCCTATTTGTTTATATGTGCTTTTGCTTATCTTGCCATTGGAGATGAATCCCCAAAGACATTTCTAAAGTCAATGTTGTATTTTGTTACTTTTTCTTCAAAGTATTTTATAGTTTGGGGACTCATATCTTAGTTTGTAGTCCAATTTGAGTTAATGGTCCTTTGTCATAGATGAACTGTCCACAGATATGTAAGCTTATTTCCAGGCTTTTAATTCTAATCCAATGTTCTATGTTTTCTGTGTATCTGTTTTTGTAATAGTATCATACAATTTTGATGGCATCCCTTTGTAGTATAGTTTGAAGTCTGGGAGATTGATAACACTTCTCTTCCTCTTTTCTGTCAGAATTGTTTTGACTATTCAGGGTAACCACACAAAAGTATAGTTCCATGAGAATTTTAGCATTAAAGAATGCCATTGGATGTCTCTTTTCATATTGTCATTCTTTCCTAGCCAGTCATTAAATACTAGATTTTCTCATGGTTTAATTTCAAACAGTATTTTCTCATTGTGCTCAATTTCATTCACCTTAATTCTTAGCTCTCCTAACTACTTGAGATCAATATATCTGTCTTCTCTGACATCTATGTGCATTTTTAAGTCTCAGACCATAAGATCTCCAGGTCAAATAATGAACTCCTTCCCTTTCTCATTGTTGATTTTTTATTGAATATCTATATCATGACTGCCAGAATTTCTCCTGAAATATTTCTTGATCCATTCATTTCCCCCAAGTTTTTCCACCATATTACCAAATCAAGACTAATATCTTTAATTTGGATTATTACAATTTGTCTTTCTGTATCACAATCTTCATCAAGTACTATGTTTTAAAAATGCAAATAAAGATCATGCCACATTCCTATTTAAAACCCTTCAATGATTTATCTTTGTTCTTGAGATCTCTAACCAAATATTTAATATACTTGACTAGTTTTTTTTTTTTTTTTTTTTAAACGGCCTACAAGCCCTGCTTTATAAGATGCAGCTCACACAATCTTCTTTGTGTTCTTAACTGACCTGAACATCTAGGGCCTTTCCATAGCTGTTCTCTTGGTTTATTCCTCAGCAATCCATAAATGTCATCTCACACTTTTCCTTTTCAAGAACATTTCTTAGATCCTTAAGGCTATTATATGCCTTCTTTCCATTTTGTTCCCTGTCTTTGTAAATGTAACATAAATTTAAATTTTTACATGTTTTTGTTTAATATCTAGTTGTATTCTGAAGGCAAGGAATGTTTTTTTTTTTTCATCATGCCTATTCTCAGCACAATAAAAAGAATACCTTAGGTCCTCTTTTAGTATTTGTTAAAATATAAAACAGAAACTTATAAATATTTCTGTCCTCAGTTATGGGTCATAAATGTTACATCAAGTTTACAGAAATCTCTGTCATGTAATATAATCATCTCTGATGATTCACTCAAACCAGATGCCTTCACAGTCATTTATTGATTATATGCCCAATTTCTGTAATTTTGCAGGATTTAAAAATGAATTTTAGGGTTATTCATCAATTTAATTAAGAAAAAAAAACTTCTGCAAATTATCATTCACAATTGACTTGAAAAAAAAAATCAATCCTAATCTTTCTTTGAATACACAGTGCTTTGTTTTTCTTTAGCTTCCATTCACAATAGTGTTTGTCCTCTCTAAGTTATTATTCAGTATTTATTTATGGAACTGTTGATACTGTTGACTCTAGATACATAGGAAAAAAAGTTTAGCACCAACATTCAGGTCTTTTAGAAACAATCATATCTACTTGGACCTGGTACATATCCTAACAGCTATAAGTCAATAGCAGACATTTGATAAGTACAGGAATTTTTGTCTAGTCTATCCATTGATTATCTCCAGCACCTAAGAAAATCCCAGGCACCTATAATTACTCAAAAAACATTTGTTGCACAAACTTAAAATAAAACATTATTTACAATGACAAATCATACTAAAATTATCTTGTGTGTTATCTTATTGTTTTTTAAATTATTTCTTATTATCCTATATCAATACAAAGTTAATGTTTATTGCAATCATTTCCCTTAATTTTCAAAAACTTCTGTTGCTCTATTTTTTCATTTGCATTCCAATGGTGGTTCCTGAAAATTATATGCAGAATTAAATAGTATTAATGTACTACTTTATCAATGAAGGAAATCAATTCCTTTGAAATGAGGAATTAAAGCTCAGAATCTTTTGTGGACAGGGATACAGGATGAACTGTGACAGACAAGTACATATCGAATAAGATCGGTATAGAAAACATTATCCAAGATGAAATCTCAAATATCATACTTTTTTTTATACTTGCCACCATCCTCGATTTTAACATCCCTAAAACTGAGATCCATCTTATATACAATGGAGTGTCTTAGTTTAACGAGTGAAATATTTTCTTATCACTATTAGTATATAAAATAATGCCTTATCATAAAATATATGGCAGTTTTTATTCCATCAGTGCTTTTATAATTATACCACAAACAGTGGAAATGAACAAAAGTTTTGGAAAGGAGGGAAATAATATTAAGGGCAAAGAAAGACATAAGTTTTAGCTATCTACCACAATTCTATACTCTAAATAGGGAAATATATAATTTTAACACCTTATGCTAAAATCACTTGTGAATATATCTTCCTCATTACCTATACTCCATAACAGCAAGACTGCATGTTTTTCATATGTCTCAGTGATAGTCACTTGCTAGAAGTTTAAATTTGTTCAATCAATTTAAATGTAATAAGTTTGTCTTTTACCAAAAGGGCAGCAAACTGAATTTGTTAGATTAAATTTGTTAAGGTACTTCATAAAGCATATTGAGCTCTTCCATAAGAAACAATAACTTACTTGGGCTAGTTGATTACTCTCTAACTCACTGCTGCATTAATTTCTAAATGCAGTAATTACCAAGTCAGGAAATACTAATGAAGAAATGATTAAAATCCCTACTCCAGATCACCTAACAATGCCCTGGTGACCTAAACTATTTTTGAAAAATAAACATATTCTCAAAAGAAATTTGCCTATCAGCGGAATTAGCCCTGGTAATTGGTAACACATAAGAGGTAAATTTCTAAAGGTCCCAATTTTCTGGGAGTTTATAAAAGTGAACACAGTACTGCAGCTGATAGACCAAGTATGGAAAATACACATACCCTGGAAGAATGACTAAAAGTAAACACATTTATAACTTGTCCAAACCTGGCATAAAAAATGCAGGATTAACATGACCAGCAAGACTAATAGACAGTAGAGATGCTACATGACCAGCTCCAGTGTATCAAGGAAGGCTCCACAATGGTGTTGGCCAATTTTAGAGTTTTCAGAATGATAGGAAAAATTATTTTCAATTACTGAAAATGTGGTAGGAAAAGTTTTACAAATTAAGGGTGTCACCAGAGAACACAAAAATTGATAATGAAACATACAGAGGAAGGAGAATTTAGAAGGAACAGACTTTCAAACTGAAGAGAAACAGAATGGAAGTGGAACTGAATTCCCAGTTTCAATGGCAATATAAAAAGCATTTTTATTACACTGCCTTCCTGAAAAGTTACTAAAATATGTAAAGTGGAAAAAACAAAATGAAACAAAAATAAAAAATATCATTATCTTCTGTTTATTTTTAGTGAACCAAGTAAAGAGCCATAATATTATATAACGTAATTCCAAATAACATCTTTGATGAATAGTGGATGAATACCCTTTGTTTTTTCACCAAAGAATGAATACATGGATACTGAGAAACAACACTTAGCATAACATTAATAGGAAACTTCATAATTTTGAATAATTATTTTTTATAAAGTAATATGATGAAGCAAGCAACAGGACAGAGAGCCAAGTATGTAAGTGATTGCAGTGATGGCTATATAATTTTTTTTCTACAAAGCAGACAATCTTCATTCACAATTGGGGCAGCAGAGGGGAGATACTCCCAGGTCAGTTTGACTATATAATTTTAACTAAAGAAGGAGTGTAAACCTCAAGGATAAGAGGTACAGTTAAATAGTGATAGAATTGAATGAAAGAATTCACTGGCAAATTTTACGGGATAGCAAGACCCTTGACTCCAAAGTAGCAGAGGAGGTAGGCTGGAAATAGGACAGGATAATAAATGAAATGCATAGATTTCAGATTAAATTTTATGAAAGACAGAACAGACATATTTACTATATACAGCTGTAAAGAAATTCGTCAAGGTATTGGAAAAGTCAGACAGAGACTCAAAGAAATCATACACATGGGTTCTCTAAACATAACTCATTAAAGACCAAAAAGATAACCTAAAGAAAGGAAAAAAATTTAACATTTCCAGAGGTGAGAACCATTTGGAGAATGAAAAACAAGTACAATAAATGTTCAGAAATAGATGGAATAGAGAAAATCTATACAGTGAAATGTTCAATAATTATAAGTATTATTTAACAGATAGTAGGAGACATAAAAGATCCAGTATATGTATATCATTTAAAAAGTTAATATATTTAATTCAAGCATTACAAAATATCCACATGAATATGCAAGTCATATCACTTGCAGCAGAAAAAAAAAGAAACATGTAGGAAAATATGAACAAGCCTCAATACCAGAAGCCATGGAACAACATTTGCATAGTTCTAAAGTCCTAGCATTTTATAGCCAATCAACTTATTCTTCAATATATAGAAAACAAATACTTTTCAGAATGTTTCAGAGACTCACAATATTAAAGTGAACATAGTACTGCACCTGACACACTAAGTATGGAAAATACAAAAACCCTGGTGTGTATATACATATGTGTATGTATATATTTATACCAGAATATATAAATATATTTTATAGAAAGAAATATATAAATATATTCTATAAATATATAAATATACTCTAAAATTTGAAAGGTTGTCTCTGGATGTACACCAATGTATCTTTACATTGTTTCCTACCTATAGTTTTTCAATATCCTACATTAACATAAAATACCATCTATTTCAACTCTTAGATGCACATATTTTCACATCACTTAAATCATGAAAAGTCATAAAATCAGCAGTTACCTAAGATAAAATGGAATGTGACAATTTCACAATTGAAATATCAAAATACATAAAGGATTGACTGCTAAAAGACATCATAGAGAATAATTTGTTTAAATACTTTAGAATACATTCAGAGAATTTCAAATATTAGAAAAGAGAAGATACATTGTTGAGATGGTTTTTGTGCAGATGGAATAAAATTAAGTAAATAAAGACATTCAGGGCCTCCCTGGTGGCGCAGCGGGTTAAGCAACGCACTATGAAGCAGACCGCAACCACTGCAGCACAAGTTCGATCCCTGCCTCAGGCCAGGGAGGGGACCCACATGGCACAGCAGACCTCTCCTGCCTTGCCCACTGCTGCCCTCAGCAGTGTGTTTCAGTCAGTCTGCCTGTTCTGCTCCCCACTCTGTCTATAGTGAATCCTCTCACCTCCCCGCACCTCTGGCCTGTACCCCAGCTCTTGTATGCATAAATAAATAAATCTTAAAAAAAAAAAAAGAAAGACACATTCAACAGAAATGAAGTTACTGACAATATAAGAAAAGTTAGGGTTTTGGATAGAAAATTGAAAAATAATTTACTACAGCATTTCTTTTGAATTGGAGTAAGAAGTGAGAAAGGTCTTGAAGATTAGGCAGAGTCACAATGTGACCAAGAAGGCAGTGGGGACAGTTGTCTTTCTTTGGGGACCACACTTTCTAAATAAGGTCTATCTATGAAATTACTTAATCTGGAAATGTAACCAAATTTTGAGTTTGTTTCTTGCCCTTGCAGAGATTAATGCATTTTACTAACAAATTTTATCAATGCAATTGCCAGAGTCCTCATATAAATATAAATTAATCTTACATTGAATTAAAGGTGACCCTACCTCTCTGTGTACTTTACTGACTGCCTTTGCAATTCCATTCAAAACCTCCCCAAATTGTAGTAACCTTCCCTTGATTGTGCCATATACATTACATATTATTCCATAATACAATTCCCTTGACCTTTGAATAGATACTAAGAATGCATTCACAATTGTGATAGGATATGATCATCTTACACAATATATTGAGTAATCCTTTTATTAGACTTTAAAATAATGACCAAATAGAGTTAAGGCTTAGGTAATTTTTAATTTGTATCAGAATTTGTACCAGATAATTCTGGTACCTAAATGTACTAAATACACAGTTTCATATCTGATTACCAAAAACATTAAATGAATACATTTTAATCTTACCCAGTGAGTTTGATTGCATGTGTCCGAAGCTTTCGATATTTTTCGGAGTCTCCATTTGTACCGGTAACGTGTCTATATATCCCTGTCTTATAATGGAAGAAATCCTCGTGGACCTTCATTATGGCTAAAATAAAATACAATCAGATAAACATGATTTTAAAAACTGTCTTTAAAAATCTCCAGAAATTCTCAACAAATAATCTATGAATACATTGTCTATACGGTCTTAAGGGATTTTACAACTCAAATTAAAATTTTTTCCTACTTAATTTTATATGTTGCAATATTGATTCACTTATAAAATACAATCTTACATCATTTAGACTATCACTTCAGAAAACTTTACATTTAAAAGATCACCTATTTTTACTGACAGAGCACTATTAATAGGAATTGAGCTCCTTGCAGAAAAGGCCCAATACAGTTGGCTAGTGACTTGTATTTCTCCATTAATCTTGTGCTTCACAAGACATTTAAAACTCTAATTAAGCTAGCAGAGAAGAGCGAGCATAGTAAACTTGACTTCAAGTGATTGTCTTTAATCCTTAGAAGTAAATACAAACCTTTTCTTGGTAAGTTGATAAAAAAGGAAACCTTTGGCAAAAGAATAGTCTGATGAGATTTCATCCTCCCAGAGGTAAGCCACGTGGAATTCCCTAGAAAGAGGGACTTTCTAGGACTTTATAAAGTTCTCCTTCATTCCCTTATTTCCCTTCATTCCCAGATTTACTTTTTATCTGTATTGTGCTTCTTTGTTGAAGGGCTTCTCAATTAAGGGCAAAGGCTTTAAATTTCTCTTCTTAAATAGAAAAATCAAAAGTATTCTTTGTTGAGACTAAACCAGTTTAACCGTGTATAAAATTTGCCTTAGTTTGAATTGCATCTTAAATATAAAGGAACTAAGGTCACCAACATTTGATAGATTTTAAAAGGAAGAAATATCTACTCCAAGTCAAATGTACTTTTTTATTCCACTTTTTATTTCATTTTTTAAATGTTTCATGTCTTTTCCGATACTGTTCAAATATTATTAAAAGAGGTTAAATTTTCTGTATCTACTTTAAAATATATTCTCATAGTATTTTAAGAATTTATGTAACTACTCTATGCAGATATTTGATTTTTGTTCTCTTTCCAGCACCTACCTTTTTAATTCTACAGAATTTAGAAGAGGCACACAGTATTATTTATTCAGCATTTTATTGCAGTCTACATCCTTTTGTAAGAAAGGAAGGGGAAAATTTTCTGCATGTTAGTCCAGGCAACAATGAGTAGAAAATCACATTGCATCTGCATCAGGATGATCCAGCCATCATTCAAAAAAATGTAAAGATATTGCTAGTGGTTTTCTCTTCTGTAGAACCATTGACTTTATAAATGCCTCTCCACTCTCTCTCAGTACCATGAATCAGACTTCTCTTAATTGCTGAAAAGCACAGCCAACTAAAGAAATATAGATGAGAGGCCATCACAATCATCTTGAAGGTGTCTACCTCCTTTGGTTTATGACACCAAAACAGATGTAATTAACTCACAAATATATAGCAATCTATAAGTTAATGTAGTATAATTTTACTTTTGGAAAACTGCAGCACATTTATTATACAGAATTATAACAGGCACAAGGGCTTGACTGCTTGCTCTATGTCTTACTCCTGGCTCAGGCTGGCAGAAGTAGGTTCTCAACAAACACCTGTTAAATCGAAGGAAGTTTAATAATATGCTCTTCAAATTTCTTATTTTGAAATTTTCTTTATTTTTGATTCATGATGTTAAATTCATAAGCATTTAGACCATAAGCATTATGACCATAAAATAAACCTAAGGCACCCTCAATTTTAATGCTCATGATCCTAATTTCTTTTGGCCAGTTAAAAGGAAGAGAAAGCAATCTGGAACAGTAATAAAATTACTTGAAGACTCAGTGAGGGTAAGTGAATTGCCCAAAGTCCTTTGTAGAGCAAATGTCTAAAAACTGGGTTTGAATTCAACCTCAATTTTAGATGACTGTGCTCTTTTAAGATTGTTACACGAGCTTAGTAAGTGCATGTTGATTCCTCCAGTCATGTTGTTGACTCAGCAGTCAACAAAATCTATTCAACTGTAGGGAGGAAGGATATTCTTTTCTTTGTTTCAGGGTTTGCATGAGGTCTCTGGGATTTTTTTTCTTTCAATTAAATTCAGAACATGTTTAGTATAAGCTTTGGTTTCTCAATAAAAATTATGTGGTGATAGGATCAGTAAAAATCTTTAAACACATTTTAAAAATGTATTGTTGCTTTTAAATATTGAATCAATACGTTAGTTCAACATTCAAAAAAGCAAAACAAACACTAGTCAATAGTTTGTATGTATCAAATGTTTAAAATTTAATTTGTTTTATTTTATATTTTATTACACACATATAATGGAACTTTCAATTTTCACAATTTGAGTGTTCATTTTAGGTCTCAGTGAACTTATTCTCCCATACACTTCAAGGTAGTATTTAGTAGAGGGAATGCAGTTATTCTTATGCACTATACCATAGGTAGATAATGAAATTTAATAGGTAAGCTGATGGAATATGTATTTGAAGTTATATCTCAAAAATTAATGTCAAAGTATAGTAAGCCATTGTGTTATTTTCTTATTTACTGTTAGTTTGCTATTCAGAACACATTTTTAAATTTGAAGAAGTAGAAATACTTTTCTAAAACAAAAACAATACTGATTTGATGCATTTTTATTTAATAGAAAAAGGAAGTACAGAATGTCTCTACTAGTAAACCTTAAATCATTCTGTAATCCACTTAAACAGAAGGTGACAAAATTTCAAACATTATGTATGAATCTTAAATATTAAATTAGACACCATGGAATTTCAAGTTTCACTGTTTGTTTGGACAATGATCATGTTGGAAAGAAAGCATTTCTTCAGCAAAACATGTCATTAACATTTAATAATTCATTTTATAAATGAAAAAATTTTAAAATAAAAAAATTAAATTATATCTCCTACAGTTATATTGATCTTAGAACTATTAAACTTTTATAAAAACTTCTAAAAGTAAACATTTTCTTTCTTTTATTATTTTTACCGGAACTAAAATGAACTGTTGTTTATTAAAGGGATAAGCACAACATAATACATTTTACCCAAGCTTACCTTGAACTGGTCCATTTTGCATGATTTCCCTCATTATTTCAGTTACCTGGAAGAAAAAATATCAATGAGCATCACTACTATTGTAACAGGGTGGTCCCAGGAACAGGGGAAGTTCCAAAAATCCTGGTTCCGCCCTAACTGGGTGGAGCTGAGGAGGATAAGAAGATTTCTGCAGAGAAGAGAAGAGGAAGAAAGGAAATTGGAGAACAATAAGGAGACCTGGAGGAGGCACGTGGAGCAGAGGGACATGTGAAAAAACTGTGCTTGCTTTTTGGTCTTGGACTGGTTGGAACAGATGTGGGTGAGAGACCCGTGGGGAGGTTAACAATGGCAACTGTCATCTTAATTTTGATTTTGCTATTTTCCTCCCAGATTTGTCAGACTCTTTCTGACCCTTTTCTATGGGTCGCTACTGAAAGGTCCTTTAGACGTGTGGCAGACTTTTGGGCCTTGCTTTGGGCCAATCCTATTTAGCTGGACTTTTACCCTCAAGGAGATGGGTAACTTTGGATGCTTAACTTAGTAACTATATTCTTTGTTCTTTCTTTATTGTACCCTATTTGTATTAAAGTTCCTTTCAATTAAAAGTTTTATGTGTTTGTCTTAATGCAGCGGATGGCAGAACCCATTCAGAGAGGGCAGGATTGGAGGTTCTGGGTGCTCCTCTCCCTGCCCTGTAACAGATTTGATGCGCTCCTCTCCCTGCCCTGTAACACTATGATGGGGACTGAACCTCTTGTTTGGGGTAGCACAGCCAGCGTAGGAGTCATACAGCAAGTTGCTCCTTGACCACTTACAATTTACTCCTGAACATGCTTTGAAATATATGTAAATTGCCATGTTGACAAGTTGCTAAATATAACATGTATCCATTTTCTTTAATGACTTTTACCATTGACTATAATCTTCGAGTGGAAATATAGTAATGTTTTTATAGTCATATAGGAAAAAGTTAAATATAGTTTTATCAGTAGAGATTAGTGTCATCTCCATTTTTCTGACCATATGAGCAATCTAGATGATTGTTTTAGTGATATTCTTCCATCTAATTTTACTATATATCTTATTGCTAACCAAGGTTTAAATGGCTCTCATTTAGTAAGGAAGCTGGTTACTGATTGGCTGACTAAATTCACTCATTCATTCATCTGTAACTTGATCATAGAGTATGTACTGGAAACTAGGATAAAAATAAATATTGATCCTGCTCTTATTTTAGAGTATTTACATTTTGGGTGGAATATACAATAACACCACCAATTGCATTAGGAGACAATTATTTCTATTATAGAGACAAGTACAAGGGATATCATCAATAAAGGGAAATTAATCCTACAACATAATCTCTCTTTGCAGAGAAAATGATAGTTTGATGTAGGCCTTGGTACAAATGTGGGAAATCACCATGTGGAAATTGGTAGTATTAAAAATTTGGATCATAGAAATCATCACCTGGCTAACAGAACATGATTCATCTAGAGAGAAGACAGTAGCCCACAGGAGTATGTGGACAGGTGTTGGACAGATGTTGACAAGAAATAGTCTATAAAATCAGGAAGTCAGAACCAAATCCTGAAAGAATTGTATGCTGTGTTAATAAAGGACTATATTCTGGAAGTCACTGAAGATACAGGTATTCTAAAAGTAGGAAGTATAGGTAATACCGATATAATGGAAGGAAAATTTGCTTGGACTGTTGACATAAAGGGAGGTTTTTATCCCATTATGGCTATGTCCACTTCAATTATATTGTGGAATAAGGCGAAGAATTGATCAAATAAGCTACCACCACAAAAAATAAAATCAGTGAAAAAGTCTGATTTTAGCATTTCTCAAGTTGCTAAATAATATATATGTAAAACATATTTTTAAAACTATTTCCATGGGTATTTTAAAATTGGAACCAATGACTTATATTGCTATATTACAAAGATCCAAAATCATTCTTTACATGTAAGTTTGAAAGTCTTTGATGGACTCTTTCAGAATATCAAAAATTATGCCTAAAAACATAGCATTATTTTTAAAAGTTTCAAAAACAACAGAGCTAAATATTTTTGAGAAAGGTAGTCATTGTAATTCTTGTCATTTCAACTTACATTGGATGAGACTCTATATGGAGGAGAACATTGATAGATCCTATTAGATTTCTCAAAGTTGTTGGGACATGGCTTTATAGCATGCCGTTTTCCTCGTCCATCAGATCTACTTGCCATGGCACAGGCACTGTTGGCAGCATTTTGGTCCTTGAAAAGTGGGTAACATGCATGGGATACCAGTCTATGGGGAATAAGCAAAAAAAGTAAAAGTAATACTTAGGAATATGTCACAATAGTCTTATCCATATACAGTTTTCTCTAAATGAATGAAACATTCAAAAATTATTCTGGCTACTTACCTGTGTAGCCAAACTTATTACAACATAGCAATTCAATGGTACCTTATTTTTCCCTACCCTACCTTCCTATTTCTTCATAATTTTTAAAATATTGCATTGATCCACTTTAATAAGTAATACTATCTACAGTATAGAATTTCCTGAAGTTGAAAATTGACCATCAATAAGTACTGTGGTAATATTAGCAGGAAGAATTCTTCATTTTGCATCTATAAGTGTAGTGTGTAAGAATCAAATTTAATGCGAAAAGGGAATGAATTTTATTATGCAGAGATGGAATAGTCTTCTAAATTGTTAGTTTGAGAATTAAGTTTGAGTTTGTTTTTACATGTTCATTAAGTTATAGATAACATATAAAATTTCAATTATTATCTGTTTGCAGTTCTTGATACTTTGGGAAAAAGCCTATACTAATATTAAAAGTTTAAGTGTAAATTTATTAGATTGAAGATTATTTATTACAAAAGATAATTTTGTCTTCTGATTTCAAAACTGAAGAAAAGAACAAATGATTTCACCCCAAAGCTAACAAAATTTATTGAATATAGTAAGGAAAAAAAATAACATAATAGGTTTTATAGATATTTAATGCTTAATTGGCAACAGATGTAGACAATAGGATTGATTCAAAAAAATTCAATAGTATTCAAAAGAGTAAAAGAATCTAAACAAGCAGCATGATGAAAACAAAGTCATTAAAAACATTAAGCAGAACAAATATTTTTGTATTAGCACTTCAGGATGGCAAGTGCTATGGATTCAAGGTTTCCCCAAAAATTTTATGTTGAAGCCTTTAGTGCAAATATCAGGTGATGGTTTTGGAGATGAGGCCTTTGGGCAATAACTAGCTTTAATAAGGTCATGAGGGTGGGGCCTTCATGCTGGGATTAGTGCCTCTAAGAAAAGGACAAGACACTCAGCATGCTTTCTCCACCATGTGAGGAAACAGTGAGGAGACAGAACGGGAAGACGGCTCTCACCAAGAACTGATACCTCTGATACCTCCATCTTAGACTTCTCAGCCACCAAAACTGGGAAAATAAATACTTATTGTTCAAAATACCCAGTCTATTTTGTTATGTTAACTGGAGTAGACTGACAATGAAGTTTAGTTTGGCCTTGATAACAACTTATTTTTTAAGCTCCTAAAAGGCTTTACTATAAAACAGAAGTCAATCAAGCACTATCATACTAGGAAGGTATCAAATACAAATGTCCATTCTGAGTACCACTTTGTTGAGATAAACACTTGGAAAAAACTTAAGAAATTTATTGCTATCTATCAATTTCTGACATTCTTTCATAGCACCTAACTATAATGATTTACAGCACATCTAGAATATTCAGTAGTAAGAAGATGTAAGTACTGCTAGGTTTTAGTGCAGTTTCTTAGCTGAGTATCTCAATTCCTGAATAGAAAAATTGTTATGGTAGACAAGAGGGTGCTATGAAGTATCATGAGAAAATGATACGTTCTCTCTCTCCAATTAGAAAAAACAATACAACCTGACTTCTCTCATCAAATGTGATAGTGACAATCCATATTGATGAACTGAAGCAACTATAAATAATTTATTTTAGTCACCTGATTATTATTTTAAGCTATACCTGGCATTATCTACTCATCTACCTGGGGAACTGAAAGGTTCAACAAAGATATCAGCAATCTCAATTACTCTATTTCTTTCATGGGGATTCATTAGAACCATTTAGCTCAGAACAATAAGACAATTCTTACTTGAGTGTTCCTGATAACTTAGTTAAGTGCATATATACATTCTTTAAATATTATTTCTAGTAGCTTAAAATTTCAGGAGATACCAAGTATGACATGTGCTTTTATATAGATGTAGCATATATAATTTTAGACTGCTTTTGTAAAAACCTTGAGATATATTTTTTCCTTATTTTAATCCCAAGCAGAACTCATAAGAATCCTAGAAACACATGTTGGGCAGCTATTTACCCACGTTTTCTCAGGTACCACCAAGCCCTATCAATGCTTCCACTGTTGCATCCATGACGGTTCTTGGCACAGCAAGAGATCAAATTCTGAGGGGACAGGTTGGCTGTATATCGACCCTTGGACTGAATTGCTATCCGGTCAGCTGCCACACCTGTTCCAAATAGAATATTCATTAATGTTCAAATGGTATCTGTTATTTCTAAGAGTTTGCATAATCCTTTTTATTTAACTCTAAACAATCTTCTAAACTTGAAGTTAAAATTAAGGTCAAGTGACATTAGTGTATCTATGTATTACAAGTTTAAGTTCATTTTTTCAGACACATTTTTCAGTACAATTTTGGTATTGTTCAATTAGCTTATCAACTTCAAGGATTTATTAGCTTCTAATTCAAGTTCCATGCACTCTGAATTAGTCATTAAGAAAATTTGTCACGTGAAATTCTTTAAAGATGAAGCCATATCTTACAATTGTACCTCCAGCATTTAAAACAGTGTCTTGGTAATACACATAGTAATACCCATGACATGTATTCTATGACATATAGCCATGGGTAAGTATACTTTTTTAAAATAAATGTAATAAAACTAAGAAAATGAGAACAACTGATCCTAACAATAATGAAAATTCATCCATCCTTATTTGATGTTAGAATAAATCAAATTCTTCATTTTAAACTGGTATCCAATTTAACTACCCAGAAGACAACTCTTAAACTAATCTAGATAATAAGAATCTCTCTTATAAAATATTTAAAAGCCACATAATGTACTATAGTCTCATAATATTCTTAAAACCCATAATCATAATCTTATTTCAGTAGACATAGAATTCACCTTAAGATAGACAGATAAATTGTTTTGTAAATTATTGTCTTTGAAAATCTTAAAATATATTATTTCCTTTGTCTCACCCCAAGAAGCACTCATATGTATCTTAGAATAAGAACACCAGAATAATTATATATATACATATATATTTATATCTACCTCCCTATCATAATTTATGTCATCATTTATAATTGAACCATATGTACTTCTGTTTAAATAATTCCATAGCATGGTTATTAATCAGTTGATGCCTTTCCTTAGTAAGCACAATGATGAACAAAAGAAGCAGCATAGTTCTACCCCCATAATAAACTAGTGAAACTAATCAGTCAATAGCAGAAAACTGTATATACTATCATTTTTATTCCACTATTCTGATAAAATAACAGTGATAGTCATGAAAAAATTGGGTTATAGCCTCTTAAATATATTTTTATTAACATTATAATTTTATTTTTAAAAATGTTAAAATCAGAGAATTATCAAGGGTAATTTCATGTATAAATGTGTATGCTCACAGTATAAGAACCACAGTTTGAGTGCTAAAACAAGTCCAGCAAAATACATTACATTTTGCATGATTTTCATTGAGAGAAAAATTGTATATTGGTAGTTTTATGATTTTATGCTAACTTATCAGATATGTTTCTAACAAAAGGGAACTTTGAGCTGATATTGAAATAGAAATGTTACATCTGATCACTGGAAAAATCTCCACACTTTGGAGTCTCCCTCCATAACTCCAAGATTCATTTATCCTTCTTTACCACTTGCTTCCAGTACTGATGCTGATGACACAATCATTATCCTCCTAGGACCTCTGATCCTGAATACTCACATGGCAAAGTAGGTTAAGTCTGCTGTGAGATGCATGAGTTCTAGAAGTTATTTGTTCAGTAAAGAGTTAACTCAGTAAGTTTAGTGTGTTCAAAGTCTACACATTCCAAAGGAAATAATTGGCCTTTGACCAGCTTCAGGGAGATAGATAACAGCTGAACCTTGGAGTATCCTG
The DNA here is from genome assembly GCA_019455555.1 of Galemys pyrenaicus. Classification (NCBI taxonomy): domain Eukaryota; kingdom Metazoa; phylum Chordata; class Mammalia; order Eulipotyphla; family Talpidae; genus Galemys; species Galemys pyrenaicus. Next base: position 5,314,153 of record JAGFMF010011393.1, read on the forward strand.
CTGAGAAGACTGTCTTGGTATACTTAGGATCTGAGCCACACCAGATAACTCATGCTAACACTGTGATTAATGGTGAATGTCTGCTTTTGTTTTCTGGAGTCCTGGGCCAGAACACACCAGTTTCACTTTTGAAGAAACTGGAGACTGAATAGTTGAGATGACTCATGGCAGCATTCCATGCATATGTGACAGTACCCTACAAGTTAACTTGGATGCCAAGATTCGGGGAGTTTCTCTGGTTGGTATGATCTCAGATGTGTGTGTGTCAAAGCTCTTAAGAATGAGGACAATAATTGTATGCAGTTCATCAGTTGTAATGATGACTAAATGAAATAATGTACCATATTCATAGAATACTGACTCATACTCTTTAAGGAAGGCCTTGTTAAATAAAACTGAGGAAAAAATCAGAGTTTGAAACCTGAGAACATACATCAAGCATCAGACTTGGCATGATAAGGTTAAAGCAAACAATTGGTGTAAAAAAGCATAGAGATGGGGAACAAAAATAAATACATATAAAGTATGGAGTCAATTGAGAGAAATTGGTTTGTTTTAGGACATAGATTTATTAAAAGTGCTACCAGTCTATCTTATTGAATTCTAACCTAAGGAGAAATAGTATTAAAAGTAAATACTTACTGCCTCATTCTTACACTTTACTTTGCAGAAAAAAAAATTAAACGGTGGAATCTATGGTGGTTTTGGTATGGATAAAGTGTTGTCCTTCTCCCAAAGTCATATGAAATTCTTTCTTTATATATTAATTTACTTATTTAATTATATTTGACATCATTTGTATTCCTCAGGGAGCTCCCACCACCATTCCACCTGTGCACCATCACCTCAGTCCCTTGTGCTCTTTCTGCCCTCATCCCCACCCCCTCCTCCTGCCCATGGTCCCTTTGGCTTATCTTTGACCTTTTGGTCTTGTTGAATTTTTTGTTTGCTTTTGGTTGTAATTGCCCATTTCCTTGAGCTTATTCTTATCAGATCTACATAAGTACAATCATCAAGTTATACAAAATCATCTTCAAAGAAGGCTCCTGTTCTCTGCTCTGCTTCATCTTTCCCAAACCATTTCTTCCTTATATGATTCTGGGTCTGCCACTATCTTGAAATGAGGAAACAAGATGATGCCTAAATATTTTTTAGACCTTATTTTATAATTAAGTATTACTGATGCTAAAACATAACCATATCATAATTTAAGGAAAACAGTTTCTTTTTTAGAATTATTAAGAGAGTTAACAATATAACTCTCAATGCCATTCTGAATGTCTAAGAAATTGCTAGACAAAATTTTCCTCTGATTCTTAGGTATCATCATATTGGCTAACAACTATGGTCATTTCACAGGGCATAGAGTCTTTATGTCGTAGGATACATGGTACAGTCTTCTTGTTGATGTTTAAGCTCTTATTTTTATATACGGCAACAAAGTTATAACTTTTCTTACATCCATTAAACTTTCTCACAAGTTTTTGCTCATTAAAATATCTCTACACTGGAACCCTTCAACGTAATAATTTAAAATAATTCTGAAATGATTCATTTTAAAATAATTTATTTGTATGTGTAGTCTATATATACATGATCTTTTGTAACTTTAACATATGTAGAATTCTGTAGTGCAATGGCTTGCATATTTTAGATGTTCTATATGTGTTGAATCTATAACTTTCTACTTCCTTCTCAACTCCCATTTATTATTGTGCTAGAATATATTTCACAGGCGCAGAAAACATGCTACCTCTGCTATTCTTGAGAAAATAATTCCCTACTTCATGAAAAAAAATATAAATTATTTGTTGCTTTGACTCTCAGTGCAAGAGTTCAAATGTTTTTAAATTGTTAGTGTCACTCTAAAAATATTTTTACAATATGGAGAAAATTGTAATTGTGGAGTCAAAAATCTGGGCTCCAGGGTCATTTCTAAAGCTTCAGACTTTGGTTGTAGGTAAGTCACTTCACCTATTTGTCACTCTTATAAAACCAAAAACTTTAATAAGGTTACCACTAAGTGTTTTTCCACTCCCATACATCTGTAGATTTCAAATAAATGTAATGTTTTACATTCTGATGGCACACAATATGTAACTCTTATACAGACAGTTCTAAATCTCAGTGAATGTTTAATCCAAATTCACTTGAAATACTTAGAAAAGGTCAAAAGATTTAAGAACAATTCAGTTCAATAAATTGTTTTCCATTCTCTTTTGGAAAATATTTATTAGGTTTTACCTCTGAGACATGTTCTATTTTCCTTGCTTGTTTTATTCTATCTCCAAATTTGTTGTATGTCATGTGTCAGTCCTACCACTGCAATATCCTTCACCTCTTCAGCTTCTAACAACTTGCTTCAGTATTTTTGTCTACAGAACTATTTCCTTATATGTGTGTATAAGGAATGTTCTAAATGTCTTTTATAGACTTTAGCTTCATTAAAAGACAATTATTTTTATTTTCATTGCTACTACCTAACATATTTTTCTAGGTTGCTAAGAGACCCTAGTTAATTTTTCTCTTAGCATATGCAAAAGAATACCATCAGCCTGATTTGTCATACTGAATACACAGGATACAAAACTGTGTCTTCTGAAACTACAAAAGTATTGCAAATCCTCTTTCCAGTGTTGAATGAATTAGGTAGAGTAAAACAAATCCAGACTTAGTCCTATGCCAAGACCATCTATGAACTTTGACCTGAGGACACCAGAATGCCCAATCCAAATCAGCTAGCTATGCTATTTCACCACCAATGTATTTCCTATGACATCTTCAGAAATACCGTTCTAACTTAAATTTAAAACAAAAATATTTTCACCTTGGAGATGTTCACATTAACTACATGAACATCAAATGACAAATGATTTATCTGGATAAATCCTCTCCCACTCACCTGAAACAACTCAGAGATTGCCCTAACACACTGAGGATATACACCAAATGCCAAAGGAGGCAGTAGCGTGAACAGATCATCACTTTAGAGGTGAGCTTAGCCAACATTATGATTCTCCAAAGGCATCATTTCTAGAATAAAGTAACCGATTGAGATTTAAGCAAAGATAATCCCTGTTCCAGGGAGTGTTATCATTCAGAGAGTCAATGAACTTACTTCATAATATTCAGTGTTTAGATAGTTTTTGAGCACATTTTTTGGATTTACCTACAAAATCTCAAGTATGGTCTACTATCAAAATAGTCGCCAGTAGCATCATGTTAGGTTTTATTTAATTGCTGGGATATACCCAAAACTTCTTGGGAATAATTTGTAGAACAAATCAGATTTAACCCAGATATTCACTTACTGGTTTCTGAATTTCTATCAACCTATTTATAAAAGAAGTATTCCTTATACTGTTGAAGAAAAGATCAGTTTATATCACTTTGGAGTCAGACTCTGTATACTTAAATTTACCTAAAATGAGAAAAACTCATTTAGTATTATACTCATTAGTTCTAAAAACTTACTTACACCAAATTAGTTTAATAGCTAAACATACTTGTACAAACCTTATAAAGATATGTAAGAATTGTATGTGTGTGTGTGAACACACATATTAGGATTACAAATAATATGAATGTAAAGGAACTTCATACTCTTCTTATATCCTGGCCTCAACATTCATAGGATAAATTTTGACATATTTTCTCTGTTGCTTTCTTGATTGACTTTCTACTTAAGAGGAGACCCTAGAAATACAGACAAATTTTCAGACTGTAAATGGATTTTTATATTCTCCAGGTTGCTGACTTCAATGAGAATGGGATTTTTATTGACCAAATGTTAATTTTTAAATATTTTAAATTTAAATGTCTAATTACTATCCCAGACTTTAGAGTTAAAGGGAGAATTCATAAGGATGTAATATAAATGACTTTATTACTTGCAGTAGAAAATGCCCATGATGCAGCACAATTTTTTTGATCCAGTGGGCCATGAGTCCATCCGGGCCATTTATATGAAGCAACAAAAAACTCTGGAAGATCAGTCTCTGCAGGCAAAGAAGCCTAAAGAAAAAGAAGAGGCAGTAATGTCAGATTTTTTTCCCAGACATATCCCAATAAGCATTATAAGAAAATGACATGCCTTTTTATATTGATAATTACTTTTAAATTATTTTGTACATTTACTTTTTCTGAATGACATCCCAGAAAATTATTAGTTATGTAAGATTTTTATTTCTCTCCAGGTTTCAAAATGACAGTTCAATGTGGGAAATCATAACATCATATGAAATTGTAAGAATGATACACAGAGAGCCCTTCTGAGTCATCACATAGTGCAATGATTTCAGTCAATATTTCTGTCATCCTGAGTCAAAGTTTTGGTCAATTCTTTGGAAGACCACATGGTATTATTTAAATGTGAACCCAGAAATAATGTTTATTTTTATGTCCTCCCCATCTGAAAATATATCAACTGTTTAATAGGAATTAGGACAACTATGCATCAACACACATGGTGCCCCAAGGATCATCAATTTTACACCAATAATTAGGAAAGAAAACTGGGATGGACTATTTATTAACCCTTGAGGACTTCAAAAAGTATAAAATACCAAATGCACAGTATCATCATGTCTTAAGGGCCCATGTTGAAGTTCTGAGTCAATTTCAGCTGCCTTCTTTTCAGGAAGGTAAATCTAATGTTAAACAACTTGCTCTGCTCTTATCGCTTAAAAAAAAAAAAAAATAGAAACTTTTGCTTCCATAAATCATCAGGACTCTAACCAAATAAAGGATTGTTCATTATTTTTTATCATTTACTCATTGATATCATTCTCACACATTCTTGAGAATGCTTTAAAGTTTACAAAAAGTTTTAATATTCAGTGTTTCCTTTTATCCTCTTAACAGTTATACATAATATAATCAGGGCAAATATTATTCATTCTATTTTATGAATGAGGAAATAAACATAAAATAAATGAAGGCTGAATGTCCAATACCAATTACAGTGCTCATGAAGGATTACCCATCTCCAGATTTGTTAACAAGAGATCAATTTCTTTGTCATTTAAACCACCAACATTTTCGATGTTTGCTACTCTTAAGTGAGCCTAATCATTATTAAGATAGGACATTTTATAATTGACATCAAAGGTGCTGAAGAAACACCATGTGAAGCATCGATCAAGTATAAGAAGCATAAGAAGTATAAGAAGCATCTCAATTTCAGAGGCATTAAAAACCCGGGAAAAAATGTGTATCTAGAAATTGATGAACTATGAAATTTCCTAAAATGAGTTCCTTAGACCCTAGTTCTAGGGAATTTAATAGTAATTACAAGTGATGATTAATCAAACAGTTCTGAGAAACACTGGTTCTGAAAATTAAATAATTTTAGCCCTCACAATAATCATTTTTGTAAACTATGACTATATTATGAGGCTCTAAGAAATGAAAATAATGCTCATAATTTTAAGTCTTCATGACCCAATGTAAAGTATTTTATTTCATATCTTATCATTTTTATTGTGAAGCATCAGAGAATTAGTTTTTCATGGAACATACTTTGGGAAAATATATAAACCAGGTTTGGGGAGGCCAGAAAACAGAAAGTAGGCTTCTTACATCAACACACCAGTCACTTCAGGAATCCATTTTCAAGAGTCCCAAATATTTTCTCATAGAGGAAAAAAAAACTTCACATTTCTTTTTCAAAATTAGCCCTGCAGTGATCAATTCAGTCCATGGTGTTGTTCAAGTCATACTCAATTATTTTATGGTGTTATGCATCAGACTGTGACAAGTTCAGAAAAATGAAACTGAAAGCTCCCATACTTATTTGAGAGATGAGATATTTCGTCTGCTATAAATTCAGCTGAATAAAAAGTGAGGCCAATATATATTTTCTAAAATTTACTGAAGGGTTTTATGTTCTATTCTAAGGGAGGAAAGAAACAAAAGGAAAAGAGAAAGCCTGAAGAAACATAAGTAAATGTTTTTATGCCCTTAATTCGGACACTGCAAGAATAACTGGCATCCTGTTTCTGTGCCTGGATTTTTCCCTATATAGGTAAGAAGATTCTAAGATGACCTGAGGAAAATGTAGACTACACCATGGCATCTGGCTTTCCTCACTGCTGCAGTATCATCAACTCCTACTGTATTTTGAAAGCCTGATGCAATTTATTCAAGCATGTGAAAACTAAGCATCAATTTTATGGGAAATAATAGTTATCTCTGTTCAATATTATATAAAGAACATATTTATATAACTGTGTTATGCTTTTCTAGTCAGTGTTTTGGTATCTACAGGGGCTTTTTCTAAAGGAGACATCAGTTATTGTGATCAATCATTATTCAAGTAGGATTATTCCTAATCAAATAAAAAATTCCAATAATCTATAGTGACTGAAAACTAAACTTGTTAAAAAATCACGTGATTTTTTTCCCCAAAGGATATTTCAGAAAGGAAAACCAAATTTTTCCTATTGTAACTTATGACTAGAGAATTAAATCCAGTCAATTAAATACTATGTGTTATCTAGACAATGATAAAGTATCTGGATGACTAAATTTTCTCTCTCACCTCAGTGATAAGTGGTTTTAAAGGTTATTATATAATAAAATACACAAAATATTGTTACACATTAACTTCCATAAAACCACAGGATAAGACATTTTTCTTCGTTACTAATGCAACATTATAATGAAATTCTTTACATTGGGTGACTTAGAAAAGATCTTGTATTAGTAAATTATGAGGTTAACGCAAGAAAATTTTAGAACATTTTAACATACACTAATCTGGTATTTTATAACATAATCTATCTATAGGTTTTATTTTTTTTAACTTTTTTTTTAAAGATTTATTTATGCATACAAGAGCTGGGGTATGGGCCAGAGTCACAGGAGGTGAGAGAATTTACCAGAGACAGAGTGGGGAGCAGAACAGGCAGATCAACCAAAGTACACTGCTGAGGGGAGCAGTGGGCGAGGCAGAAGAGGTCTGCTGTGCCTTGTGGGTACCCTCCATGGCAGGAGATGGAACCCACGCTGCTGTGCCGCAGATGCTTCACAGTGCGAAGCTCAACCCACTGCACCACCAGGGAGGCCCATATCTATAGGTTTTAAATGTCATATCAGGCTTCCTAATCTTTTAATAGCTGCCATATATCACCACCTTAAATGTGATGCCTATCTGTAATAACTTTTATAATTGTATTAATCTCCATGGAGAATCAACAAGTGGTATAAAATTATTTTTTAACTAGGTCAAGTACAAAAATGAACTCTTAATTTCCCAATTTCTGTTTGAAAATAGTATTTTCCATTCAAAATATTTGTAATATTATAATGGATGTAACACAGTTTTGCTTCTTGAAGTGATTTCCTAAATTCAAAAGTACTTGTACAATATGTCTGGAAAAACAATCAGGTAGAGTTTATATTTTGATTGAATTGGATTGGATATTATTTGATTTGATTTAGAAGCATAGTAGAAAAACTTTCAGGTTTACCAGAAATATGTAAACCCCATCAGGCCAATAATTCCAGAGTTATACCTTTCTTTATGAGAACTATATGAAATAAAGTTCCAAATGATGAGGTTTCAGGTAATTTAATCTTTACTGAAATACCAGTTTCAGAATTCTGCTATTTTCCAAGGGATAATACAAGTGAAAAGAAACTTTATATAATACATTATTTAATAACATTGTCTATTGATCTCCAAAAGTCTGTTCTGTGTTAAGCACTTCTCATTCACAATTGCATAGAACTCTTCCAACTCTAATGAGCTAAGTATGACACTCTCAGAGTTTCAGAGGAGGAAACTGAGGTAATAGGTAGTCGGGTTGAGACTCAAGCACACTGACTCCACAGATCATGTGAAATGGTTCCACCTGGGTGGTGAAGGTACTAGTCAAAACAAGTATCTGAACAGACTTCCACAGCGGTGTTTCTGCTGACTTAAAAGTACCTCCATAGTAAAGTCGCTTTTTATATGTTATGATAATTGGCAGTCTCCATTGTTTTCTTTCTGAGACCCAGAGAAAGTTCTATTTTATCCCTGAATATACTTTCACTCCTTCTAGCACCCTTATCTCAATATTTTGACTTATGCTGGTATTTCCTAAAATGTGTTCTGTGTATTCTAAATCCTAGAGAATGTTAGCAATCATTAAAAATAATGGGGGAACAAATGTTTCTCTGATTTCATAAATTTAGGAAACAGTCAATAAAAAGGTATCTTCAAACTACGAATGAACAATATAAATCTTCAAAAGGAAGATATAATGCACCATTTTGACCACAATTGATTTCCAGTCTTGCAAGATTGACAGCCCATGGGAAAATGTTGAGCAATATTGAAAAAAGACCAAAAAAAAGGGTTTAAATCATGTCATAACCTACTTTGTACCAAGGAGACAAAAGGATCAATGAGTAGAATTTAAAGTTCCTTTGGGGAGTTATAATTCTTCTGAACACCCACTCTTAATCAGTCCCATTGTGGGTTTATCCATACAACATACAAAGTTTTCAATGGATTGTCAGAAAATGGTGGATTCATCTAAGTGCTCTTAACATTTCTAGTGTAGAACAATTTAGAACAGTGCTGTCCAATCAAGACATTACTTTGAACAATTTCAAGATAACACCTTCAGGGAATAATTAGGCATGGATTGATCAGGCAGCATTGTTGACATAATTCTAACGTAAGAGAAGTGAGTTTTTGTATGTCTATACAAACTGCATGATCTAGGCAGGGCTTTTCAGCTTGCTTTCTTTCCCTTTTCTTATTTTCCCCCTCTCTCATCTACTTTACTTATATCCAGAAAAAAAGTTCTACTTCTATCCAGTCAAGAATGACCCCAAAGGCCTCCCTGGTGGCACAGTGGGTTAAGCAACACACTATGAGGCAAACCGCAGCCACTGCAGCAGGAGTTCGATCCCTGCTGCCGGCCAGGGAGGGGACCCACATGGCACAGCAGACCTCTCCTGCTATGCCCGCTGCTCCCCTCAGCAGTGTACTTCTGTTCATCTGCCTTTCTGCTCCCTGCTCTCTGTGGTGAATCCTCTTAACACCCCCCCCCCACACCTCTGGCCTGTACCTCAGTGCTTGTATGCATAAATAAATAAATCTTTAAAAAAAAAAAAAAAGAATGACCCCAAAAGCCTCAAATTATACTATCAATATATTTCTATTCCTCACTGATATTAATCACATTCTGAAAAAATTATGAAATTTCTGAAACTGAAATAATCCATTTAGGTTAAACAGATTGTTCATATTTATATGATCATGGAACTCACTGTACAACACTAATTATGTTCCTCTAAGTTCCACTTAGCAGGCACACATTCTAACTTTAAGTAATGAAGCCAGAGAACTAATTAAGAAGAAGAGGAGTTTTTTTAAGAAATTAAAACTTGTCTTTCCCACCTCAGATAAAGTATTTCATTAAGTCTAACGTTCACCCAGGAAATAAAATCCAGGAAAGGGAAATGTTGAACAGGTGAAGATACAACAAATTTTCTCAGCAAAATCACCCACACTATTGGCATCAATCATAATTGTACATATTCACAACACTCTGTATTGAAAATAATATTTTCAAAAAGCAATTGTGGAGAAAAAAGTTATCCAGAAGCAGAACCAAAAAAGAATATCTATTTTCTCTGCATTCAAGGCATTTGATGTAGTGGGTTTTTTTCCCTTTGTAGTCACCAGGCTAAGAATTTAGTTACCTATAGTTACCAATTCAAAACACTTCATATTCAACCTAAAGGCACATGTTTTATTTCTGATTTTCTTATATGTAAACAGATGAGAGGATAGCTCCAATACTCAGAACTTTTTTGACAGACCCGTAGTCCTTGAGCTACTGAGATCTAGAAATAAGTCATTCCCTTGTCTTACCTCATAAGTAGGTCATGGAACTATTACATATTAGCTGAATTTTCCCAATTACTCTCCTGGATTTACTTGACAATTGTTTTATATTAATTTATAGCATTAGGTAATTTTAATTCTCCCAAAATACTAATCATTAAGATTTTTCATTTCACCACAGTAACTTTTATACAAACAAATCCTCAGCAGCCAATAAATGATTTAGAATTAGACATTTTTTCCCATGCTGTGGTAACTGCTAACTTGGGTTAGAAATGTACTCTATTTTCTCCTGAATGTAAAACATTTCAAGTTGCAAAAAATTAAAGCTTATAAAGAAAATGTTGAAAATAATCTGGAAACAATGTATACAGACTTTCAAATGACTATTTCACTAATTGGGGCACTCAATAGCAACAGAAAGAACAATCATTATAAAAAAGTTGTTTATTCTTTTCTTCAACAATGTCACTTTTATACAGATGAGGACAAAAGTGAAACCAGAAAAAAAAAAAAAAAACAACAGTTGATTATACAATTAGGGCACTACAAGTCATGAATCTGAACCACACCCCTAAAGATTTTATATCTTACTGAATGTAGGAATGATCCAGCTTAGATATAAACTGATGTTTTTTAGAAAATTAGTTCTACTTAAAAGATTAAAAGAATTTTTCCTATTTTGATCCTAAACTGGCCAAAACTAATGGATTCTACTGTGATGCTCAGGGACTATTTGAGGCTGGAGGCGGCTCTTTTAAGATGTCTTGGCTTTGCAATTTAAGTAATTGTGTAGTGACTTTTCACTTCTCTCAATCTCTGGGTGGACTCAACCCTTTTCAATCTCAATCTTCTTATCCTTAAAATGTGGTTGACAATAATATCTACTACATCAGGCTGTATGGGTATTAGAAGAGTTAATGTATAAAAACTGCTTGTAAGCATAATTAACAAACTAGTCAATAAAGGTAGCTATTATTAACTTTTCTGATACTCATTATAATTTAGCAAGTCCTACTACCAGAATTTGAGTTGGAATAATAAATCAGAGGATTACATCTCTCAAAAGCAAAGTATATTAAACATCTAATGAGAGACCTGAGAATTTCTAACTCACCTAAGAGCAAACAGCCCTGCTTGCTTAAGAAGCTGAGAATTTCCAGGCAGCCAGGACCTGACGTCTTCACTGCAGAGGAAAGAGGCTGCACTTTCACAACTAGGGAACCACTTGCTCAGTCCCAGGTAATCTAATAGGTCTTGACTATAACTGTCTCAACCATAAAGTGTGTGTGCCTGGAGATACCACATATCAGATGATAAAGCTGCAGTCCTAAGTCTAAGAAGTTTGTGATAACTGACAATTAGAATGCTCTTTATTCAAGATAATTATTGGCAGATGCTGACACCTCTTTAAATTGAGGGAAAATTAATAGAATAGTACAAAGGAAAGATGTTAGGAAACTTAAAGGAAGGTTGCTAGGTGATCAGGCAAAATTCAAAGGTATCCTTTACAAGGGAAATTTTGAGGATTTTTGAGGACAAACCTTACTAATTATAGCACACACATCTACTGTTATTGGTATTTATTTCATGCCTATGTGATAATAGTCAAGGAAACATCAAAACTCATTTTGATGACTCATAAAATAACTAAAAATAGCTAGTTAGTTGCTTAAACACTGACTCACTGAATTATCAATAATCTAAACATGTATTTCTATGAAATCATTAGCAATGTAAATTAATACATATTTAGACTACATGTAAATGTTAATAGTAAATTTTCAAAGTCCACATGAAATTTTGAGGGCTGTAACCATTTGGGGAATGACTTATTTATATAACAAAGTTATCACTGAAAGCTCAAAACTCATTTTAGTTATTTTAAATTTCTTTATAAGCACAAAAGCGCACACCTATACAAACACAAACACACACACAAACCAAAGAGAGAGAACACTTACTTTCATTTCATTCATACTCAGAAGTGTGGGGCTGGGTGGCAAAGTTCCAAGGCGATACTTGTAACCGTCTTCTAAAGTCATTCCCCAGAATTGACTATAGTTCTGGGCTGTCCATCTGCCTTACAAATGAAAGAGGAAAATATGTACAGGTTACGTAATCAGTTTTACAGATACATGTTCATGTATATATAAGAAATTAAATAGAAACAAACCTTAAAAACTGGTAACTATAACTTAAGCTAGATGTTCTTTATGTAAATCATGTGTTAGTGATTTTTCTAATAGTAAAGCATGAGACAGTTTTCCAAAATCAGGTCAATTTCATTATTTTAATGACTCATATGAAATGTAAGACTATATCAATATAGACTAAATTTCAGAATATATAACCATTATATACTCTAATGGGATTAAGTGTCGATAAGTCAATACATGCATTCCTTTAAATGTTATTAAAATGCATTTGGAAAGAAGTTTAAACATACAGAAATGTACGTGTGATTTAAATAGGGTAATGTCTTATTTATAATTTATATTTGAAAAGTGATTATGCTAAGTCTTCATGAAAAAAGTTGATTATATCAGTACTAATTCATTTTATTGAAATATTTTTTAAAAATATTCCATCACATACTAAATTAAGTGTGCAATAATCTGTCATTAATAATATAAAAATATAAATTTAATAAAAAGTACTTATTTTTCTAGAGACCCATTCTATGTTAAAATGAGAAACTTTCATTAGTATTAAAATTTGAGGAAAACCAAAATTCTCTAAGAGATGATAGGAGATGAAAAATGAAAAAGATAAAACTAATTTAATCATTGCCTGTTTCAATTATCTACAACTTGAGGGCAATATATTTTCAGGGCTTAAGTCAAATCTAAACATCTTTCTGTTGTGTTTATTGCCAAAATTGTTTATGTGATAGGCTCTTATGAATGATTTAAGATATGATGCGATTTTCAATAATATGCCTAGCAAGTAATGCTTTTCTTTTACAAGATCTGTTAGTTCATAAAACCTTAAGCAACTTTGAGTTACAATTTTAAAGTGCAATCTCCATCACTCAAGGAATTTCAATAAGGAAACACTGAATACATTATATATTGCAGTATTATTTAAGTAAAGACCAACACTGAAATAAATATATTCCTTTATCCTCAAGGAGCTCATACCCTAAGAAGATTGCAAAGATAGAACTGCCTTTGGTATGTGTCATACATTAGCACTAAGTTAATGAATGATCAAAGTAAAAAATTAAAACATAACACTGCCTGAAGGAATTGGTACTTTTTTTGTAGAAAGAGTGATTTCAGTGCTCAAACTGGAAGAGAATGAGTTTGGTGGCAGATAAGAAAAAAAAAGTGTTTATTATAAATAAAGTCAGTTGTAGGTAAAACATGCAGGATTGAAATTGGGTAGCACTTTTAGGGAATAGCACATAAATTAAAAACTTAAAATCTGAGAGGGCAGAAACTGGAAAGAATGTAAAAAATGAGGAAGTAAAGTTGGACTAGATTGCTTCTTAGGCTAAAGTGTATAATTCCATTTTATACGCAGTGGAGTGTCATTGCGAATTTTTAATAACATGAGTGAAATAATCAAAGCTTTGTTTTAGAAGGATAACAATAAAAATATGACAATTAGAGTTTAGTCAGACTGCAAAAAGCAAAAAACTCAGGTTTCAAAGTAAGCTTGATAAAGAGCACTAACATGGAGCAACGGAATGGAGGAAATTTCTTAAAGAAATTTTGAATGTGAGAAATACAGGAGAACAGTGACTGAAAATAAAGAGAGAAGTTTCAAATTCACTTTACACATCTTCTGGTTTGTCTGACAGGATGGAGGATGCCAGTAACCAAGAATAGGTTAAAAAAAATAATAATCTTTATCATCATTTCAGTTTGGGGTATGTGGATTTTGAAAAATGAGTTTTAAATCAAGGACATTATCTAGGAAATTATATTTTTGGGTTCATAAGAATCCAGTTCAGAAATGTGTTCTAGATTTAAAATGTCACAAATGATTTGCATCAATATGGGTTTTATTTCCCCGACCTTAGAATGTGGCTTTCCTAGAGTTGAGTTTCACCCAATAAAGATCAGTAGAATTGATGCAGTGTAACTTTTAAGCATAGGCCTCAAGGGAAGGCTTTGTGCAGCTTTCACTCATGCCCCTTCCAAACACATCATTATGAGACAAAATCTGAGGCTAGTCACTGGAAGTGAAGCCATCTTAGATAACTCAATTTCAGCTGAGGATCCAGCTGTCTGCAGACACAGAGTATTCCCAGGAAGTAAAAGTCTCAGCTGAGTTCATCCCAAATTGCTGAGGTGAAGAAATGGGAAGCCTATGGTATTAACCTATAGACTTTTTGAAGTAGTTTTCTGCATAGCACATATAACTACAATAGTTTTTAAATCTCTCTGTTTCATTAACTTATTGGCTATTACCTGTGCTACTAATTTGGCACTTATAAGGTGCCCTATTATTAGAAATCTTGTACAAAATTATCACATGTTAATGCCTCAAGTAGATGGTAAATTCCTTTAAGACAGATATTTACTTATGTGTATCCTCAATAATGCCACAGTAAAACACATATTGTTAACTTCAATTGACTGCATTAAAATAATGCCAGAAATAAATAAGCACCGAAGTAGGTTATATAGAATGAATAAACATTTGGATCTAAAATACTACCAACATGGGAGTAATAAATGCTTAAAGAAAACATCGTATATATATATATGTGTGTGTAGGCTATTTTAAAAAGCACTTAATAAATACTGAATTACATGATTCTGTTTTCACATAATTTAAACATAAGGAACAGAAAATATCTGAGAATTAGACCTTTATATAAATTCCAAGGACTTCCTCTCCTTTTCCTGATATATAATTTTGGTTGTGCTCCATATCATAATATCTTATTTTTTTCTCATTTGTATATGTTTACTTTAGCTCTAATGATACTTCACTTTTTATTACTTTAACATCATCTCATGTCTGCTACTAAAGGCAAAGACCATGCCTCTTCAATAGTCCTGGAGAGCTCTCAAAATAAATGATGAAAATAAAACTCTTCCTTTCAAGAAAGGCAACATTCCCAACAGCTCCTGTACTCTCGTATATGCTTTCTTTCCACACTGCTTTAGTTATGCTTTTGATGGATTCTTTGACAATGAAAAATAGGTTGTTTTATTACAGCTTCTTGGAATTGTGTGCTTGTTAGGTCAAGATTTGAAGCCTTTCAGGAACCTGATTCAGATAATATCTCCTGATGACACATACTCTTGCCTTTAATGATTTAAATATCATTGAACCACAGAAAATTATAATTGGCTCTCCCTAGAAATAGTTAAAATGTCATCATGTTATCATATAAAATATTGGTTAAACACACATGCACAGAGGAAATGAGAATGGTTGGAGAATATTTTCAATAAATATGAATTTTTGTATTCCTGTCTTCCAAGAAAATGATTTGGTTCAATTGAAATTTACTGTCCCCATAGTGCTAGGAAACATACCTCTCATGTAATGTAAAAAATACATTTCAGGATTATCTGACTTTTGTATTTGGTTGGCAAGAGATCTGTGAAGTTCTTTCCAGAATGTGGAAAATGTTATCAAAGTCATATGGGGATTGATCAATTACAGTGAAAAATCCTTAGGCAGATATAGTCAGCCTATCCTTCTTCATTTCAATTCAGTAAAGAAAGTCCGTGTTAGCACCTACATTTTATTTTCTCTATGTAAGTGGAAAAGTCACATAATTTATTAATCTGTTTAGGAGCAATAGAGTCATTTTCAATGTTTAAATGTCAATCATCCCTATGTTTAGTTTATCAGTAAAATGGTTTGCCCTATCTTTTGATTCAAGGATAAATGAAACTGGTTAGATATCAATCATGTCAGTGAAAGTGTTTAGAAGGACTGGTTATTTGGGAGATCATCAAGATAAAATGCTATCCTTTTAAGGTAAGATTCTATCCAGTACAGCTGAACATGTGTTTGACTGAGTCAGGGCAACAGCAGAGGGGACAATGATAAAAGTGAATAAATCAATTTATCTGCTTCCTAACTATGTCTGAATACTTATCCAAAGTACACCTCCTTTTACTCCTCATTCATACTAGGACACTGCTCTTCCCCAATTTAATACCATGCTCAATATTTCTTCTTTTTAATTTAAACTTTCTTAAAATATTTTTTTAAGATTTATTCATTTATGCATACAAGAGCTGGGGTACAGGCCAGAGTCGCCAGAGGTGAGAGGATTCACCAGAGACAGAGTGGGGAACAGAACAGGCAGACTGACTGAAACACACTGCTGAGGGGAGCAGTGTGCGAGGCAGGAGCTGTCTGCCTCACCATGTGGGTCCCCTCCCTGGCCCAAGGCAGGGATCGAACTTGTGCTGCAGTGGTTGTGGTTTGCTTCACAGTGCCGTTGCTTAACCCACTGCGCCACCAGGGAGGCCCCTTAATTTAAACTTTTAATTATTCAATGTTCACTTGTGCATTCCAATTGTACATGCCTTTCTCCCTTGCCCATTTCCCTCTTACACTTTTTTTTTTAATGGTGACCATTTTCAAAAGCAAATTTTGGAAATACATTGTTTTAAACCTGAGGAGTAACTGGGAGTACCACAGAGCCTAAAAATATAAGATGTCTCTCACCCATAGTCTCCTTTATTGACCTGTTCAATTAATTCTGGTTGAACAAGGCACACATGCTGGGAACACTTCCATTGCTGTCCTGAACATGTGCTGCAGATATGAAAACACAAAGGTGGTCAGCTTTGATGGAGAATATTTACAAAATCAGTAACCAGACTTGTGCATTGGTAAGACACAGAACATATTTTTGATCAAGGTTCGCCATATGATTATTTGATTCAATTCATCATAACACATGCATTAGTTACCACTGGATATGCTCTTATCTTCTACACCAGGCAATCAAAACATGAAATGACCATGTATTTATTGGAGTTTGAAAACATAAGATCATTAGAAAATTGACACAATGTTTTTGCATTTGATAACTTTACCCAGGATATTTCTTTTATGGCTGTCTATTGTTATATGTGTTCTGTGTTCACAGAAACTTCATTTGCCTGAAGTATACAGAATGTTTATAATTTAGAAGTATATTTAAAGTAGTGCTGATGTGTGATGAAGTCTTACTGTCCTGAACATCAGACTCAAGCATTAAAAAAAATATGTTCTTGATAGTATGTTTTAATATTCATTAGACTAGAAAGTGCTTTTAAAAAGCTACAAATCTGTAATTAAAAACCCATGGTTCTGTCTATATTTAAATATACATGTCAAACAAATATTCTCTTTATTTGAAAACTACTACACAAATGCTAAAATTAATTTCTGTTTCACTTAAATTCATTACCAGGAGTTGCAGTTTTCTTTAATTACTGATCCTTCTTCATAATGTTGACCACTTCTGAAGCAACCTATCAACATAACATGTAAACAAAGGAAAATTCTAAATTGAGTAAGAAAATTCATTAACATAAGAAACAATCTAAATTGTATATTTTTTTAATATACACAAATATTTGGTACGAATACGATAAAACTACATTTGGTTTGTGTCAAAGTTTTTGTATCATATTCTTCTGGGTGTGTCCCATGTGTTTTTGCTTTCACATTCATGCTATGCTACAACAGAAAAGATTTGTAAAGCATAAAGACTAGATTACCCAGAATTAATCACTAACTACACTCAAAAGATAATGTGTTTCAATAGGTGAACAATGAAACAGTGTTTGTGTCAATTTGTGATATTTTTATTAAAAATATCTAATTCTTATAAATTTATATGATTAATTGCTTATGACTGGAACAAGTGGCTTCAAGTATTGGACCAAAATGTAAAGCCATTTCATTGAATTCACCTTACAAAAATAAATTCTGTTTTTCAATCAGAATTGTATCAAGAGAAAAAATTATAAAACCAATATGATTGTAACTATTTCTGTTCCAATCCAAATGTTTCTCAACTACTAACAAAAACTAATTGCTAACTTTTATTTTATATAAAATACTTAATTTTTCAAGTTATATAAACTATATGACAGTGGTGAACCATCATCACATTGTAACCATTATAAGGTATTTTCAAAATAATACCCTGGCTACAAATTAAATATCTTTCAGAAATATATTTTATACAGGTTTAAAATTTACATTGAATTAGCAAAATTCAATACTTTATCAGGTGAGAACTTTTTTAACAAAACATGTTATGATAAATTACATAAATGACTCCTAATTAAACAAAATAAATCCTAACTTTGCACTCAAACTTGTAGAGAAAATCTACATGTTTAAGAAGTATACCAAGGAGCCTGGTTTAACTACTAGCCATAATATCCACTTAAGTAATTAGTTATTCTCTTATCTTTTCAAAAATTCATAGGAAATACTTCACAATTTACTCATTTTCTGGATGTACTAGACTTTCATATTTCAGTATATTTCCAAATGAATCTAAAATGTATTTTCATCTGTTCATCTCTTTCCTGTGGATTTTTGACAATTCACAATCATAAAAAGAAGGAAACCAACTGTCTCCTAGATCACAGACTCCTTGATGTAGCAAATTTAGGAGAAAAGAAAAGATATAACTTTAAATCAAGTTCAGGGTTTTAATTACACCCAGGATTAAATACTTAGTAGTGGAATTTATACCCTTTGTAATTTAGAGGTTCTAGAGCTTTTTGTTACCAAGGAACAACAGAAAATTCAAAGTTTTCACTCAAAGGCAAGGGAAATACTTTCCCGAATAGTTTTAAAGGTAGAGTGAAACAAAAATTAAAGCTCATTTTTAATCAAACTCCATACATCTTGCTTATCCAACAAGCTAATGTCATAGTCCTAAAGGATTAAAAAAAAAATTACCCCTTCTATGACCTATACCCTAGAAAATAATTTTGAAGTCAAGAGAATGCTATCACCAGGTCTAGTCCAAAACATTAGTACCTAATCTAGTGTTAGAAAATTTCATTTCTAGATCATCCTTCCTTAACATCAAGTTATAGTTGACAATGAGAAACCAAATTCACTGTAATCTCATTTGAGAGCTGCCTCTTGAGTAAAAACTATAATCAGGCTGATCAAGGTATTTACAAAGTGGAGCATTGCCTTGTAGACAACACAGAGACCAGTTTGCCCATAATCCTTCCTGACTCCTAGGTATTCCTCATAATCCCACAGAGAAGTTAGGTTTTTCAACCTCTAGATCTGGTCACTGATTAAAATACTCAATTTGTTCCCTATCAAATTTAGGAGAAAATCACACTTCTTGTTATGATCTGCAAGGCCTACTGTAATCTCTGGCTTTGTTTTGACCATGTCAGGTTTCCCAGAAGAATGAAGGATTTGCATGATAATGATGTAGAGAAGTGGATGGATGTGATTTGGAGTTTAGCAAATGGGACTTATTCAAGGATTAAGTTTGAGAATGAGGAAAGAGGAACCAGAATGTCTCACTAGGGTTTTGGCTTGAGCAGCAGAGGGGTGGGTAAGCTATTACTGGAATAAGGAACAGCTTGTAGAAAGAAATCAAGAGTTCTGCTTTGCCGATTTTATATTTAGATCAAATCTAAATTAGATTTCATAATGGAGAATTTCAAGTAGAGTAGTTTACAGAAATCCAGAGTTAAGTCAAGACTGGAACGTGAATATGAGACAGCGAGTTTTTTTCAGTCTTGACTTAATAAGAATTCACATAAGAGTGTATATAGGTATGATAAAATGGTCCAGACATGAGTGGAAACAAATCATTTGACAGACATTCAGAGGAGGAAATTGTGCAAGAATGGGCATCTTCTGGAAGGAGAAAGTAGAAAATTCAAGAGAAGATGGTATCCCAAAAAACAAGAGGATAAAGCATTTATAAGAGTAGATGTGTACAGTGTTGCTGAGAGGTCATGAAAAGAAAAGCAAATATCTGAATATTGCATTTGATAAAGTGAAATTCTCTATAATCTATCAAGATAGTGGCATTCTCTAGGAATGCGTTGGTAAGAGATTTGTAAGCCAGAGAGCAAAATTTCGCTAATAAAATTTGCCATCAAAGAAAAAAGTAAATGGAAAAGTGGATGGTTCAAAAGTGGAATCAAAGGAGAGTTTTTTCAGAATCAGTAGCTATGCCACCTCATTTTATAAACTGATATATGACCCAAGAAAGAAGGGGGTGGGGGTGCGCAGTAAAGGAGGAAGGAAGGAGAGAATAGAGACAGAGGGAGGAAGGGAAGGAGATAGAGGATTGAAAAGAGAAAGGAAGGAGAAGAAAAGGAAGAGAAAGACAATTATAAGGATAAAGATCTGGTATTTGTTATCTCTTCTTCAAGTCAGTTAACATAAGTAACCAAATCAGCTGAGATCTCTTCACAACAGACCTCACACTAGACTCTTTCTACAAGAACTACTACACCAAAAAATTCTGTCTGCAAAGTCCATTCAGGTTCTATTTCAAATTGTATCATTTGTTTACTGTTTCTGACACTTGAAACCTGGAAGTTAACATCAGAGATGAGAAAAAACACAAAGGAAGAGGATTACTTCCAAATCAAATAAAAGCAACATTTTTTTTCAATCCTCATCCTACTGCATACAGTTTTAACCTGTAGGTTTTTTTTTTAAAAAGAGTATGTCCTGCTTTCAGTTTTTATAAAAGAAATAATTTCTGTTAATCCTTATGACAATATACATAATTTTAATTCACTAGTTTTGGGATAGATGTAGTAAAAAAATAAACAATACTACATAACTAGATAATTAAAAAAAATATTTACTAGATCAGTGAATGAACAACATAGCTAATGAGAGAAAAGCTGCTTTATATAAGCAAAAAAGTCAATGTAAGTTCTATACTACTTTCTTCTTTGGCTTATTTTACACTATTTTTCAACATTTTATAGCACATTTTCTTTCAACCAGCTACTTTCATAACCAAGATAAGACAAAAGAAAAAAAAATTACTTTCATGAGAGCAATTATAGTCTAATGTGAACTTTTTGCTGCTAACTAAAATGATTAATTGCTTCCCTCTAAAATGAATGGAATAAAGACTACACCTGGAACATCAGTTCTACCTAAAACATGACCCTAAATTAAAGTCATAGCAAAATACTAGCTTTCAAGCAAAAATCGACATTGAAAAAGTAGCAATTACTTTCCTAAATGGGCTATATGTCTCAAACAAGGAAAGCTCAAATACACTGCAGCACATCAAAAACACTGCAGCTTTAATATGTAATATTGAGACTCACTATCATTGAAACTAATCTTATTTATACTTAACAATTTTAAATGTATTCTCACAAAAAAATAAAATCTCAAACCCCTATCATGTCTGACTTCTACTCACTTCTCAAACCTCATAGCATGTCAACCTCACACCTCCCTAATCATTACTCCCCAGAAATGGTGGCCTTCCTGTTCCTGGACCATGTCATGCTTCTGTCTCACAAATCTGCAATACCTTCCGGTCATCTCTTCTTCAGTTCAGCTCATTTCTCACTCCTCAGACCTCAGCTAGAATATCTTTCCTTACCGAGGCCACCTGCCCACCCAGGCCAATATTCTATATTTTATATATTACTTTTATATATTACTTTTATATCATAACACATGTTCTCATAGCACCTTAAATGTTTCCTTTGGAGAATTCATCACAATTTGCAATTGTACAGTACATTGCTACACCCTCTCCCAACCAATTTGTCACTTAATGAGATAAGATTTGACATTTTTCTTTTTGATTATTGCAGTAAGCACAATGCCTAGAACATTAGGGTTACCAATGACTAAATGTTGATAAATCCTAGAGCTCTCATTCCTACTAAGGTATCCACCACTTTTTAGGTTAAAATAAATGTTGACTGAGTTGTTTATTGGTGAAGACAAAGGTCTAGGATAAATGACAGTTCTATGGGAATTTTAACATAATTGTTTTCAGAAGAATCTCATTAATTTTACAAACAAGGTGACATTACTGAGAATGAGGGGAAAACATATGAATTTTGAAGTGAATTTCCTATTTTAAAATGAGGACACTAAATACTTAATATGCCCCAAAGTATCTTCTAACTATAATTTCTAGTCACTATTACCCATTTATAGTAGTGTGACAGAGCTCCTATTAAACCTGCATTTCAGCTGAGGAGATTTGACATTAGTGACAGAAAAATAAAATAAGTGTAGAAGTTGAGTTTTATTATTTGTCTTATTCCAAATCTTGTTAACAACAATTTCTCAAAATCAATAGAACTATCTTATAATTAAACCCATAAAGTCTACTATTTGCCTTATAAATTATTTATCTATGCTAATTCTAGAGTTTTAACAATACTGAATATGATCCTTTTGTTTTTAATGGTTTAAAAAAATTCCCAGATTGGCATAACAAACCTAAACAAAATTATACATGGAGAATATTTTTGGTACTAGCAAGAAAAGCAATTGATTTTATTTTGCTTTTTAACTAATTTTAATGTTATATCAAACTATACCATACTATAGCACAGTTTCTAGTACTAGAAGTCTGATCAGTTTCATGAAGTAATAAGTAAAAGTGTTACAAGGATCTACAGATGGCCAGGCCTCTGACTTGAATAAAATTTTCTAAGAGGTTCCATTCACAAAAGCATGAGAATCCTGATACCAATACATTTTACCAAGAATGATACCAGTACATGTTACCAAGAATGAAAAAGTTAAGAAATCCTTATGTAAGTTGAGCGAATATTCAAAACAAGATCCAGACCAGCACCCATAGCCATCAAACCAAACTTTACTAAAGGTACTCTTATAATGCAGGTACTTTAACAATCTAAAGAAATAATTAAAATTGGTAATCATAATATTTCATTTTTCATTGAAAGAGCAAGGAAGGTAGGGAAGGTGGGGGAGGAAGAAACAAATAGAGGGAGGGTATGGGGAGAAAAGAGAAGAGTTTGAGAGATCTTATTACG
Organism: Galemys pyrenaicus; assembly: GCA_019455555.1. Classification (NCBI taxonomy): domain Eukaryota; kingdom Metazoa; phylum Chordata; class Mammalia; order Eulipotyphla; family Talpidae; genus Galemys; species Galemys pyrenaicus. The sequence goes on from JAGFMF010011393.1 coordinate 5,336,974, forward strand.
AACTAAGAAAATGCTTAAACACATTCCCAAAGCCTACCTTCTGGATACCAAGGCTTTGTGTGAGGAGGCCATTCTTTCTCTTCACGACAAAATGACTGGTAATCAGGACAGCAATCAGAATTTTCCCTTTCACAGAATTTATCACAGTAACACAGTGCTTTCAGCTCATAGAACTGAGTGACACAGCCATCATCTCTGTCTTCACAACAACCAAAACTTCTACAGTACTGCCCTTTGAAAATGGCTCTTTTGAATCGAGTACCTTCCAAAATGGTGCCATTCCTAATGAAACCAGCTCCTAGGTCCACTTCTCTTCTAGGCAAATACTGTTTTTCCATCCAAATTTCTGTGATAAGATAAGAGAAGATTAAGATCCTATATGCAGTCCACATTCTCTAAAGGTCAGATGTGACTTCCACTTTTTGGTGTATTCAGTGGCCTTGGCCTTGAGGGCTTCTCCTTGGAGCCAGAATTCTAATCATTAAGACAACCCAGCCTGAATCTTGAAACCAATCCTTTACTGGAACAGAGTATACTTCTTGTAGTTAAACATTAATCAAGAATTTCAGTGCTTTCCTAAGAGAGTATAGTGTTAGAAATAGACCATTGTCATTCTTACAAAGTTAAAAATTTACAATATTTCGTTTCATGTACACCATTTTCATCTCTTTAAAAATATATAAAATCTATGCATAGAAGATACATTGAATATTGCTTGCCTGTAAAATATCTAGGTTCTTAAGTCAAAACCTCTGTGGAATCAACATAGCCCATATTATTGGCTGTAATAACTACTGGCAAAGTGTAGGAAATTCAAAAGTCAAAACCACAATTACTCAGTTACTTGCACAGCAACTAAAATCCAGCCTCTCATGAGCTTACCTGCTAAGACCTGTCATATCAATAACAGTTTTTCTAAATCATGCCCAGTCACACACAGACTTGATTTCCCATCTGTACTCCATTTACCTATGAGAAGCATTTTGATTTCAAGGCTTAGTGGGGTCTAATTTGGCTGGAAATTACACCCTGAGGGTGACCTTAGTTCTCTTTGAGTCCTTACTTGGTATTATTGTGGGAACCTGCAGTAACTTGAAGGCATTATAGTCAAGAAAAGTCAGTTGCTCTGCTAAAGAGCTGTGGGTGGAGGGAGTTGTGAAAGAAACTCAAAGGTCAAGATGTCTTTAGCATTTCTGTAGAGCTGTGCATTTACAATGAGTTTTTCTATACTGTATTTATTCATTAACTACAATAACTCCCTTTGGATTGGGAATAAACAACCAGCAGACTATGATTCAGCAAGAGTGGTTGAGTGGTCTATTGGAAAGGACTTGACAATCAGAAAACATGGACTCTGGTCCCTAAGCTACAATTTAATTGATTTTGTGACCTTGGGTTCACCATTTACTTTTCTAATCTAGTTATTTTTCTGTAAAATGAAGGTCTTCCTCTCTAAGGTTAATTCAAAATTCAACATTGGCTTTACTCCATAAGTTAGCTGACTCACACTTTTCATATTTTATTACCATTTTTAAATGTTTATTACATGTTTAAATTATTTTATCTATGTTGGATTAAATAAAATATATTAAAATTAATTTTACCTGGTTTTTAAAAAATATTTATCTATTTTATCTATTTAGTAGAAGAACTGGGGAGTATAGGCCCAGAAGTGTGGGAGGTAGAGGATTCATCATAGAAAGAGTGGGAAGAAAAGGTAAATTTGGGCCTCCCTGGTAGCACAGCAGATTGAGTGCTGCACTGTGAAGTAGCTGCTGCCCAGCGGCGCTAGTTCAATCCCAGGACAGGGAGGAGTCCCATATGGTGGAGTAGACCTCTCCTGCCTCACCTGCTGCTCCCCTCAGTGTATATTTCAGTCCATCTGCCTCTTCTGCTCCCTTCTCTGTCTTTGGTGAACCCTCTCACATTCATGACTCTAGCCTCTAGCTTGTACCCCAGCTCTTGTATGTATAAATAAATAAAACTTTAAAAAAAAGAAAAGGTAGATTTACTAAAATACACTGCTGAGGGGAGCAGCAGCAAGAAAGGAGAGGTCTGCTGTGCAGTCTGTGTGTTAGCTTCCTGAAAAGAATAGTATTCAAGTCATATCTATGATAACACTTAGATTTAACCTCAAGACCACAGGAAGGGTCAGTCCTGTTTGTTTTTTTAAAAAGGTTTTTATTAGTTTACCTTTGGATTACAATGCTACACATGTTCTAGAGTCTTTATACCTCAATATGTACACCTAAAGCATCCACCATCATAGTTCTAGTGCCATTCACCATTATCAAACTGACTCCCACAACCTCCTTCCCCTCTGATAACTACTGTAACAGGGTGGTTCCCAGGAAAAGGGTAAGTTCCAGGATCCTACTTCTGCCCTAAGTGGGTGGAGCTGAATAGGGATAAGATGTTGGAGAGAGGAGATAGAAGAAGGAAGGGAAAAGGAAGGAAGCAGGATGGAGAGTAGCATGGATACCTAGAAGAGGCATGTGGAGCAGAGGGACTTATAAAGAAACTGTGTTTGCTTTTTGGTCTTGGACTGGTTGGAACAGATGTGGGTGAGAGACCCATGGGGAGGTTAACAAGGCAGCTTTCATTTTGATTTTGATTTTGCTCTTTTCCTCTCAAATTTGTCTGACTTTCTGGTCCCTTTCTATGGGTTTCCACTGAAAAGTCTTTTAGACTTTTACCCTCAAGGAGATGGGTAACTTTGGATGCTTGACTTAGTAACTATATTCTTTGTCTTTTCTGTATTGTTCCCAAATTTCATTAAAGTTCCTTTCCATTAAAGGCCATATATGTTTGTCTTGATATGGTAGATCACAGAACCCATTTAGAGGGCAGGTTTGGGGGTTCTGGGGTGCCCCTCTTCCTGCCCTGTAACACTACCATGTTTTTCTCATCCTCCAAGAGCATGTATATGTGAGTCATATTCATATTTTTTAAATTTATACTCTATCTGAATGAAACCATCTCTTTGTCTTTGATTTATTTTGTTTAACATAATCACCTCAATTTCCATCCATGTTGTAGTGAACATCATTTTTTCACTTTCACATCATTTTTTCACCTTCCTTTCATGCTATATCTCTTCATCTTTTTGTTTGTTTTAAATTTCTATCACTTTGGTGTTTGTTTTAAATTTCTATCACTTTGGTATTACTCTCCATAATCCTGTCTCTCCTATCTCAAAATTGCAACCTCCACTTCTTTGCCATCCACTGAATCACTAAACTACTGTATACTACTGTCCTATTTATTTACCCACTTTTGCCAATTACCTCATAACCTCAATTTCCCACAGACCTGTTGTCCATCTTTATCATACATGAAATTTCTGTAGCATTTAGCACTATAGGACACACTGAGTAAAAACAGAAGCCCAAGGTAGACTAACAGAGTTCAAATTCTAGTTTCACCATTGCTGAGCAGCATGTCTTTGAGAAAATTACTTACTCTATGCCTCATTTTTCCCACCTCCACAATTTGGATAGTATATATTACCACATCAGGTGGGTAGAAAATTTAAGATGATACACAAAGTATGAAGCACATCACACTTACGAAATAAATGTTAGATATCATTAACAGGCATAGTGTCCACCTAGAAGCCTTTCTTTATGCTCTCATTATCTCCTGATTTTATTTTTCCCATTCTTCATACAGCTCTTATCTTTTTACTCTTGCACTTTACTTCCTTCTCTTCTCAATGGTCATTTAAAATGTCTTCACAAAGTTTCTTATTCCTTTCTCTCCTTAGTTCTCATACCGCATTTTCCCTTAAAACCTGGAATGCTAAATCAACTTAAAAGCCTTACATTTTAAAAGACTCAGTACATGATGAATTTTCACCCTTGTTATCTCCCAGACCTGATTTAAACCACTTAATCCTTTGTTCATATTAGTCTCGAAATCACAGTAGCCTTTTTATCAGATCAAACATGGAAGTATGTGGCCTCTCTCCTAAGACCTCTGCACCTGCGTGTGTAAGATTCAGATGAGGCACTCCCACATAACTGCCTTGGGACATAGGTGGCCAGAATGCCTAGGTAGCGTTTGACTGATTGTGTGGTCAGAGGCCAAGATGATCTGGGAGTAGCCCAAAATTATACCGAGCACCTGTACAGAAAGTACGGCCTGCATACATGGACAACATGTTCTCCCCGTGCCCCATAGAATTGATTATCACCTTTGATCCCTTTGAAGTCCTGTTCCCTAGAAGATGAATGCCCTTTGTCTCCCTGGACCCTGCTTCTCCTACCATTGTCATATGATCAGTCACGCTTATATATTATTGCTAATACACAGCAAGAGGGCTGCTCACTGAGCAGCAGAGTCTTGCCTTGCAAACCTGCTCCACCACTCATCCTCAGTGTGTCCCTGTGAATGTGCTGGCACATCTGCGACCACCAGAGAAGTATATTCCTGTCTTGGGGCCTCTTCACTTGCTGTTCCTTTGCCTGAAGCATGCTTCCCCACATACCCATCTGCCTTAATCCCCACATACCCATCTGCCTTAATCTCTGCAGTTTCAAGTTTTTTTTTTTTTTTTTTTTTTTTTTCAAATAAAACCTTCTCAGAAAAGCCTTGGCCATAACCCCTATCTGACAATCACAGCTCCTTCCTGTTCTCAGTATTTTCTAATTCCACTCTCTGTGCTTATCACTACTATACTAAAATTTTGTTCATTGATTTTATTTAATTTCTGTATGTCCTCTCCAGAATCTAAGCTCTACAAAATCATAGAAATTTGCCTACTTGTAATTTGTTAACTATTTTTTCTCTACCATTTACAATAATGCCTAATACATATTAGACATTCAGCAAATATTTATTCAATAAATAAAGGATCTTTACAATATGCACTGCTCACCCTTGACTAACTACTCTTGGAGATGATCCATGAGTCCCTGTAATTGGTGCTACCACAAATTTAGGAGGTTTTGTCTTAGCTGAGCTCTTTAATATTGCTCATATTTTCTCTAACTTGTTTCCCATTTCTCTTTTTGGCAATTATAAACCTCCTCGCTTTCTGAACTTACTCCCTCACTTTCTAAAGATGAGCTTCTCGCAGAGGTTACCAAGAAAATAAAGAGTATATGTTAATCTTACATTTTCCAATCATAAATCTATAAGTCTATCTGCATTTGCAGCCATGCTTCTCCTTCTTTCCAGACTCATCTTGTTTAACAATTCTTCAACCTAAGATTTTTGTTCACCAACCTAAGATTTTATTCCTTTACTTTTATCTTGGTTCCTATTTATCTTCAACTTCTCTTTTATCTAATTCCTCAGTCTGTTAGTAGCAGACCCTGCCCATCTTCTCACCACCTTTATAATTTTAGGACAAATCAGATTATATTCCAACAATTTGAGTTATTGGCCAGTGCCTACTCTTCCACCTCCCCTTCCTCTACTACGTAACAAACCAGAAGTGCTGAAGAACTAATCCTTCCTGTATATGAGAAGCAGACTTTAAACACCACCTAGATGGCTTGGTAAGTAAAGCTTCCCACTCTTCTTACTGTCAGATGAATTATCTCTGATAGTCACAGATACCTAATTATCAGCCTAAGGTAATAACACAGTTCCATAGTGAGAAGGAACGCAATTAAATAATATAGTTTACCACTGTCTGGTAAGTATAGATACACGGTATCTCACTTTAACTATTTTGCCCAAAGTTAACAAAAGCTTTAAGAAATCCTTAAGAGAAATGCCACATTGAAGGTGACATAGGTAACACGTTCTACTACTGGTGTAATCCTTTAGAACAGTTCTCAACATGGGTGACTTTGTTCCGCAAGAGAAATTTAACAATGTCTGGAGCCAGTATTGTCTTCACTAGAGATTAGAGAGGTACCGCAAGCATTTTAGTGGGTAGAGGCTAGGAGGTTGCTAAATATCCTGGAATGCACAGGGCAAACCCATTATAAGACTTATCTGCCCAAAATCATCAGTAATACAGTTGAGAAAACCTAGAAAATACATACTATAAAATTTTTAAAAGGAGCCAACAAGGAATCAAAAAATAAAAATATGTATTTAGATTTATAGAAAGATTGATCAGCTGAACCTCCAATAAATAGTTGCTTTAAGATAATAACTAATGACAGCAGTCTATATCCACTGAGGTATTGTTTCAAAAACATTGGGTTAAGTACATGTGTGACCAGAAAGGTTAGGACCTTCCATGCCACACCTTTTTCCAAGTTGAGCATTCTCTTTGGATGAGCTCTATTTCAGATGAGAAGAAAGGTGTTGCATTCCCTTTTCTTGTGATTTGTACAACCCCCATTGCACAAGGAATAATGGAAGAAATATAGAGTCTCCAGGTTTTCCTTGGGAAGAATGAAAGCAATGAAATAACTATTACTACAAGATCTTACCTAGATGCTATAAAAATGTACCAGAGATATTAGCCATGTTTATAGTTGGAAATTTTCAGGCTAAATATAAACTGGAAAGCAGCTGAGAGAGACAGAACAGGAATACAGGTTTGCTGAAAACAATTTAACATATTGACTTAATTCTATCATTAGAGATTTATTTCATTAAATTGTGGGGGCCACAAAAATGCCCTGCAGTAAAGTGTTCTTGATGAGATAAATATTAACTCACTTTTGTAGGCTTCTGGCTTAACTCCTTAACTTTTAAAGCTCTAAAATAGTCTCATGAGGTGATGAAAAGGACTGAAGATGGCAAGAAAAGAGCCTCCCACAGAGATTATGGTACCCATCTCTTGCCTTGATGTGGACAAAGCAGAAGTGATTCAAACCTCATAATGACAATCCAAAATCAAATAAAAAGTGTAGGAAAATATATAAAGAAAAAGTGGTATTTTACAATAGAGAAAAAGCTAATGGAAAAAAAGTTAATGAACGAAAAGTTGTGCATATGGGATAAAACAGGTTTCTTTCACATAAAAATTCCTAGGTTTGGGAGAAAGGCAGTTTCATTCTTTTACTAAAAAAAAAAAAAAATACATGTTGAACTCCAAATGTATTCTAGGCACTGCTATACTGTGGGGAATGTACAGAGTAATAAGCCTAAGCTTCAAATAACAACCTAATAGAGCCAGGAAAGCAAATTTGTAAAGAAACCATTGCAGTAAGACTTGGTAAATGTTATTACAAGGACATGTAGAAGATTTAAAGCATAAAGGAGGTGGTAGTCAACCCTTCCTGGTGGAGTTAGGGAAGACAATACTAAGAAAAGGATATCTCAGTTGAATCTTAAAAAGTAGGATATGTGAATGTAAAGCAGGTGGAATTTCTAGAGCAATACAAAATATAGCATTATTTGGCATTATTTGAAAAACCAGGAAGGGTCAGATCATTTTGAACACTGAATGACAACTATAAACAAGATTTTCTTAACATCTCTTTCTTATTATTCATTATTCATATACAGAAATGCAACAAATTTAGTATACTGATTTTGTATCCAACTTTACTGAATTTGTAACACGGTGGTTCCCAAAAAAGGGAAAAGTTCCAGAATCCTGGTTCTGCCCTAAGTGGGTGGAGCTGAGCAGAAATAAAAAAATGTTAAAAAGAATTAAAAAAGCAAAATAAAAAGCAGCAAGGAGGGGCCTCCCTGGTGGCACAGTGGGTTAAGCAACGCACTTAGAAGCAAACCACAGCCACTGCAGTATGAGTTCGATCCCTGCCGCTGGCCAGGGAGGGGACCCACATGGTGAAGCGGACCTTTCCTGCCTCGCCCACTGCTCTCTTCAGCAGTGTGTTTCAGTCTGCCTGTTCTGCTCTCCACTCTTGTCTGGTGAATCCTCTCACCTTACGTGACTCTGGCCTGTGCTCCAGCTCTTGTATGCATAAATAAATCTTTAAAAAAAAAAAAGCAGCAAGGAGATACATAAAGCAGAGGGACATGTGAAAAAACTGTGCTTGCTTTTTAATCTTAAACTAGTTAAAACAGATGTGGGTGAGAGACTCATGGAGAGGTTAATAATAGCAGCTTTCATCTTGATTTTGATTTTGTTCTTTTCCTCCCAGATTTGTCTGACTCTTTCTGTCCCTTTTCTATGGGTCTCTACTGAAAGGTCCTTTAGACTTGTGGCAGGCTTTTGGGCCTTGCTTTGGGCCAATCCTATTTGGCTGGATTTTAAACCTCAAGGAGATGAGTTAACTTAGTAACTATATTCTTTGTCCTTTCTGTATTGTACCCTAATTGTATTAAAGTTCCTTTCCATTAAAGGTCTTAAATGGTTGTCTTAATGTGGTGGATGGCAGAACCCATTTAGAGAGGGCAGGTTTGGGGGTTCTGGGGAGCCCGTCTCCCTGCCCTATAAAATTCATTTATTACTCTAACAGTTTTTGAGTGGAGTAAGGTTTTTATATATAATTAATATCATCTATAAAATAGTGACAATTCAACTTCTTTTCAATTTGGATGTCTTTTTTTTCTTTTTCTTCCCTAACTGCTTATGTTAGGATCTCAGTTCTTAAAGAATGGTAATATGTACTGTCTCATGGGAACACAGAACTAGACATCTGAAGGTATCCCATAGGCACCAGTCAAAACATGGGGGCTCCATACGAGAGTATAATAAGCTCCTTTTTGGGAAATGTCAGCAAGCTAGACATGGAAAGAACAAAAATTAGGGCATTCCAGCACTGCAGTAACACCTCTGAGAGATATTGGAGCTCTCAAACGGCAAAGAAAGAGAGTTAAGATGGCATATGCCCTCCAAGATTTCTAGAAGGACTCATGTCAGTTCTTAGAAGTGTTTTAGTTAGAACACTGGTCCTCAGGTTACAGCTATGTTGGTTAGCTAATAGACCTCACTCATGGAAATAATGTGTCTTGGGCCCATAGGGTCTTGTTCTGCCCCAAAGATGATTGTGGGGTTTCCTGGGAAGCAGCAGCTGCAAGCTGGGGAAAAACAACAACTGGGACAGCAGATGCAAAAGCTAGGTTACCAAAGCAGGAAGAAGTTCCCCCTTTAAAAGTCACTGACACTGTGGAGTACATCAGTGGCAGAATGTAAAGACAACTGCTACCAAAAAAAATTGAGGGGGGGTACAGAAAGGGAAAAAAGGAAATATGGTACCTGCCTGCTTTAGTAAAACAGAGGTAGAGGGGCCTCCCTGGTGGCGCAGTGGGTTAAGCACCACAGCCACTGCAGCACAAGTTCAATCCCTGCTGCAGGCCAGGGAGGGGACCCACATGGTATGGCAGACCTCTCCTGCCTCCCCCGCTGCTTCCCTTGGCAGTGTGTTTCAGTAGATCTGCCTGTTCTGCTCCCCACTCTGCTTCTGGTGAATCTTCTCACCTTCCTGGACTTTGGCCTGTACCCCAGCTCTTGTGTACATAAATGGATAAATCTTAAGAAAATAAAAAAAAGTAGAGAGAGAAGATAGCATTTATTTTTTTTTAAAGATTTATTTATGCATATAAGCACAGGGGTACAGGTCAGAAGTGTGGGGGGTGAGAGGATTCACCACAGAGAGCGGGGAGCAGAACAGGCAGATCAACGAAGTACACTGCTGAGGGGAGCAGCAGGCACAGCAGGAGAGGTCTGCTGTGCCATGTGGGTCCCCTCCCTGGCCGGCAGAACTCGTGCTGTAGTGGCTGCAGTTTGCTTCACAGTGCGTTGCTTAACCCACTGCGCCACCAGGGAGGCCCGAGAAGATAGCATTTAACAGTGTCTGTCCCCAAAGAATATTTCAACAGGTTCCAGCTCTTCAGATCAATGCTTCAAAATTAACAAACCAGGCACTTTAAAAGTCTGGATGCTTTTCAAATAGCATCTTCGGTTTGGGCTCTGGGGCAAGAGAATTCTCCCAGGAGCCCTTTAAGAGTGATTTCTCAGTTTGTTAAAGCACCACAGGTCTCCAGGGCACAAACACCACCAGTTTTCAAAGCTACATGTTGGTGCTGAGGTGCTGGGGCTCTGCTCACAAGAAAAGTCCTTAAAAGTTGGGGTGCGTGCTGTGGGATATGAACCTTCTGCTCTTCTGAAAGAGGTTCTGCATTTTTGAGTTCCTACCTGATTGTGGGTAGCAGTCAGATGGGGTTTAGGGCCAGGTACTCTCTCTGCTTTTCCTACCACTTCATGTAGATATTTCCTCTGTAGTCCAATGTGAAGGAGTGGTTCCATTAGTTTCAAGGTTTTTTCCAAAAAATTGTCCATCGGTAACTGGAGATTCACTGTGTTCATGGGAGGCAATGAGAGCAAGATCCTCCTTGCTGCCATCTTGAACCAGAACCTCTCCTCAACAGTGGTTTTAATATGCAAATTGGAGGGGTTTCAAGCCTTTAGAATCACCCTTAGCTTGGGGCAATCATCCTAAATTTACATCACCAGCACACTATTTTTGCTTTTAAAGCCTTAACAAAGCAAACAAAAAAAATCCAAGCACTCATACCTCCTTTCCCATCCCCAGGATTTAGAATTACCTAGGAAGTAAACTGTATAAAAAATTAGAGTAAACTAGTCTCTAGATTTTATCAAGAAATTATTATCTTAGTGGTGTTGGAACAGGGTGGTCCCCAGGAAAGGGGGAAGTTCCAGAATTCCAGTTCCACCCTAAGTGGGTGGAGCTGAGCAGGGAAAGAAGATTCTGCAGAGAGGACAGGACAGAAGGAAGGAAGGAAATGGAAGCAGGATGGAGAAAACAAGGAGAGGTGGAGGAGGCACATAAAGCAGAGGGACATGTGAAAAAACTGTGCTTGTTTTTGGTTTTGTACTGATTGGAACAGATGTGGGTGAGAGACTCATGGAGAGGTTAACAATAACAGCTTTTATCTTGATTTTGATTTTGTTCTTTTCCTCCCGGATTTGTCTGACTCTTTCTGTCCCTTTTCTATGGGTCTCTACTGAAAGATCCTTTAGACTTGTGGCAGGCTTTTGGGCCTTGCTTTGGGCCAATCCTATTTGGCTGGACTTTAAACCTCAAGGAGATGAGTTAACTTAGTAACTATATTCTTTGTCCTTTCTGTATTGTACCCTAATTGTATTAAAGTTCCTTTCCATTAAAGGTCTTAAATGGTTGTCTTAATGTGGTGGATGGCAGAACCCATTTAGAGAGGGCAGGTTTGGGGGTTCTGGGGAGCCCCTCTCCCTGCCCTGTAACAGTGTGATATGAGATAGAATCAGGCTGAAAAACAACTGAAGAAGTCAAAGTCAAAAACTTTTTTTTTTCCAATTACTTTTCCTCATTTCATGTCTACTAATTTCAATAGTACAGGCACAGTGCCTTAAATTATTTCATGATTTTCGATATGTCCTTTGGATTTATTTTTATTAAAAAATGAGTAACTCTATAGACTTGTAAAATATCCATTTCCTCTTCACTTTAAAATTTATCAAAATTATCTTTACTTACTCTCCCATTTCTTTCTTTTTGACATTTTGCACTTCTCTGTTAAGATGGGGTTAATCATAAAGTAACTCAAAATTAATACATGTATGTAGGACTTCTATAACTCAAGAAACACAATGACTAAAATGACCTAACATTACTATTCACCCCATCTATTGGTGGTGGGCACTTTTAATTGCAGCAAAGTTTCACTCACCTATTTAGAGTGCATAAATTGAAAAGCTTCTTAAGCAGATATGTAATAGCACTGAATATGTATTAGTTTCCTCTCTACATTATTTTCTTACTCTGCCCCTCTCTTTCCTATCATTCACCTTTGGATAATAAACACATTAGGAAGATCTTATCCAATCTTAAATTCTTATCTCTAGTGGACTATTAACATTCAATAATCATATCCTTCCCTTTGTAGCCTAGAGGAGAGCTTGTATTCATGAGTGGGGTTCCTCAGGATCCCATTTACTCACAGAGATGGTGATAACACCCCATTCAAAAATGTCGTTGGTTAATCAGAACAGAATGAAGAAAAAGAGAGGAGACACTGGGTGAAATAGGTACATGTAGGTTAAGGGCGGCATGTTCGGGAAAAGGACAAGGCTTCTTGTTTCTCATCAGAAGTAGTCAACTTTTGGCATGTTATTACAGAGGGTAAATTCTGGATCATTTCCTTCCCGCCACCAGTCAGGAACCACAGAGGGAAACGCTGTCATTTTGAGCAGCTGCTCTGGTGAATACCAGAAGAGAGACAGGGAACATGTTTTCATTACCACAAATATACAAATAGGAAAACAGCGATTAACAACTATTTTCAAAGTGTAAAATAGAATTTAAAAACAGTAGCACATCCCTTACATAATATAGTAGGTTAAAAATAACACACCTGAAAGGATCTCACTTAAAATAGTGCGGTCAAAAGAAAAAAAACTACAGGATTTGGAATCAAAGTGGAAAAAAAAAAAAAAAAACTTGGATCCTTTGGATGCTAGCTTTGGTCTTATCTTTGGTTATTTTCCTTTTGAGATCACTTAAGGCTTCTGTTATTACACATTTAGGGCAGGAAGGGCAATGCCCAAAGAAAACTGTGTACTCAGGTACCCCAAGAAACACTTGCCAAAGCTGGTAAGGCTCAAGGAGAGCTGAGAAATGCGAAGAGGCCAGAAAGGCAGTCCACCCACCTCTACCTACAGACAGGCACAAAGCCCCAGGGAGCAAGAAGCACCCAAAGAAAGAGTCAGTTTGCTCAGCTTCCGGGTGAGGAAGAAATTCCCCTAAACACGCAAGTAATACCCTGAAAAAACCCCAAAGGAAGTGTAACAGGGTAGCCCCCCCCCAAAAAAAAAAAAAATTCCAAAATCCTAGTTCCACCCTAAAGAAGCTAAAAAAAATTAAAAAAAAAAAAAAATTCTAAAAAAAAAGGAGAAGGAATAAAAAAAAATAAAAAGCAGCAAGGAGACCTGGAAAAAGCATGTAAAGCAAAAAAATAAATAAATAAAATAAAAAAACTGCACTTACTTTTTAATCTTGAACTAATTAAAACAAATATAAATAAAAAACCCGTAAAAAATTAACAATAACAATTTTCATCTTAATTTTAATTTTACTCTTTTCCTCCCAAATTTGTCTGACTCTTTCTGACCCTTTTCTATAAATCTCTACTAAAAAGTCCTTTAAATATGTGCCAAGTTTTTAAGCCTTGCTTTGGGCCAATCCTATTTAACTAAACTTTTACCCTCAAGGAGATGGGTATACTTTAAATGCTTAACTTAATAACTATATTCTTTGTTCTTTCTTTATTATACCTTAGTTGTATTAAAATTCCTTTCCATTAAAAATTTTATATATTTATCTTAATGCGACGGATGGCAAAACCCATTCAGAGAGGGCAAGCTTAAAATAAGTGCTCCTCTCCCTGCCCTGTAACAAGGACTGATAAAACTACACTCTGGGCTTGCCTGCCCAGTGCAACCCAGCAAAGGATGGAGTGACCAGTTTCTGTGCCCCAGAAACAGTTCCCTTGCAGTTATTCTTACCAAGGACTTTGTCCACCCAGGGGCCTCTGCCTTTAGGTGTTTTTTGTTTTTGTTTTTTTAATTCTGTCTCTAAATAAGCATTGCTTTTGCTTCTGCTGAAGACCTGGCTGGACATTCACATACCATAGTCAAGAACCAAGGAATTCCTAGTCCAGTAACCCCTAAACCTGTCAACAATGTGACTGACTATATAAATGAAATTATAATAATACGTAATTCCAACATATCTTCTCACATTTTAGATTACCTGTGTGAAGGGCATCATTGCTTTAGACCATATCCGACTGAACCTAACCCAAAGCTTCCTTCTTTATGTCCCTCATGCATCATCCCACAAATCTCACATCTGTACACTTGGACCACTGAACGTTAGTGTCTCCTTTTGGGCATCACATACATCTGAAAAGTAATAAGAAAGTTCAAGCACCATGTAAGTGGAAATCATACAGATTCTATCTTCTCCCATCCCCCAAAACAAAATCTGCAGTATTATGAAGTCTAGTTCAATTAAATAAAAGTTACATTAGCAAATAGCTCTCATAGCTTCCATATCTAAAATAGCGGCATTCACATTATTTATAGCAATCAACAATAATGTATTGGTGCTTATTTTAAATCTGTGTAACCAACGAGTTTATGTGGATGATTTTTCAAAACGACTAATTTGAGTTTGATACATCACTTTAAAAAAAATAGAAACTAGTTGCAGATTTTCAATGATAATTGTTTGACTTGTCTGCTCTTATACAAGGTTACAATGGCTCTTCAACTTACATTCAAGTAGGGCACCCTGGTGCCTGCAATATCTTAAGGTGGGAAAGAAGAGAAATTAGCTTTATAATGTATGGTGATAGTGATTTAGACTTACATAGTAAACACAGTTTTAGAGATAAAGGTTAAAACTTCCTAGAATTCCACTGCTTTCTAAAAATCTTCAAAGATATCATTAGGGGCCTCCCTGGTGGTGCAAAGGGTTGAGCACCACCCTGTGAAGCATCCCAGGTACAGCAGCGTGAGTTCCATCCCTGGCCAGGGAAGGGCCCCACATGGCACAGCAGACCTCTCCTTCATTGCCACTGCTTCCCTCAGTAGTATATTATGGTCGATCTGCCTGTTGTGCTCCCCACTCGGTCTCTGGTGAATCCTCTCAACTCCTGCGACTCTGGTCTGTACCCCACCTCTTGTATGCATAAATATTTTTTTAAAAATACCATTAGCAGGAAAACACTGGCCTACATCATTTTAGGTAAAAGGTAAAAACCATCCCTTGCATGGTTTCATTTATTGGTATGATGCCTGTCAAAATCTATATCCCCAGTATAGATTGATTCAAATTCCTCACCCACATTTTAACTGAATAGTAGATATGCCCACTTAAGTATATCAGTTATCCTACACTCAACATTTTTAAACTCACCTTTTGCTCTTTTTGCTTGTCTCCCTTTCTGCCCTCAACCCCCTACACACCCCCACACCCACACTTACCAGACCACCATACATAAATTCTTTCTATGGTCCACTATTAGTCAGGATAGGCTTAACTCTACAAGAACAAATAGTCCCTAAATCTCAAAGGCACAACATATAAAATTTACCTCTAGTTCACAGCAAGCTACTCCTCTCTGAACTGAGCCACAGTCCAAAGCAGCTGTCCTTTATGGCATTACTCAGGAAAAACTCAGTTGCTTTGATTCTCTGGCCCTCAATATATGACCTCCCAGGTTATTGACCAAGAAGGAAAAGACTGGAGAAAGGCATGCCTGTTTCTATTGCTTCATCCTAAAAGTAACCTCACTTCTACTCACATTTCATTAAGGAGAGACAGTTACATGGTCTTGTTGCAGGGCAACCCCAAAGGGAAATGGAATGGCTGGGTGTGAATCCTCTCCTGTGCACTTAAAGAAAGAAAAGACAAAGCAAAACAAAGCCCCCTCCAGACCCACGTGTGTTTGGTTCTACATCAGACATGGCTGCTAAATTCTAACTTTACTTCCCAGAAAACCCCCTTTCCAGAAGTCAAGAATCAAGGCAGATTCATGGCATGATGGGAGTTGTAATCCTCAGTGCCCGAGATCTCTTTAGCATGGGGGTGGGTATGGAGTGCATAAAACATCAGTAGGTAGTGTTCATCCAGAACATACTCTTCCCCCAGCAGTCTCTCCTAACTATAAGCATACTGCCAAGTATGTTGTCCATGTGCCAGAGAAAAATACACAATGAGAACCATATCGCATTGTCCTTGGCCAAATGTCCTCTTTCATGTTCTCAGGCCAGAAACTGTAGATTTATCCATATCATTCAACACCCTGACACTCCAATCAAAAGTAAACACTTAATTCTGCGTTTTCTATAAACCTTAATCAGTTCACTTTTCAATTATTCTACCCTCCACTTAAATTCAAACTTGGATCATTTCTCTCTTTAATAAATCTACAACTTCTTTACAGTTACCCCAGACTCCATTATCTTCTCTCAAATCAATACCCTACACTAGTTGTATTAGTCTTTTCAAATCACTATGATGCTTGTGTTGATTTCATCCTTCAGTAAATAAAATGCACAAACTTACAAATATAAATTTTAAGGCCCTATATTACCTGTGTACTCTTTAACTTCCTCTTTTGCAAATGTATGCTTTTTCAGTGGTGCCATCAGATCTTCCTTCAGATTTTAGGTACTTTTTTCTCCAGTCACTGAATTATTTCAGGCTGATAGTTCCCAGCTGAAACCCTTTTCTGGGAATTGCTTCCAACCAAAGGATGCTGCCTCATCCAAGATCAAACCTTCATTCTTGAGACAAACTATTCATTGTTAGTGGAAGATTCAAAGACCCTTCCCTTGCTTCTATTTGTGACCTATTTTAACAGTCACCCTAGTGCCAGAACTCACTATGGGATTGCTTTAGATTTCTGCTATAACTTCTCCGCTGGCCAACGCTGCCGCCCTCATCTCCCAAAGGGTATTGTCAATTGAAAGCATTTCCTAATAACCTGCTACACTGATATCTCTGTCCCCGAGCCTTTTTACTAGGGACTCTAAAATGTGCCTCAAGGTCTATGCATCAGTCATTTGAAATACAGGCCCCAGAATGTATTCTTTCTTCCTTAGACCTCGTGCCAATGGTGTCTGAAACCTAGAATGCCAATCTCACCTCCCCAGTTTTGCCACAGTAATTCTTATTTTTTAAAAAATGTATGCATACAAGAGCTAGGGTATGGGACAGAGACATGGGGGAGGGGGTGAGAGGATTCACCAGAGACAGAGAGGGGAGCAGAACAGGCAAATCAATGCATTGCTGCAGGGAGCAATGGCACAGGCAGGAGAGGTCTGCTGCACCATGTGGGTCCCCTCCCTGGCTGGGGATCCAACTCACACCTCCTGCAGTGGCTGCAGAAGCCCCACAGTGTGGCACTCAACCCCTTGAGCCACCAGAGAGGCCTCTGCTCCAGTAATTCTTATTTATTCTTAAGAATTTGAACATTGGGCCTCCCTGGTGGCGCAGTGGGTTAAGCAACACACTATGAGGCAAACCACAGCCACTGTAGCACGAGTTCGATCCCTGCTGCCGGCCAGGGAGGGGACCCACATGGCGCGGCAGACCTCTCCTGCTGTGCCCGCTGCTCCCCTCAGCAGTGTACTTCTGTTGATCTGCCTATTCTGCTCCCCGCTCTGTGTCTGGTGAATCCTCTCACCCCCCCCACACCTCTGGCCTGTACCCCAGTGCTTGTATGCATAAATAAATAAATCTTTAAAAAAAAAAAAGAATTTGAACATTGCATGTATAGCAAAAGAACACTAAATTTATTTAGAAAGAAAAAACCCTCTCGTGCAGTCGATTTGGTCCTGCATATGTGTCCCCTTCGCTCAAAAGCCTGTGCAGACTGACAATGCAGTCTTATCAAACTGCCTTTTAACTCCCTCAGAAGTGAGGTCATGAGTATTCTCAGATGTGCAGTGCAAATGCATCTTGGCTGACACGATGACCCTACCACAAAAATCTGTGATCCCAATTATTTGTCTCTGGGCTTAATGCCAAGAATACAAAGCCTCTTTAGTTCTGGACAGGTCTCTCCTCACTCTCTGGGATCATTAGCACCTCCTATTCATTCTGTGACCTCTGGAACTCTTGAACTCTGGCTGGGGCCTTTGTGGATAGGGCACTGCCTGGATTCCTCCTTGTAGGGTAAATGGAAATTGTCAGGATTTTCCGCCTTCCTGCCATTGGTGTCTAAGAGCCACACCTTCTTACAAGAGTGCCTGATGGCAGCACATGGAGTGGGATGTGGGTGTGTGTAAATGGGTGCACCTGGGCTGAGAGGCTGGTATATAGGGCAGCATCAAGGGGATGCCAGAGGCAGCAGAGGAAGTAGAGACCAGAAGCCATGAGAGAATACCAGGGAGTCCAACAAGAGTGACGTTTTGCCTGCCAGCCTCCTGGCCCCAGGCCCCCTCCCTGCCATGTACCTGGTCGCTGCACCACAAATGATGTAAAAAGCTCAATAAATAAAAGATGGAAGAAGCCACTGAAGGCTCCTCCTTTCCCATCTGCCCAGACCACAGAAAACCTGCTCCTTACCTTGCTGGCACTACACTCCTGCTGCACCGCCCAATCACTTGCAGACCATTTGGATGTGGCAACAAACTGAAAACTAGGACTCTCCCTGGGATCTACATCATCTCCCTTGCTTTACCTTTCTTTCCTCTCACTAACCTCAAGCCCCATAGTGGTTTTCTATGCCCTCTCCCCAATATCCAATCTCTACTCCTGGCAGAGTCTATCTCTTCAATCAGCCCTGCACTTATTCTTTGATATGCTAAAGGGGATAACGTAATTTAGAAAAGTACATCCTTTCTTAGAATCTCCTTCAGAGCTACCGACTTCCTGAAAATGTCAAGGAAGTCAGCTTTAAAACTCAAGACCAATCAGTGGCCTCTTTACTAAACATTTTCTCCCTTCTCCTTTTTAGGAGTTCAAAGTGGCACTGTTCAGGTTGAATAAAACTGCAAGGAGAGAGCTCGTTTTGGCAGCGCATATACTAAAACTGCAAGGAGCATGTTTAGGAAGGGTATGAAAATGTGGACATTTGGTATTTGCAAATAGTAATATTATATTTATCCACATGCCTACCACTCTACTCTAAGTTCCCTATTAGTAGTATTTTTATTTGTCTTCAAAACGAGTGTCTACCATAGAGCATAGCATATGGCAAGTGTCCAAACATGATTTATTGAAAGGCATTCTGAATCTCTCTCCTCCCTACTTCAGGTCTCTAATGATGGTTCTCCTAACCTGAAGAGCTCCATCTGTTTCTCTTTAGAACTATTGCCGCTACTCAATTTTAATTGCAGCTGAAATTCATCCTATGAGATACCAGTCTTGTCCATTTTCACCAATAATCCACACATTAGTATGTGCTCTAAGAAAAACAGGCTAGATCCTGGTACAGACAGTAAACATAGTGTTTTTAGTATTGATTTGCACTTGTGGTATATATTCCACATACTTACTTTTTATGTTTATTATTTTTCACTTTACTAAACTGCCCCCTAGATCTTCCATTAGACTCAAAACTCCTAAACACAGAATTTTTTTTATCACCTGTTTTTAACTGCTATATTTTTTTTCTGTACACAGTTCAAAAATAATTGTAAACAACACTCAGAAATGCGTGTATATTCCTTAATATGGGCACAGACACACACAAGTAAAGGTACATGAGGAAACAAATGAGACTTTAGAATTATAACTATCTTCAAGATACTGAACCCAATTAGGGATTGAAGACCACAAACATTTCTTAACTGGACTAAGTCATAACTGTAATAATAAAAATAATAGTTAACATTTATTGAGCTGTAATACTGAGCAAGACCACTGATCAAGTATTTTACATGTAGTAATTCACAGATTCTTACGTGACTACCTGTAGTGGCAGGAAAGGCGAATGGAGCAAGGTTCGGGAGGGTTCTTAGCAGACGGGTCAAGGAAAGGACGTCTTGGAGCCCTCGGTGGCTTTTCATGCTTTTATTGTCAGCGGCGGCCAGTTACATGGCAGGCATGGGTGCCCGGCTGCTTTCTACTGCTGCTGCTAGTCAGTACTGTCGGTCCTGGCGTCCTTATGACGCTGCCCATTTAAGCCCGTGTCAAACTCAGGTGCGCTCACTTGCGCATGCCCACCCTGGAATGCTCGCAGCAGCACAGGTGTCCATCATCACAGTGGTGGCATGGTGGAAAGACCTGATTTCTCTAACCCTACACTACCATTAAATATTTCTATTTTACCAGTAAGTTTAAGGTCTAAGGATTTGTCCAAGGTCACACAGTTGCTATGTCTGTGCTGCTACCATCCCAGGCTGGGAAGGTCCACCATCAGTTCAGACAGCTTAAGAGAGAAACTTGGAGCCTTTGGATCACCTCCACAGGTTTTTAATAGTATGCAGGGGAAACAAGCCAGCAGGCAGACAGCAACTTGGGCCCCCTGCAAATCTCTATACCTGCTTTCCTCTGGGCTTTCTCTGGCCGTCTCTCATGGTCTCTTCCTTTCAGTCACTAGTCGTCCTCTCATAGCTGTTCTCCACTGTGCTCATTCACTGTATGATGCTGTCCTTATAGCCTCAGCCTCCAGGCTCAGGTGCACACCCACACATGCCCACACCATACTCCAGGTGTCCACCATCAGACAGGCGTGCCCTGTGCCGATGCTCCCAAGCACCTCCTGCCTTAGAGCAATCAAGGCTGCAGGTGATAGCCACAGAGGAGAGTGATTTAAAGCCTGGCCAATTTCACTTATCCTCCAGTGTCAAAGTCATAATTCAAATGAAGACAGTTGCGTCTAGAACCCATAATTTTACTGCAGTTCGACATTGGCTACCTTTTGCATGTCCGAGTGATCATTTTGTTATTGTTCTAAAAAACATTCTTTCCACTAAACACAGTAGTTTTCAAAAGTGATGGTAGGATTTCAGTTGTCATACATTGAAGTTGTCCAAATGTATCCTAAAAATATAGTATTTGAACACCATTAGGTGTCCTCTAATTTAAACCCAGTCAAGGCATTCTTGGGAGTATGCTCCAACAGAAGTTCCCACAAATGTTCCAGTTTACACTAATGAACTGCACTCCTTAGTCTAAGCTAAAGTGAACTGGAAAACCTGTATCTGAACATCATTAGTCCATGGGTATACTTATTAGGAGTAAAGAACATTGCAGGTAAAACATACACAATAAAATATTTGAAAATAGTTCATTGTTGCCAAGTACTACTGTGGCCACCCAGACTAGCACACTGTGAGGTTTAATAGCATTATCAGTGGCTTAAATTTCTTTTGGTTATAAGAAACATAATACATCTTGAACTAATTTAAGCTGGAGAGTTTATGTAGGCAGTGAAGGCAGGGGCTCAGGTGGCCCTTTGGACTAAATAGAACCAGTGGCTACAGAGCCAGGAGGAATTCAGATTAGATCCTCACATCTCTAGGCCCTCTATGCATTTTCTTCATTTGTCTCATTCACTAAAAATCACATTTCTGTGTCTACCTAAATCTAACATGGACAATAACTCAGAAGGCTTTTGAGACTGTCCAGTAGCTTGTCAACTACAAAAGAGGTAGTACTAATTTTTTCATATGTGGAGTACAGAGAAACAAAACAAAGGAACAGAAAAAAATTAAACCAAAACAAACCCTAGAAATCTGACTATAAAACTCAGGATATCAGAGGGGGAGAGGAAAAAAATAAGGCAGAGTTGCAGAATGGACTACAGTGGAGGGCTATGGGTGCCTTAGTGATGGCTACGGTGTGGCAACAGCACCTTTGGGAGAGACTCTACAGCTCAAAATCACAAACATTATAAAATAATATTACCTCAATTAACAACAACAACTAAAGACTGTCCTTTGATTTTTACCACAGAAGTACATATTGAAATGAGAAAGAGGAAAAAAAAAAAAAAAACTCATGCTCTGAAGAATCTTGGTGGCAAAATAGAAAACATATGTAATATAGTCAATCATTTATATGGGGAAACTATTAGTGGTATCAGAGCAAGGAAGGAAAGGAGAAAAACAGTAGGAATTAAAGCTTATGGACTAGAATGCAAAAGCAAGATTTACCATGTAGGCAATTATGTGTGGTGATGGAATCTGCAAGACATACTTGTCACATAGTTCAGAATTTCTTAGTTGATCATTTCTCAGAAAATAGTGCTATATAACTCAGAACTTAGACAGCTGGGTTAATAAATAGTTTGTTAGTGAACTTTTGAAGCTCTGGCCACAGTTATATGGACCTACAGGCCAGGGTTAACCTCATTCAATAATTTTTGTTTCGTGAGGCATTGGCTGGTACATATTAATCAGAGAATCTCAGAGTATAGACTCCAGGAAGGTTCATAGATGTCAGTTGGAAGGGAAAGGCAGTGGAATCTTCCCTTCACAGATAAGGAAATTGAGACCCAGGCAGAGTTAGGGACTCGGCTTCACTCATACCAACATCAATGATATCACAGTGTCCTATCTTCTACCCAGTCAGATAAGAAGTCCCTGTGAAAAAAGGCAATGAGGCTGTCATGTGTTGGGAGATGTTCCCCAGCCACAGTTAGGGCTGAGTCTAAGGCAGGTCAAAGTATCCCCAGAGGACAAGCCCACACCTGCAAGGGGAGGGATACCAGTTCCTCTAGACCTTGGTGGGGTAAGAGGAGATTCTCCTCAAATTAGTTGATCAGAGTTCAAAGCAAGTTACCAAACAGTTCAATATCTAACATGTTCAATTCTTATTTCTAAGAAAAATCTAATGTTATTATTTTAGGAAAAACAGTTTGAAAGAATCAGTTCACCAAGGTCTATTTCCTCAACAAAGGGATTATTGTCATTCAGTAATGGAGTCTCTCAAGCACTCCCTACGGTGGACACTTCTTACCCCTCTCTTTTGAAACTTTTATTACTACAGTAAAACATGACACCATGACTCACAGTGGCACCAATTTGGTCCTCTGGTTCCACACTGAATAAACCTGAATGCAGTTAACTTCAGTTCAGGTTGATTCATAGACTTCTGTCCACTTTTTCCTAAATGTATTGACTGTATATAATTCACTGTAATCTACTCATGACAAATTTCTAGAATAGAAAGGTAAGGGATGACCACCTCAGAGAAATAGCACAATAGAGCCCAAGATGTGGTTCAAGTTCAAGTTGCTTACCTAAAGGAGACTTGACAATAAAGAAAAGCCTGAACATATCAATAACCAAGAGGGGTAGAAAAGGTGGAAAGTAGGAAAAAGGAAGAAGAGCAGGAAAAAGGTTCTGAAGAGCAACCAGTCATGGACATCCCATATCAAGGAATGTTCCCTAGGGCAGAGGAATGCCGGAATAGAAAACTCAGAGTAGGTGCACAGTAATTTTTGGATTTTTAAAAAAATTTGATTACACTAACTTACTAACATTTTGTGATATTTTTCACTTTCTCTAAAGGAAGAAGAAAAATACTGGTTGATTTTTAGTTGAAATATTTGGATACTATTTTTTGTAGATTCAAGGCA
This sequence comes from Galemys pyrenaicus, assembly GCA_019455555.1. Lineage (NCBI taxonomy): Eukaryota > Metazoa > Chordata > Mammalia > Eulipotyphla > Talpidae > Galemys > Galemys pyrenaicus. The sequence continues at coordinate 5,359,897 of JAGFMF010011393.1, forward strand.
CAACTAATATTTTATCACTTAGTAAGGACTCTAAGGAAAGAAAATTATTTTTATTTAGAAAAATCAACAAACCACTTTGCTGGGTATGGACTATCTAAAAAAGATATATTAAAATGGTTGCACAGGGACCTCCTGGTGGTGCAAGGGGTTAAGTCTCAGCACTCTGAAGCCATCAGTAGCCACTGAAGCATGAGTTCCATCTCCAACCACAGATTCTTCCTGTCCTGCCTGCTGCTCCCCTCAGCAGTATATTTTAGTAGATCCTCCTGTTCTGTTCCCCACTCTGTCTCTGGTGAATCCTCTCACACATACCCCTACACCTCTGACCTACACCCCAGCTCTTATATGCATAAATAAATAAATCTTTTTTTAAAAATGGTTGCATAAAAATTAAGAAGCAATCTGTGTAGTGATGGAGAGAAGATGGGAGTAGAACCCTAACCCCCTAGGTGTACGTTACAATTCTGTAGGTCCTTGTGTCTCCCAGTCCTCACTGTAACCCACGAATATCCAGTAAAATTCCACATTGATTCCACATCTTGTTGGAGGGTGTTTTTAGGTGGAGATTGTCAAATAAAAAGATTGTGACCCATACTGAGGGCACTCTAAGACTATAGCAAAAAGAAGGAAAGCAGAGCATGAATGTTCTGTAGAATCAGGGAATTTTTGAGGTTTTAGATAAGGTTCGAAAAACATAAATACTTGAGATTTCACAGAAATCTTAGAAAGTGCATTGGATTTATCTTAGCAAGGAGATGTGTGTTCAAGCCAGTCTTAACTATATGTAATGTGCTATATATACTAGTGAGATTAATCTAGCAAATGTGTTCTGAAATGGTGAGTTAATCACAGTAGGTTTCTTGACTCCAGCAAACAACAAGGTATAGGAACAATTTTTAACATTATAGCGGTAAAGTTCTCTAAAAGGGGTAAAGGATAATTGGCATAGCACTGAAATGCACATAATTTCTAAATACTCATGATGGAATACTAAGTGAAGTAGAATTTTTAAAAATAACAAAAAAATGCATAGTTCTTTTCCATCCTTTAAGAAACAAGTCACCTTAAAGAACACTTTGTTCATTTGGGAAGGACTGCTTGAGCAGGGTGGCTGTAAGACTGACGGAGTACAGAGCTCAGTATCAAGATGTGGTCCTTTAGATTTCCTGCTCTTAGGCTAAGTGAGACTTGAGCTATTACTCTGTAAAGCAAACCCTGAAAGTTTTTCATCCAAAGCTGTTATGTTCTCTATTCGCTAACTCTTGGTGATGTACCTTACAGAAGGGAATGTGTTTCCCAAGGGAATGTTATGTACTTGGAACATGGCCGAAAAGAAAAGTAGAAAAATGCTTATAGAGAGTAAAGAACTTTGGAACAAAAATGACCAAAATTCAATTCCAGTCCTGCCACATCCTAACCTCATGATTTAATCTCCCTTAGCTTCAGCTTGCTTTTCATTATTATTGGGGTAATAATGCCCACCTTGTCTGACTTTGGGAAGGATTAAATTAAAATAAGTAACATGTGTAGGTAATCTGTCTCTGGTCTTAGAATTTTCATGGGTTCTTTAATCTCAATTGATATAAGGAAGGAAAATGAAAATAGAATATAAACTGTTCTTTCAGTAATTCCAATTTTCTTTCCTATATATTTGACTTGAGTGCCAATTCAATTCTTAATATTTACAACCAAAACAATGGGAATCCTTTTATCTTCAGTAAAACTCAGTTCTAGATCAGTTATTATTCCTTTCATATACTTGTACTAACTATATTTATTGTAATTATATTTTCCACTCTTGACTGATATAAAGCAGTTAATAAGGGTTCTCTTTTGGGCCTCCCTGGTGGCCTAGAGGTTAAGTGTGGGCACTATCACTGCTATGGTTTGAGTTCTATCCTCAGTCAGGGAGCTAACCCACATGGTGGAGCAGACCTCTCCTTTCTCGCCTGCTGCTCGCCTCAACAGTGTATTTCAGTAAATCTGTTATGCTCCCAACTCATCCCCTGAACTTCTGGCCTACACCCCAGTTCTTATACACACACACACACACACACCTGGGTTTTCTTATCCCCTCCAATTTCCTGTAAAATAAACAATGTCAGTAACATGTTAATCTTAACCATATAGGGTATGCCTATTCTTTCAGCTTATTGCTTATCCTGATCTGTGCTTACCCAAAGTTGCATACAAACTTTGGGTAAGAGATAGTATTTAAAAAAGAGACTTCTGGATCTCACTTCATGAATTCTGATTCAGTAACAATGGAGAGGACTAGAAAATGACACTTAGAAATCACCCTTACCTCATTCTGATACAAGTGGTGTTGGTTGTTCTAAAAGAAACAGTGAGGTCTACCGAGGGCTCATATTGTTGAAACAGAAATATTTGTTCCCAAATCATACTGTTCCTCAATTTCAGAATGTAGTGTCAAATTTCCAAAATGCAGTAATAAATTGCAAAGTTATTTCAGCTGGAAGGAAATGATGGGAAGAAAAATCTTTCCTAACACATTTTGCAGATGAAAATGTCTCATATGGTAGACTGATAAATACCCACAAGTTACAACTAGTTTATCTTAAAAGTTCTTAGCTCAGACTACCCCATTTTCTTTCTGGCAAGAACATGTATTCCCAGTATCCCTGTTTTCAATAACTACTGTATTAGGGGTAATTGTGTGCATGTGGTATGTCTATCGAAGATAGTCATTTGCTAAACAAGTTCAAAACATTAAATATTATCCATTTTAAATACACTCTACCACTATAGAAGTTCTCTACCATGAATGTAAATATAGTTTTAAATGACATTTCACTTGTCTTTTTTTAAATCTTATGTTAAATTGAGAGGGTATGTATTGGGGAAAAGATAAAACCAAAAGGTACTGTTAATTTCAACTTTTTTTTTTAGAAAAACTAAAGCTGTGATACTCTAAAACTCCTCTTATCTAAATTCAGGTCGATCCTGGAATAAATATTACTATAGTAGTTCAATAAATTTCTGTTTAGAGAGCAGCTCTTTTTCTGCAACTAAAATCTGTGATCAATGACAGGACTGGAAACTTGGGGGAAAACACATTTTAATTTTTCTCTTATAGGGAAATATCATTAGTTTTGTGCAAAAAAAGAGAAATGCTGGAAAATAAATTCCTTAGATCAGTGACACAGAATATAATCTTTTACAAACACTTGAGTTTTGGGTGGCATACACTCCCAAATTCTGTTGAACCATCAAATGTTTTTATAGGAGTATGAGAAACAGTTCAAGAAAATTCACACCATTTTCTGCCACATATTCTTCAACATCTACTTTCTCCAACATTAAGTTTTCGAAATAGAAGTTTTGCATACACTTAATCTGATCACCAGGTAAAAAAAATTATACTGCTATTCTTAATTCTACCACAATTTCTATAATTTTTTACCTCAACTATTATTGGTTTCCCAACTATTATTAATAAAGGGGAAAAAAGACTATGGATTTGACCCAAAAATAAAGTTGACAAAACTCACTGAAATTCCTCTCTTGAGTTATTTAATTTAGCTTAATTTATTTGAAATATCACCGAAGACTTGTTTCATTCCCATCATTATCCAAAAGTTTTACCTTTATATTAATAATTACAATAATACATGCTCTTGGCTAAATATTGCACAATGATTTCTCTTTAGTTGAACTTTCCGCTGTTTTTATATTAGGGTTTCTGTTCAGTGTTTCTGAGGCACCTTCTATAACCCCCTGGAAAATTTTTTGTTCTTTTTTACATTAGTTACTAAGCTTTCTCTGCCTGTTGTATTGTTTCAATTTTTGAATTTATCTGCAAATTTACAGTTCAGGAAAATCTGGATTTTGGTGATTAAGTGATGTTCAGTTACTCCAAATATAATCACTAGAAAGCCTTTATATGAAGACAGCAAAGTGATTTCATTTAAGACGAATTTGTTCCTAGTCAAACTGAAAATAATACATTCTAAAGCATACAGAGAATAAAATGTTTAATTTTACAACATCACAATAATATGATAAGTCCCAAATATGTGATATATATATTAAACAAATTCAGTAATATTTCCTAATTATTATTTTATTATTATATGGTTTCTAGACTTGCTTTAAGCAAAAAAAGCTTTCTTATTGCCCAAACAATTTTCTCACATAGTTGGTTTTAATTTCTAACAGATAAGCATTTCAAATGTGGAAATTCATAGCAATCTAGCTAAAAAGAATTTTTGTTCCTAGTGTTCTTATTGCAGATTTTTCTGTTTGTCTAATAACTAAAATTCTGAAGATAATTCCTTATTAACTCAAATTTTCAATTAACTCATTGCTCCTGCATTTCACTTCAGAGACTATAAAGAACAATATTAAATAAACTTCTGATTTTTGCCAAATTAAAATTTCACAAGAAATTAATGGGTCCTACTGAGTGTGCATAATGGAAAGTCAGTAAAACAAAAGTTTTACAAAAGAGAAAACTGACAGTTATGTAAAGGTTGATAATAAGGCTTTAGAATAACTACCCCAATTTCTTTTCTTCTAACTTGAATTTTAACTCTAAGATATACTCAAGAAAATGGCATTATAATGTATTCTTGGGTTGGTTTCTTCCTTTCCCTATTTCATTTACTCATTTCTTACAAGTGAATACTTGTTCACCAGTGTTCCAGTACTCACTTTCCAAATAAACTAATAACACTAAATCATTGTCTCAGAATTTGCTTTTGACGTAACCCCAATAAAGAGGCAGCCTCAATCACTGTCTATTCCATATCACCTGTTGCCATCCTGATCCCCTCATATATATCCATTGTGAGCCACAACTTCCCAGGACACTGAAATTTTAAAATAAACAAACCAAAAAGGAACCAGTTCTCCATGTCCTCCCTACAACCAATGCTTGCCTCTTCTGTATCAAAGCTCTTAAGACTGATCTTTGTTAAGAAATTGAATAAATAGACTAGACCATAATGTTCATCTGCAGCTTGTTCAGGTACTAATAACACAGTAGAAAATAAAATGTGTCCTCATTAGCACAAATATAATAAGAGTCTTCAAAAATGTTAAAAAGAGTTGAATAAATTGGAAAAGTTTGATGTGAGTGCCTACACTTTAAACACGTACAAGTATATCACACACAGGTAGAGATGCATACATTTAAGAGGCTATAATAAAACATTATGATATTTTTGTAAGATGTGGAATTCCAGAGCATGAGTTGCTTATTACTCATATTCTGTGCCTTATATCTCTAAGAACCAAAAAAAAAAAAAAAAAAGCAATCCATTCTTCCTAGAGTCAGAATGGTTTTATAATCATTATTTACAGAGAGGTGAAAGAGAGTACTTTAGAGTACTTCACATATATGAACTCCTGAACTTCAGGCACTAAACCCTTGAACCAAGTGATTATACTCTAATTAGAAAAGCAATGCATTAATGCAAGTTTAACACAGGCAACAAAACTTTCATTCACCAATATGCATGTGTTCTGACAGTATCTATTTTATTGCATTAAATTTTTAAAAAAATTATTGGCATAATGAACAAGCTAGTCAATTCCTACTAGATCATGTCTCATAAACTGAGAAATACTGCATTGCATTATCTCTAAATTTTCTACAAATTTAACATTCAAATTTTCAATTAATACAATGTTCTAAGAAAATGTCACAGCATACGAAGAAATAGAACTGCCTCCACTGGTTTAGTGAATAATTACTTTCTTTAAATAAAGAGATTGGTATTTCTATTAGAGTCTATCAATACCAAAAAAAAAAACAATAATTATGAAGAACTCAGTATTCCTGTTAGTGTTTATCAATACAAAAGAAAATTGTAAGTACATATCAACTTTTTTTTTTATGCATACAAGAGCAGGGGAACAGGCCAGAGGCACAGGAAGTGAGAGGATTCACCAGAGACAGAGAGGGGAGCAGAACAGGCAGATTGACCGAAATACACTGCTGAGGGGAGCAGCGGGAGAGGCAGGAGAGGTCTGCCTGTTCATGTTGTTTCCCTCCCTGGCTGGGGATCAAACTCACACTGCTGTGCCGCGCATGCTTCACAGTGCAGCGCTCAACCCACTGTGCCACCAGAGAGGCCCTCAAGTCAACTTTTTGCAGAAAAGTATTCGCTATGAATGGTCTTTGTAGATCTTGTGCTAGATTTAGTATTCTGTGTTTTTTTACCTCAGTCAAATAACCCTTCTTTGGTGATATGAAGACAAAAATACCTGACTGACAAAATCCTGCAGTTATTATAGGCTAGAAAGACTCTAGCACAGCCTGATATTTCAAAACTCAAGACCTTCAAAAATGAAACAGAACTCAAGGATATAAAGGCCTCATGCATTGCAGCCAGGGAAAAAAAAATGGGTTTATCTTCTAGAGAGCAGTAAGTTAGAGGGAATTAGTCACATTAAATGCATGGGTACTTATGCTTAAACCATTTTAATCCTGGATACATTTTCCAAGGAAATTCTTCCAAAGCCTCCCCAAGGGAGTCAATGCAAGATGTTCATCACAACCATTCCTGGAAGACGGAGGTAATATGAGACCACCAAGGAGCAGGTAGGCAGGTGGAATGTGATATGGGCAAACCATGTGGCTGGAGAAACAATACATGATACCATTACAGAGCTATGTGGATACAGCTTAAAAAAAAATTGCTGAGTGGGAAAACAATATAGCAATATATACAATACCATTTACCTTCATTAAATACATATGCAGACAAAAACAATGCACATCTTCCAAATATACATAAGCAAAGTATATACATATAACACATAAGAATGTATGTCCATAGCATAGAAATTTTTGTAAAAGACATTCAACTGTACAATAAAAAAAATACACAGAGAAGCCTTGCCCAAACTTAGGATAGCCGTCAATCTGGAGAGTATGATCAACTCATTCTCTTATAACCATAAAAAAAATAGACAAATGATTAAATAATGAATTGTTTTTAGAATCAGATTGCCTGGATTTTGAATTTTGCCTATATTATTTACCATCTTACCTTTTGTAGTATATTCTCACAAATTAAAATATGGATAAGAATATTACCTACCTCATAGTTCATTGTAAAGTTTAAATTCATGTGAAGCACTTAGTGTGGTGCTCAGCACATAATAAGAGCACAGTGAATACTAGAGATTACTATTACCAATCTACAGTGATGCCTCCCACAATTCAACAGGTTGATGGAGTAGTTTTTGCTTACAGATGTGCAAAGAGGTTTATTAAGTCTCCCTCCTCCTCTCCACTGACAGACGAAATGATGAGAACTTTATATTTTCAAGTGTCAACTGACAACTGACAAAGGAACAATCAAAATGGAAGGTGGAGAATGAAGGCATAAAGTTATCCTTCTGTAGGCAACTCTCTCTACTTTGCCCTGGGGAAGGTGAGGGGGTGCTGAGGCAATGGTCTGGCTCACACAGAACTTACTTCAAGAGAACATACTACGTCCAAGTGGTAGCAATCAGCTGCAGACAGCTGCCAGGAGCTCACATTCCTAAATTGCTGTGGATTCTTCATTAGTATGTATTGTCTAGACTCCCCAGCTGGGCAGAAAGCTATAAGAAGGAAACCACTTAGAGGAGACTAGGACAGACTATGGGGATGGCAGCTGGGAAACTAAATATGACCAATATGGCAAGATTGGGCTGTACATGGGGATGAGAGCCCAGGACCATCATCACAGTGTGGATTTGCTCTATCGTTCTTGTTGCTTCCAAGAGTATGAGTAGGAACAGACTACAAAGTAGCATTCATAGGAATCATGTGGAAATGGACAAAGAGACAGTGATGCAGAGATATTGCAGTGACCCAATGTTCAACGTCACCGAGCTGCCCCTTCTGGTACATAGCCTCCTCTGGTGGCACAGAACCCCACCAGGATAGGAAAACAGTACTGTTATATGAAACACCAACTTTTTCTTGTTCAAGAGCTACCCTAATGAACCCCTGAATATTAGCATTCTCTGAAAAAGATCAGGAACTTTTTTTAAAAGTTGTTCTTTTTCACATGCAAAAAAAAAAACAAAAACACAAAAAATGCATAAACCCTTATTCAATAACTTACATATGAATTGAATAAAACTAGTGTTGAAAAATAGTCACAACCACTCATCTATTTACCCATGAGTCTTCTTTATTTGGCTGCTAACTATAGGGACACATTAGTATTGCTGTCAGTTTAATAGAAGGCATTAAAGGTACTAGCAGTGGTGCAAGATGTATAGGGAAATCTTTCCTATGCTGGGTGTTAGTAGAGAACGTCCACATTATACGCCTGCAGAACACTTTTTTTTTTAGTTTCACTGATAACTGCAGTTCATAAAGCGAACTCTGATACTGAACAAAATGAAAATTAAGTCTAGCAAGTGATTAGCACTGGCACTCCAAACATCTTCAGCACAGCCTGTGTTTTCAGTTTTTGCTCCAACTTCATTGCTGCAAAATAAAAGAAGATAGTTGTCAGATTGCAGGAGATACATTTGTAAACACATGCCCACAAACTTATATATTATTTGGTCATAGTACTCCATAGGAAAAAAATGGTGTATAGTAGGACTGTTTTGTGTAGTGTTTCCTGCAGGGGCTGTACACATCTGTACCTTCACATCCCACTCTGAGCTCTTGAGAGCTCAGCAGAGCTGTCAGCCCTCCTGTAAAGGAAAAAAATGGTGTATAGTAGGACTGTTTTGTGTAGTGTTTCCTGCAGGGGCTGTACACATCTGTACCTTCACATCCCACTCTGAGCTCTTGAGAGCTCAGCAGAGCTGTCAGCCCTCCTGTGAAGGGTTGTGATGGATTAAAGGGCCTGGTGAATTTTGAAGAGCTGCCATGTCTCACCCACAAACCCTTGCCTTTCCATCACTTGCTTCTTGTTCTCCCCTTCCTTTAGCATTGACTGCATCAGTTCCTAAAATGTAACCTCTAAAACAATGAGGTAAAGTGATCCAAGATTGGATTAAGTACCATCTTTTGCAAAATGGAACATTACAAACCATGTGGATATGGGTATTAGGGGTTTACCAAGTCAAAAAATAAAGTATAAAAGAAAGCATCAGAGATGCAGCCAGAAGAGAAGCCGGGTTCTAAAACATTATTCAGATAGAATGTGACAGAATGATACAAGTGGAAGGAAATGAGGATAACACGGTGGCCATCGAGGTTGCATTCTAAAATAACTGGTAGAGAATAATGATCAGTTGCTGTAATGCAGGCAATCCTCAGGGCTGTGTGCTGGCTCAGTTCAAGGGTAAGAAGCAGTGGTCTCAGAGATCTGTGGATCAGAGCTGGATGCAAGTAGAATGTGGGCTGTGAGCAAGGGGTAGGAAAGCAGGCTGCACCTCTGAGCAGGGCAAGCCAAGGAGTTAAAAGGATTGAGAAACATGACTACATTCTATATGATTTAGGAGGAACTGCACTTGTCAGGTTAGAAGAAAGGAGGTAGGGAACAAACTACTGAAATGAGGGTAGCTCCACTGATTTGTTCTGGTCGTAGATTATCAATAGTCAAGACATAAGTGAGTTGTATCTCAGGGTCTCTAAAGCTTCAGAAGAAAAGAAGAAAATTATTAACTTATATTTCCTAGATTTTTTTTCTAACAATAATAAGTACAATTTATTTGATTTTCCTCCCAGTGCCAACATCTGGTAGTTAATACTACAAGAGATTTAATGAAATCACCATCATTTGGCTAACATTTATTAAATGCTGGCTATTTTATATGTGAAGTACTTCACATGCCTGAAAAGAAATCTTTACCAGAATCCTTTGATCTCATTTTCTGTAGAATAAAATTGGGGCTCAGAAATATTAAATATCAGCCAAGAGCCAAGGCTACAGCATGTGAAATTAAACCTTAGTTGGTTCAATGTTTTCTATGTGTTTTAGTGGGTCCCTTAGGTATTCCTTTTTCCTAGCCATTTGAAAACATATATTATGTCTGACTTGTAAATGGTAAACTGTCACCAGAAGCATTTAAATACAATATGTATGAGGAAATACTTGTAGACAAGATTATAACATTAAATAAGAACCTCCAAATACTCTTTTCAAAGATGAGATTTTATAATTGCATGAATAACAAATAATTAAATCAGATAAAGAAGAGGTAGTTTATCCTTTAACACCATGCTGGTAAACTCAGCACAATTTCTCAGGTCTTCCTGAACCCACTGGTAGATCAATGTCATGTTTGGCACCCGCATTCAACAGCTAATTTGAAAGGATGAATTATTCTGACGGGTAGAATCATGATCTTCAACATTTTGTGAAGATTTTACTTTTCTTTCCAATATCAATATAGGTAAGAGCTAAATAACCTGGGAAGAACAAAGGCTGACACTGAAGAAAGATGAAGGAAACTAATGAAATAAACAAAAAAGCCTTATTATCAATTTAGCATCCTGGCAATTAAGGTTCATCTTTCCCAATTGAATAACTCATTTTAAAAACAAGAAAACATAAATAAGAAAGATCAAGAAATGCAGAAGATCATAATTTTAAAAGGAGCTTAATTCTAATTTTTTTTAGAGCTAACTTCAGGTAATAAGTGATGTAGTGTTGTGAAACTTTAATCCAATATTACAGCAAGCATTTTTTCTTTAAAAGAATGCGCTGTGTAAATTGATTTTTCATTTCCTTTTAATACAAAACTAAATCTTCATACTCTTTTCTGCCAAATGAAAGCAAAATGAGCTACATAGATATTCTTGTAAATATGAAACCAGACTTCTTGCTTCCAGAACAAAATGTTATTTCCAGAAAATGTACATCACATTAATTGTTCCACATTTACTTTTTCTGAAAGAGTTGTTAATGTATTTTGTACATCTATGTAACTAATAACATTGGAATGAAAACACAAGCTCTAGTATAAAAATTCATTATTCATAAGTCTGAAGCTGTAAATGTTTACTAACAAGTTCCTGGGAAGGTTATGCAAAAGAATGCAGATATAATGGGCTCTAGAGGGTAGTAGTGAGCAAAGGCTCCTGACCAAAGGCACAACATTGAATTTAGGGCCAAAATATTTCACTTATAACCAAATCAAAACCACAAAGAGATGCTACCTTACACTAGTGAAAATGGCACATATTAAAAACAAAGGAAACAACAAATACCGGCTAGGATGTGGAGAAAGAGAACTCTCTTATGCTGCTGGTGAGAATGCAAGCTGCTCCGAACACTATGTAAGGCTGCATGGAGGTTCCTCAAACTACTAAAAATGGGGCTACCATATGACCCAGCAATTCTACTCCTAGGAATTACCCAAAGGACACAAAAATATTTACTCAAAAGGACGCCTGCACCCCTACGTTTATTGCAGCACTATTTATTTAAAGGTAAAATAAGGAAACAACCCAAGTGCCCCAAAAGATATGACTGGGTCAAGAAGATGTGGTAGATATACACAGTGGAATACTATTCAGCAATCAAAAAAGATAAACTCTTGCTATTTGCAGTAACATGGTTGGAGCTGGAAGGTATTCTGCTCAGCAAAATAACATAAAAGGAAAAGAAAAAATATTTAATGGTTTCACTTATAGGAGGAATATAGGGCAACCAAATAAGGGATCAAGAAAAAATAGTAATAAAAATAATAATACATTAAAAAAAAACTAGCAGGCAACTATAAATCAGAGACATTCTGCAAGAGGGGGAGGCAGAGGGATCAAACAGGGAAGGGAAGAGCACAAGGAAATTTGGTGGTAGCTTGCAGTTGAACTGGGTGTGGGAATTTTACAGGGACTACACCTGAGAGGAGAAAGTATACAAGCATATATTACACAAAAATGAACAATGATGTAAAAATTATATATAAGTAATAAAAATAAAAACATTTACTGTCTGAATGACCTGACCTTCAAATAGTTGTTAACCCTTATCTTTTTGTTTATCTAGAGTGTCTAGCACACAGAGGAATCTAAGTGCTTCCACCTTTTGACTTCTACTCAGTTTTACCAGGACTCACTTATATAACATCCACCATAAATCTATTGAGATGATTTTAAAGTAGAGATCCCACCTCACCTCCAATAAATTCAACTAAATTCCTAGAGGAGAAAAATAAGCAAAACTTGTTTCTTTTCATCTCCTCCTTCAAAGTCAGACTCTCTCGGGTTTCCGGTCTGCCCCTTGGTGCCAGGTGTAAGGACAAAAATAAATTAAAGAATGAGAGGTTTAATATTTAATATTCCTTGTGGAAAACTAGGGAAGTAAAAAAAAAAAAAAAAACTAGGGAAGCGATTTTCCCTCCCTCCTTGTTTTTAGAGTCTTTACTTTAGAATACTTCTCACTGAAAATATGTTCTACTCTCTTCAAAAAGGATATAAATCCTTTTGTAAGCTAGAAGGGCATTTTGTCAGCTTTGTCACTCAGGAAAGTTTCTCAGGACTTAAGAGTTTTTCTTGGAGTGTGCACCTCCAGAGGAGAGAGCACACTTCTCTCCTACTTTCTGAGGAAGGGTAAGAGCCTAAATTCACCTGATGTCAGGCTCCAAGTTGTAAAACTACCTCCTATTATAAAGATATGGAAGTTTATATTTCCTCTGTGTAAACTCAATTAATGGAGAAACAGATAGTAAAAGGCAACTGCCCCCCCATGATTGGGACTTAGCTTGGTCCAGCATATGTCATGGGAAGCAGGCTGTGGAGACCACCTAAAGGAGGTTACATGGGAAAATTCCCAGAGCCAACAGACACACACACATCATATACAAAAATGTATGTTGGGAAAGGCAAAGTCGTGAACATCGATGGAAAAAGAATAGTGTGGTATTTTGTAGGTTTTATAAATAAATTATCTAGGTCAAGTCCACCTTGGTGTTTCCTTAGTAAAGAGCAAAAAGAGTCGCTAAGTAAACAGCTAAAAAAACTCCTTTAAATATTACAAAAAATGGTTCCCCAGAGGTGAGTGGCCTCTGGGATGGATTGAGAAAGTCTGGACAGTAAGGATAACATTAGAAGAGACAGAGAAACGAATCTGATAGAGAAAAGGATGGATGAGAGCCATGTATGCCTAAAGGCAGTGTTAAGGCTAGGTAGTGGCCATAGTGGCAGAACTTGAAAGTAACAGAGGTTAATAAGTAACCTCAAAAGGTCACCAAGGAAACCGCAGTCTTAACACCAGGTAATCAGGATATGATCTAACCTGTTTTGTTCTAAGAAATCTGATGTTCAACTAAAAACAATGTAACTACAAGATGAAAAACAATTGTACTAAATGCCAACATATTCTGTATAAATTCATGATGATCACTGCTGCAAATGACATTCAGATGCTAATCCCTTGAGATTGTGTCTCCTGTCATTTAGCTGAATCCTTGTCCACCTTCCCTGGGTCCCTGTCCCGGTGGTCTCAGTGCTCTGGCTGCACTGGTCCGTTGCACTACCTCCTATTATAAAGATATGGAAGTTTATGTTTCCTCTGTGTAAAATCAATTAACTAACACAGATGGTCATGTCAGTTACCAGGTGATTTAGGATGAACTATGCAATACTGTCAAGTCCTTTTACTTGAGCATGAAATGAATTAATGTCTATCTGGGGAACATGTATGTAATGGATTTTATCTCCTTCAGCAACATGAAGGGTGAGATTTCTTCTTGTCTTAGCAATTCCTTATTGTCTGTGATGTACATCACATCCTATTAATGCTTATTCAGTAATAAATGTTTTATTTTTCTACTAGCTTTGTAAAGAGAAATTCTGGATTTACAGAAGGCTTTTTTTTTTTTTTTAAATTGTATTTCCCCAGCACAGGTTGGGGACTTAGGCAGGTCCTACTGCTAACTCTGGGGTAGGAAAGGCCTCTTCATTATTCCTTTTGTAAGAGGATGCCTCAGAAGGTAGCTATCCACTCAGCTGCCATAATGGATTTTTTACAAGATAAATTTATCCTGGCCCTCTAGACTATCAAAGATTTGAATCTTTTTTTTAATCAGCAATTAGTAATATCCAGATTCTAAGTTTTTGCACGAGATTACAACCTTGAACTCTGCAATCCAAGGTTTACAAATCTTGATTTTGAGAAATAATATGTATGGGAAGTTGCCTAAAGGGAAACAGTAGGCCCATTCCTCTCAATGATTTCATTTTTAAACTTGAATCAAATCAGAAGATGAGAATGACTTCTACAAACAAGTACTTACTATATATTTTCTATGTTCCCATCTGGAGAATAATAAGGGAGGAATGAGACACTGTCTCAGAAAATTAGAAATTTAAGTGTCAGTGGAAGTTCTGGAGTTCAAAACAAGATGAACATGAAAAGCTTATACAGACCACAGAAGGAAATCCATCACCTGGCTAGCTGAATTGTTACTAGAAAACACTTAAATGTTCATCAAAAATCTGAAAAGGAACAAGAAAACAGAAGATTTTGCCTGGTGTGTGTTTTAGGGGCAGCTACTGACTGATAATCTCTCCACTTAATGACAGTGGATCTGAAAGATCAAGAATCACATCCAGGACCTCCCTGGTGGTGCAAAGGGTTAAGCATTGCACTATGAAGCATCAGCAGCCATTGCAACACAGGTTCGATCCCCAGCCGGGGAGGAGACCCACATGGCATAGCAGACCTCTCCTGCTGTGCCCGCTTCTCCCCTCAGCAGTGTATTTCAGTGGATCTGCCTGTTCTGTTCCCAGCTCTGTCTCTGGTGAATCCTCTCACCCTCCATCTCTGGCCTGTACCCCAGTTCTTGTGTGCATAAATAAATAAATCTCTTTAAAAAAAAAAAAAGAATCACATCCATCTGATCATGTTTTTGGAAACCAATTGACCCATAAGTTAAAAATAAAATAGGACTAGCAGGTGTGACAGGTATGTTTATATCTCATTCCTGCAGTATGACTTTCACAATTAAACCCACAAAAAAGGAAGTGGGATATAGAATAGTTGGGGTTCAAAGAGCTGCTGAATTTAGAAGACATTATAAATACAATCAGAAATATGTGTTGCTACTAGAATTTAATTTTCTTGTAAGCAATTACTCAGAAACTATCTCAGGCAAGGAGTTTGCTCTAAGTTAGATTCTCTGTCTGTATGTCTGTCTTTCTCTCTGTCTCTCTCTCTTTCACACACACACACACACACACACACACACACACACACACCTACTTGGATATTCCTGCAATGCTATGAACAACTAAAATCTGTGGAAGAGATCTTTGGAAAACTGATCAGCCACCTTAACACCTTGGTCAAACTGATTATTTTTTAAGTGTCACAGAAAGCTACAGAAGACATTCTTTAGAATGCACAAGCCCCCATATTCAACTTCCAACAAATAATCCAGCCTGGTTTTTTTTTTAAAGCTTGCATAGAATATCAAACAAAATAGAAACAGAGCAATCAGTTTTACTATGGAAATTACAGTGAATCACAACATAAAGTACATCTTTCAAAATCAATATATCACAGACTAAAGAGTGTTAAACCTTTATGATATTAGATCAAAATGTATGACCCTAATTTTTACTAGTTCAGAGCAGTCACTAAAATAAACTTTTCAGGGTCTCCCTGGTGGTGCAGTGGGTTGAGTGCCTCACTGTGAAGCAGCCATGGCACAGCAGCACAAGTTTGATCCCCGATCCCCGGACAGGGAGGGAGCCCACATGGCACAGCAGACCTCTCCTGCCTCGCCCTCTGTTCCCCTCAGCAGTGTATTTCAGTTGATCTGCCTTATCTGCTCCCTACTCTGTCTCTGGTGAATTCTCTCACCTCCCGTGACTCTGGCCTGTACCCCAGCTCTTGTATGCATAAATAAATCAATCTTTAAAAAAATAAATAAAATAACTTTTCATTCTTTTTTATACACCACCATTATTTAACCTCTTGAGCCTTTCCCTCTCTCTTTACTCTATTATCTTCAGAAACATCAATATCCACTAACTTGTTACTGTTTTATTTTGTTAGCTCATCCGCTTTACTTTCTTACATTACTCGTATTTGTGAAATCATCCAACATTTGTCTTTATTGTTCTGACTTACTTCACTTAATACTTTCAAGTTCATTCCCTTTTGCCATAAATGGTAACGTCACATTTTCTTATAGTTGAATAATATTCCAATGTGTATATATAACACAATTTGTTTATATGAGTCTGTCACTTTTACTTTATAATTTTGCTTCCAAGATTAAATAATTGACTTGATTGATTTTTTTCCAGAATGTCAAAGAATGAGCTAGAATTTGAGGATCTAAACTTTTGTTGTGCATTTTAATCACCTGGGAAGATTTTAAATGATGCCAATGCCTCTACCCATTTCCAGACATTCTTAATTTAATCTGCTTGGAGTAGAATGCTTCCCTTGGGGCTTTTGTAAGTTTCTCAGTTCATTTCAATGTTCAACCAGAGTTGAGAACTACAGAACTAAATAAGTGGGCCTGTTGTTTTGAATTAGTTATTTTAAAAGTGCCTTAGAAATAATATGTTATAAAAGCTGTGGACAAATCAACTCAGGTAAATCTAAGGTCTGTTTGTAGTTAAATGAATTACCTAGTTAATTTAAGTACCTGGTATCTATAAATAGCATGATTGAATACAAGATGTGGAATGAAAACACAAAACCAAAACCTTTAGGAAATGAAAGAACCCCACGAGAAATTCTAAGATCCAAAAAAGTCATTCCATAATTCTTTATTTGAACTGGACTGGAAACTGGAATTGTTCATTCATTAAGTAATATAGTCATAAGGCCAGACTTGTTTTACAAAAATACTTTTTTTTCTTGGTTATTGTTTCACAGGTTAAAAACAAAGGGAGCACTTGAGGGGAAATCCTTGTCATTGTTAAAAATAAAGCCACACTTAAGGAATTGCAAAATTAAATTAAATTGCTCTAAAATAGGCCATTACTAAGACATAAAATACAACACAATGGAAGCATAAAAATAGCCCTTAATTATTTACTTGTCTTATAATACATTAACTCACTGTTTCTTACAAACATTAAATTTCAAACTTTAGTTTCTTTTATGGTGTTTTTATCTATCCAAAGATTGAAGATTACTTTAGACTGAATTGAAATTACTTTATAGATTGAAATTACTTTAGACAAACTTATTCACTATTTCAATTTTAAATCTTGTCTCTAGAGTTGTGATAATTGTTGCAAAAAATATGCAAATACTACATCTACCTGTTCTTTCTAGCAACACACCCTTTTACATTACCTAAGATTCAGAACTTCATTGTTCACATTTATTATTTGAACTAGTCATTTAAATGAACACTGTTATTCTATTATAGTGTAGAAACACTCTTGTTGTATAATATAGTCTATTTGAACCTGAGCCAAAATTACTATATTTGAAAGAATACAAATATTTGATTATATATATTTTTATGTTTATCTGAAATATACAAATGTATTCTATCATCCTGTCCATTTTTTATGATTATAAAGGTTATTATCACACATTGGATAATATCCTTAATATATAATATATAATATATCACACATTGGATTAATATCCTTAATATATAAAGGTAATTTATATCTTCAGAAGAAAAATATTGCCATTGCAGCAAATAAATGCAACATGATACAAAAACAACTAGGCTAAATTTACAGAAAATACACAATTTTCTAAATGCAAATAAATATGAAAAATAATTCCCTCTTTTAAATTATCAAATATTTTAAAATAGCAGTTTAAACAGGACAAAAATATAGATAGTATAGATATTTGAATAGAGGTATGGATAAAGTATAGTAAAGTGCTGAAGAACACAGGCTCCAAGTGGGGGTAACTGGATACAATTCTGATTGAGCAGATAATTCCCAGATATTTGGGTTTAGATAATATACTGATTTCCCTCAGTCTTAGTTTCCTCATCTGTTATATGGAACTAATAACTGTACTTGAATTTTGTGAAAATTAAGTAAAATATCGAGAATATATAATACTTTTAATGCAATGTCTCAAAAAACTGGCAGTTAAAACTCTTATTAGTTATGGCAAGAGCAGATGGAACTAGGTATTATAACAGGTTCCTGGGAGAGTAAAACAGGTTCCTATAGTTTTTCAAGAATGTAATTTGGCTATAAGTATCTAGTATTCCCTTAAGTCCATACTCATTGAGTCATGAGTATGATTTTTTAAGAAATCAGTGATTTGGTCAAGGATATAAATCTACACATATTCATAATACATATTTTTATTTTAATGGCAAACGTCACAGGAGAAAGCCATATAGGTCTTCAGTGATAGAGATTTCAAACTCTGCCATAGATTCTATGCCATATATTGTAAGAAATATGTCTTGGGGAAAAAATACAGATTTTTTCAGAATTTTACTATTCCTAATTGTCTTCCATTATGCTGGGTTTTCTAAATTTAGAGACTACAAAATTGAGCATCCCTCATTTGTGAGATGAATGTCTGAAATGAATGGATGAGCTCATTCTCTTCTTAAAGATAACCCTTTATAAACTATGTTTTATTCCTGCTCACATTTACTGCTTTGTCTGATGAAGAAAACATAGTTCAATTATTCTTGCCCTTAATTAACACAAAATTAAAAATTTCTTTACAGAACTTTATCTCTTTTGTGTAGCTTTTATAATGGGAGGTTTTGAAATGACATTTTTTGTCTTTCGGTCCCAAATTTATAAGTGTCCAAACACTCATGGAACATAGTGACTATTTCTGAGTTAGTTTTCTTTTGCCTACACGCTACTGCCATATGCAAAATTCACTTGGGGGTCAAGATAAGTGCTCAATGAGCTAAAGAGAATTGCTCCAATGAGCTGAAATTGAGGTACTGAGCTCTCTGACCAGAAGAATTATGGGACATTCTTTGACCTTCCAGAGAGAAATAAGGCAAGTTTCACATTTGAATCCAAAGTGAAAATCACAAAGCCAGACAATCTGAGGAAGAATTGGTGTGTGATCAAGGTGCTGTCCACAGGGGAAATTTTGTACCACTGTCCATACTGACAAATCCCAGGAATTTACCCATTTAACTATCTTCTATTCCTGAACAACACAGAGTAGGCCAGGTAGTTCTTTCTTAAAAAAAAAAGCATGATTGGGTAGGTGTGGTGTGGTAACATGTGCCTTCAGGGTGTGATCTTATATCTCTAAACCATACACAGTATTGCAAATCAATATTACCTTAATAAAAAAAGCATGACTTTATACTAATTTTAATATCATATGGAAAAGGATAACTTGATGTCCAACTGTATCTTACATTTACCTCTTTGGAAGCAAGAGTTTCATGTTCAGGAATAGTCACCATTGGATGACTCGGCTTCACAGAAAAGATGCCCACGATGTGATCAGAGGTAGAAGTGGGGAAAGATAAATGTTTAAATGTCATCGAAATGGATAATGAAATAAGCATTTTTGCTGAACATAGTAAATTCTATCAAGGATTAGTATTAAGATTTGTTACGAAACACTAAAGACGTATTCCTAACACAAAATGATTGGCAGGTGGTGAATACTGAGCATGTGATCACATTCTATTCACCTTAATGTCCTACACAACCTCTAACAGTCCTTGGCAAATAGTATAGACAGTTATTAAATTCTTATTAATTGAATGTAATGTTATAACACACTGACAGACATCACAGTGAGAAAATAGAGTAATATTTATGTTTCAGTTCTTACAATAGGCCTAAAATTAAGTGCCCAAAGCAAGACATATCATGCTCAGATCCACAGTCAAGGCCAATGGATCTATAGAAAGTGAAGCATGGTGCATTATTGTAAATATTAATAATTTCAATACACAGGGACTTCATGAACAGTGCAACCTTACCAGGCAATGTTCTTATAGTATAATTTACAGTATAGTGACCCTTTAACAGAAATGAGCTTATTTTGCTTAGCTAGTAGTTTTTTTTATTGTGTGCATCTTCTGGGCACTAGACATACAATTAAACTTAGTAAGATAGAACAAAGGCATAGATATAGAAAAGGAGACAAACAATATGAAGGGCACACACAAAGATAAGGAAAGGGGAATCATTTGCAATAAATTTGCTTCTCTATCCCCTCCTTTTTAAATTATCTCTCTCCAACTTTAGGGTATCTAATGTCTGATTTGCTAGGAATGTTGTCTGTTTTTGCAACTGTCTTAGGAAAATCAGGGTTATGGAAATGACTAGCCTTCTTTCACTTTCAATAAGATACAGATTTGGCCAATTAATCAATTAAAATTGTGAACTATCTCCAAATATTCCAGGGCAATTCATTGGATCCCAGCAATTTAGCTTTGGGTCCCAGAGGACACCAAAAATGGAGGATGGGAAGGCCAAGAGGTCCCTCCTTGTATTTCTTCAGGATTCCCTCTGTTCTAGCAAATTTTAAAGAATGGAATTTGATTTTACTTAAAGCCACAGTCTCACTAAACACCAGCCTTTACACCTTGTTCCCAACTATGAAATCCTTTGGGTATCATAATACTAAGACTCTCTCTAGCTTCTTGAGAGCATGGTTTTAAACAGAAGGTGTGATTTTGCCCCAGAGCCAAGGAGAAATCTAAATTGCATTCCTGAAATCAGCTGAAGCAAAACTTTCTCCTGTTCATCAGATTCCTCTGAGATCCTAAGCCTGGCTTAGGTTCAGACTCTGTATACCAGTTCAAACCCCAGACATAGGGTGTGTGGTCTTAGAGACAGCAGAATCTTTAGGATACCTAGGCTAAGTGGTATGATAATTATATGAATGATCACAGTGTGTTCAAAGTCAAATTTTCATTCCCCTAATCTCCTAAAATAGGATAACTATCCTAAAGTTTGAAAATGTTGGAACATTCACAATAAAATAATCAACTGAGAATGAGTAATTACATATGTACTTTTACAATCTAGCCCTCCTTTTCAATATAGGTAATTACTCATTTGAATCTATTTTATTTTCATCTTTAATTTCAAAAGCTTTGCATTAATTATCATGATCACCAAAAGAGAATAGAATATAACTGATTCTTATTAATTAGTAATCTCTAAATCATTTATATTTGACTTTGGAGTGCTTTCTGCCATTTATAATCTTTTATGATAGTAAGTTTACACGTTTATATTTTTGTCCTCAGATTAATAAAGATAGCATATTAATATCTTGTGAAAATTGGTGTATTTAGTCATAAGAATTTATTATGTACTACATGATACATTATTATATGTATTAGCTGATTTACTTTTCACAATCCCCTGTGAGGTGAGTACTGATATCACTCTCTTTCACAGATAAAGAAATTAAAGCACCATAACATTCACAAATGGTAAGTAGCAGAGCCATGATTGAAACCCAGTGTGATAGCCTCAAGAAACTTCTTTCAAAGTCAGTGTGAAGTGAAGATATGCCACTGGGGAGGCAACACAGGAAAGGGGAGGTGAAGACAGGGGAATGGAGGTGTACATTTTGATGATGAAAAACCAAGTACTGAAGGCAAGAATGTCCCATTCAGAGACAGGAAGCAGTTCAGAAGTTGCTATTGTAGCTCTGAAAGTTCATACAGGAGACACAATATAATGAAGCTTATATGTCTGGTGATGAGTCTGGCTTCATTCTCTAGGCAGCAGGAAGCCACTGGAGGACATTAAGCAAGAAAAGGACATGTGCGACCAGATTTTCATATCGAAAAACATCACTGTGATTGATCTGCAAAATACAGATGGCAAGGGACAGTTGGAGGTTCTTTAAAGGGATATGTGTGTGTGTGTGTACATATATATATATAGAGAGAGAGAGCAAGCGAGGGGTGAGGGAATAAGGAAGCTTTAAATTAAAGCATTGTCTTGAAACTTGAATTTTTCTCAGTGACTTTTGGATCCCTACTCTCCAGGATGACTGAAAAATAAATAGACACACTGATTATTTTGTTGATTAGGGAAGAAAATTTAGGAAATCATGGAGACAAATAATACTGAATGCCATTAACTCTGCTAAGTGCAGAGATTTGGTAATGGATAGGGCTAGATGTTAAGTGGATAGAACAATAAAACATGGTGTGAAAATCCTCTCACAGCCAGGATGGAAAAGATCAATGAAAATGCTAAGATGAATTCTATCTAGGTGAGTGGCCGCTATCCAAAGAAAACAAAAATACTGAAGGACAGAGAACCACACAAGCTTCTTCACTATGTGGTACTAGGTGCTAAGTTTTCTGGAGAATAAAATTACTATTTTTTAATCAAAAAATTGAAAACCCAGGGCCTCCCTGGTGGCACAGTGGGTTAAACAACGCACTGTGAAGCAAACTGCAGCCACTGCAGCATGAGTTTGATCCCTGCCACTGGCAGGGGTGGGGACCCACATGGCGCAGCAGACCTCTCCTGCCTCGCCCTCTGCTCCCCTCAGCAGTGTATTTTAGGTTAATCTGCCTGTTCTGTTACCCACTCTGTCTCTGATGGATCCTCTTACCATCCCCACACATGGCTGGCCTGTACCGCAGTTCTTAATATGCATAAATAAATCTTTAAAAAAAATGAAAACCTGGGAAAGTTTCTAACTTATCATCAGAGCACCTCGAAGGATTAATGTGATGAAAAGGTCAGGTGAAATAAGAAAAACCAAAATTTTATCCTGGATGCAAACACTAGTCCTGATAATGTATAACTCATTAACTAGACCTTTGCTCATTCACCATTATGGGCTAATCATCAAGTGGTATCTGGAAAAAAAAATGTTCAGTTGATTTTTATTATACTCTTGCTCCTAGCTGCCACTAAACTAATAAAAAGCTTTGTGGATTGTTCGTTACCAATGTGGGGCAACCTTATAAATGTCACTGCTTCTCTCAAAGGTAACATGAATGTCTCTCACAGACAGATGAATTTCCCTCAAACCAACTGTATAAAAGAGAACATTTCTCTCAGAAATCAGATTTTCATGTCATAAAATATCAGTGATTGATGTGCAAAATATAGATGGCAAGGGGCAGTTGGAGGCTATTTAAGGGGCTTTTTAAAGCTATATTTTAAATACACACACACATATATCTTGCACTCTATATGTATTGGTAAAGAGTGCGATATATATATGTATATATATATATATATAGAGAGAGAGAGAGAATGCAAAACATGGTTAAATCACTTAATTACATTTTTAATCCACCTGAGAAATAGAATTCAAATTTCCAGTTTTTGTAAAACTACTCTCCCTTCTGTGAGAAGATAAAGTAGGTTTTCTTATTTGTGAGAAATTATGAAACTGAGGAAGTGTAAGGAATGTTAACATTTGAAAATTGCCATGGGTGCTACACATGTTATTCAAAATTCACTTCTTTGGAATTGCTTTTTGCTGAGCGACATCCTCATATACACTTCCTTCATTTATCTTCAGAAAGCTGTATTTTCTACTTCTGCCTTCCCACCTAGAATTGGGAACTGATTCAGCTGGAGTACAACGTTCTTATGAACATCTCTCAAAAAATAGACATAACAAAGTAGACATAAAATAGTGTGTTCCATGAGTCTAATGTCGTTATGAGACCAGAAGTTATTGGAAGGCATTTGGATTATGGCTAATTTGTCTTTAAGTCTTATCTATCTATCCTAAGACCCACTCAGCACAAGAGACACACTAAAATAAGTACTTACTGATTAAACTAATAAAATAAAGAATAAATGATATACTGAAAGGCTTTTCTGACTTGCAAAATAAAAGAATTATGAGTTAGTGAATAATTAGGAAGAGTTTATAGCATTTTCAAAAATATCCTTGACACAAGAGTTTGTATCCTGGAGACTTTTCAAGTAGAAGATATGTGTTCAGTTGGATTCTTATAATTCTCTTTTTGAAAAAAGAATTGAACTATGTTGTCCAAGTTTGAGTTCATAGCTTCCATGTGCAGGTTAAAAGTTCTGTTTCTCTTGAACTTTTCAGGAGTCTTGCGAGATTTGACTGGCAATCATATAGATGTATACAGCCTCTCCCCCCTTTCAGTGAAGCTAAATGTCTCTCTATCAACCCATGACTCCCACTAAGAGGAGGTACAGGATTTCAGGTCATTTTCATATATAGATATAGATATAAATATAGATCTGGTTTCATTCATCTACGGGATCTACCTGACAAATCAAAAATTTGAGTCTTTAATTCCTGATTTACAATATATCTGAATGCACAGAAGTACCTGGGAATTTAATAAATTTCTGTTTCAAACAGTACATCTGGAGGGGGCTTTCAGATGATGCCAATGCTACCCCTGGTTGATTGGTGAAGCCATTGATGACATTTTTGTATGAACTGCTGGAATTAATGTCTTAAAATATTTGTCTATTCACTACTTTAATTAATTATATTCAAAATGCCCTAAACAATTAAATTATACTGCAGTCACATAATTAAATAATTTATTGCAGATGTTATTTATTATGTACCTGTTTTGGCGCCAGGCATTTTTTAGGTGTTAGGAAGATAATAGTGAACAGATAGATTCTGTCCTTGCCCTTGGAGACTATAGTGGGAGAGACATATATTCATTATATAATCAGGATAGGGAGAAATATGCACAAAATAATGTGTTATGAAGTAAAAGTTCAGAGTACTATTAATCTAGAAAGAAGAAGGAATCTCTTCCCAAGGGACTGAAATCAAAAGACTGAGTTCTTCTGATAAGCTGAAAGGTATGAAGAAGGTCTAGGGGGTCAGCAGCTAAAATGAAATTATTCAGAGTTAGTCTAATTAGAAGATAGAGAGAAAATTCAATGAATTTGGGCAAAATTAGTGAAAGAATGACAGGAAGTACAGGCAGAGAGAACTACAGTTCAGAGAATTTGCACACAACTGCATTACAGAAACAAAGGAACAAGCTCTTGAAAATATTCTAAATGAATGAAAGCTGTTAAATGAGAATTTATGTCATTTTCCAAAACTTAAAGTTGAAAACAGAGTCCCAGAGTGTTGGACACCAAACATGAGTTGACTGATTCTATTGCTCAAGACTGAATGCCTGGGAACAAAATAGGGAGTGTGCTGAGATTTTCTCTATGGGGGCATTCCATCATACTGACTGGAATAAGCTGCTTTCCATAACCGTGAGAACCGCGCTACCGTTTGTCAGAAAGAAATTTATTCAAAAGTTCTAAGATTTTATCTGTATTAGCCTGTCACTTTTTAAATTATGTGAAGATATCAGTTGCTTAAAAATTCATTTTGGTGGGCCTCCCTGGTGGCGCAAGGGGTTAACTTGCAGCACTATGAAGCTATCAGTAGCCACTACAATAGGAATTCAATCTCCAGCCAGGGGGGTGACCCCACAAAGTGCAGAAGACCTCTCCTGTTTCACCTGCTGCTCCCCTCAGCAGTGTATTTCAATATATCTGCCTGTTCTGCTCCCCACTCTGTGTCTGGTGAATCCTCTTACCCACCCCCCCACCCACACTTCTGACCTGTACCCTAGCTCTTATATACATAAATAAATCTTTAAAAAATATTTATTTTTGCAATTTAAAGGCATTGCATGTATTTTTGAATATTCCCAGAGGTATCTGTGACACTAAGTCTCTATGTAACCTGGAGAACATAATTTGGTTTCTGGGCTTCAGTTTCCTCATCTTTAAAATATTGCCCCTAACCCTTTTCTACTTAGATAATTCAATGAATGTGTGATGGTTAAGCAAAAATCTATGATACTGTCTTAGAAAACATAGATTCTCCCTTTTTGGAATTTTGGGGAAATGAGTCACATCCAAAGGGAAATGAGTTACTACTATATCAGTAGTAAAACTAAATATCCCACACAATCTTACCTGGCATTCTTATTATAAGTTGTCAATTATAACCACTTGCTCCTCATATGAACTTTTGTTAACACTGTTAAGTCTCATAATATTCTTTCATCACACTGAGGATTTCTGTATTCTTTCATGGGAACTTGTACATGTTAACGAATTTTATAAACTGACAGAAAACTCATTGTGGAAAGGTCAATACTATGTCATTAAATCAGGGTCTAAGTTCTAGTAAGTCTACTTGCCAGTATAGATCTAATTAAAAAGAAAAAGAAATTTTCTTCTCTGATCCACATCATACGTCTTTTGATATATGACTGAAAATTTTCAAGTTATACTATTTTAACTCTTGGTCTTTCCACTTGCATTCCCGGAGGCACAAACACAGGACATGTTAGAATTCCCTCCAAAAAAGACCACTCTGTAAAAGATAGCACAAAAAAAAAAAAAAAAAAATACCTTTTCTCCCCATCTCCTACACCTTCAGCCTGTCTTGAAAACAAATGTCACATCTCTCTGTTTACTGACATTTTTCATCTAGAGGTCTTTTTCAACCAGAAAAGCACTTCCCTAAGGGGATTAACAACACCATTCACTTCCCAGGTTGTAATGAAAAGGGAGAAAATCTGTATTCCGACACCATCCTAGGCCTCAAAATAATTTCCAGAACCTGAAAGTGAAGTTGACAAGGAAGCATATTTGCTTTCTTTTCTCTATCCTTTAAGGGCACAATTAGTTATTTAGTTCTACAGCCAAAACATTCTTTTCAATTGTTTTCAATATCATGCTAACTCTAGTACACTCATAAACCAAATGTCTCTTTCCTCACAGAAGACAGCACTGGTGGAATTTTTCCTCCTCTAGTTCTTTCTTTACTATAGAAATTAAGAGGCATTAGCTATTTTATTGCAACATAACATATACTAGAAAATAAACAGCTCTGCATGAAGACTCAACTTGTAAACATTTTTCATTTCCTGCCCTGCTTCAATTCCACTCCAGCTGTTCCTAGTTAAAAACAAGTTACAAAAGTTGCAAGAAACCCACTCCAGAACCCAGAAAAGTGTCAATAAGTATCAACAAATATATCAGAAAATTTTCTAAGAGTGTTTTTTTAAGAGGCAGAACAGGCCTGTGGTCAATCCCTGCCCCCTCCACTCCAGTCCATACCAGACCTCACTCAGCTGTTTGCTAATGCTGCATTCCCATCTTTGAGAACTTGAGGATGAGGGGTTGGAGAGGAGAAGGGTATGTGAAGAATTAGTAAGCAGATGAGCTAAGAACTGTAGGTCCACAGGAACCTGAAGGGCCATGGTGCCTGCCAACCTACCTCTCTGCACTTGGACCCCACACCCCTGCATTGTGTGCCTTGTTTCAAACTGCACTTCAGGAGTGATGTAACCTCTTCCTAACAATCTTACCATATCTGTTATATACCTTTAAATTGCCAGTACACCTCCTGCCCCCCATTTTGGCCTTGCCCAATTATATCATGCTGCCAGCCACTGCAACTTGATCTTATATTGCAGCCATTGTGAGGAATTCTAGTAGTCTTGGTTCCCAGCGTTATGTTAGTCTACCATTCCCCTCTGGAGAATGTCTTCTTTTACTCCCAACTATGTTTCTGCTAGAACCACATCCTAATAACCATGGTGGCAGTTTATTCAAACTTAAAACCATAAGCTAAGAAGGGTGTTCGCTGACTGCTAAGAAGTCTATAGATGAATTACATTTAGTTATGTTAGCAGGTTTCAACCACTTTAAAGAATGAAATCTTTTTAATATTCAGATTAAGTTGCTTTTAATACTACCAAATTTGCCCAAATTTTTATCACATAGAATTTGATAAACTGTTAAAATATCATTCAGCTATGGAAGCATAAAATACATACTCAGTATTCTAGGCTTCAAGCTATTTGCCCATTAGAGACTCACTTTAAAAAGATTATTGGATCAAGGACTCAAATAAAAAAGGAAATAAATTCATGGGGATTCAGCAATAAATACAGGAAGGTAGAGTAATAAAACACCCTGAGTAAGTATGTCATTGCCATTCAAAAATGTCATGAAAGAATATGAAGCAAAAAAAAAAAAGAAATTATACTCTAACATGTCAGAAATTAAAATCTTAAATTAGATAATATCAGTGTATGGGATGTAACAGAAGGACCCAAATGGATTTATCGAAGGAGGAGAAGACATTGATACTGATGGTGTATATAAATATGAATGTGGGTCCTAAGGTAAGAACAATCATAACAATATAGTAGATTTAGTAAATTTTGAAATAGTCAATTAAAACCATATCACTTGAATGGAAAACTAGCAAGAAGAGGTAAGTAATTACAGTAATGGAAAATGTAAAGTAATGTGGCAGAATTAAGTTATCTAATGATATAATCTTATACATTAAAAGAAGCCCTCAAAATAAAAAAAGATCCAGATTAGAGACTATGCAGTCAAATGAACATGAAGCTCTATGACAACTGAATAAAGAGGAAAATATTTATCTGTCTAATATGAGCCAAAATAAAAACTGGAATAGCAAATGGAATTCAAGAAAAAATGTATATAAGGGACAATAAAAGATATTACATAGTGGTAAAAAAAAATTAAAAACAACAACAAAGAAGAAATGACCATCATAAGTATATATTCCTAATAACAGGGCCTCAAAGTATTCAGATTTTCTAATTGTTGGCTTCTAATACTTTGAGAGCAAGGAGTAGCCTTACGCTTCCTTTGAATGCCTCAACAGAGCTAAGAAAGTACTCCAGTGTCAAATGGAGTTAAATGAATACTTTTAAACAATCAAAAGTGGTCCAACCTCACATTCATACCTTTTCATCCACAGAAGACATTTCTATTTGATTCTCAGAACATATATAAATGGGTATCATTAATTGATGACTATAAATGAAATGTCAGTTACACTTTAAACAGTCATACCAGGGTAAGCATTAACAAACTGAGCAACCCAAAAGAACTTCATGTTCATGTCTTAGTGAAAGTAGTAAAACATTGATCATGTTAAGCAAGATGAAGCAATATAGAAAATGTTGCCATGAAGTTCCAAATAGACTTCTTGACTACATAAATGCCATAGGAGATATATGGATTTCTGTGGCATGGAGTAAGTTAAAGGATAAAAGAATTTAAAGCAACAAGATGAACAGGTAGGTTTAAGCATATGAAACTGGTAACACTAATGTTTCATGCAGATCAACCTCATATAAAAGACAGTCTAAAAAATGTTATATTATTAAAAAGATTATAAACTGTGCTCAAAGGTAAACAAAACATACATTTTAAAGACTTAGTTGGAAGAGATAAATGTCTCCATTACTGTTTTCATTTTATTTCCTAGATTTCTGGGCCCCCATCTGCTTTACTCTATAGATCACTGCACGCAGCTAAGAGGAGCAACCTGGAGTTACTTAACTCCTTTTCCCCACATGGATGCTCACACTGACTGACTGACTGATAAAGGGTATAATAGTTCAGCTCTTTTGCAGCAGAGGTGGATAACTTTGCAGTTTATGCTCTGGAGCCCACTTCCTGTGAGGCCGGTCTTGGCTGAGATCACCTTTGCTCAGAGCTCTGCCTCTCCAATTTGTATTTCCTCACAGGATGTTTCTCTAGAGAGCATGGCCTCAATCAATCGCAAACACCTGAACCCCTGTGTCAGGCCCTGCTTCTAAGGAACCTGATCTAAGATGCCACATAATGGGCAGGGACCAGTGGCAGGTGAGTGCAGGGAAATACAAGAAGCTTATTTTTCCTTAGTGCCTCCACCTCAACAAGGTGCAAGCTGATGTTGGTTTATTTTCTTTATGTCTCTAAAGGACAAGCATGTTCAATAAAATCTAAATCCAATGTTGTTTCACAAAAACTTTAAGTATTTCTTCTTTCTCCCTATACACTGTCCTCACTAATAAAACCATCCAGTCTGCCTTCTACCATACTCTCTTGAATTAGAAAATTCATTTTTAAAAGGGTGTTACATTTAAAAAGTTGCTTAAAAAATGAAAAACTTAGTGTTACAAAAAAAAAAATGAAAAACTTTAGCTAGATGACAACAAATTAGTTCAGGGACAGATATACAAGAAATTCCTTTCAGTTTCCTAGAAGAAATTTAAAAGTCACAACTTTTCTTCACAAAATTTCTTCCTAGAAGAAATTTAAATATTACCACTGTTTGTGATTAAATTAAGAATGACTGGCCATCATCATCATCAAAGCTGAACATGCCCATCTGACACGAAGGCATCTGTTGTGATGAAATGTTCTTTTTGCCCTCTAGTGGAGAAACTAACTAAAAAGATTGATACCTCATGTTTTAGCCCACTTTTCTTATAATACCTGCTCACTGGCATTCATTTTTTTAATACTCAAAGTCCAATTAATCTGTATTTAGTCATTGTGAAAAGAAAGTTCTTATGAACATATTATTCAAATTCATCCATTTTGAAAGCAATTTGGCATAGGCAAAATGTCCATGTTTTAGTTTCCTGAAACATTTCAAAACACTAAAAACCAACTTTGAGTTTATAATGCTCCATTCTTATTCCACTTCCACCTACCTTGAAAGTTTACTATTGTACAGCATCTTAGTAGTTATCCAATTCCCATTAATTACAAAATTCTCAGAAAAGTTTTGGAATTGTGTGTAAGGCAGTTTACCTCTGTGATGATAGAAAATAAATCACCTTGGTTTATTTGAGTACCATAAGCTAGAAGGATTTCTAAGTATGTGAACAAAGCTAATGAGGTGGGTATTACTAATGAGGAAGGTAAGAGGAAGTTTTGTCTCCAAAATGCAAGATTATCTCAATCAATATGGCTGCCTCAGTATTTTCTCAGAGTATTAGATGTTTAGCAGTTGTCTCACCCATTAACCTTTGGAAGGGTGGCCATCAGGAAAAGGTTGGAGCTTGGAGGTGAAAGGCATTGTGGAGTTAATGATATGACCAGGCTCTGCCAGCAACTCATGCTGTGCCTGGGATGTGGCCTCCATTTCCTCATCTGTAGGCCCAGTGGAGCAGATGGCCTCAGTGGTTAGTTAGTTCCAGGCCTGAGGTATAGGGAATTGTCATTTGGCCAGATAGAAACCTGTGGTTCTGGGATGGTGATGGTAAGAGTGATAATGCTATTTCATTGATACATTTTTTGAGAGAGTGAACCATGATGGGAGAAGGCTCTTAAGAAAAATTACATTCTAGATTTTAAGCTAGTTTTGTGGACTCCTAAACAAGTTATTTATGCTTTCTGAGTCTTAAGCTACTTCAGAGGTAATATAAAGGGGATAAAACCTATCTTAGATGGTTTTGAAATTTTAGTAAAATACTGTCTACAGAACTGGCATGTTGCATACTTTTTCTAAACACAAATTTCTTTCTCACAAAATATCAGTGGCCCTTCAACACATTCTCTGCTTTCTTCTCACAAATTTATATAATCCAGATATCCTGGAATGTAAAACTTCTCTAGCAGTCTTCTTGCTGATTGCAAACGAAAGTTAGGATTCCGATTGTTTCTTTGACATTCTGACTTGCTTTCATTTCCTCAGGCTTGCCCTGTATCTTTTCCTTCCTGCTTTGAAACCTCCAATTCTGTTCCATCTAATTGGAAGTTCCTTCCATCCCCAGCCTTTGCTTCTTGTCAGACCACAATTTCCTCATTAATTCTTAGTTAGATCTAATTCATCTAACCACACCAGGACTTCTTCTGTAGGTACTATTAACTGCTTAATTGTTTATGCATGGCAATTGTCATAATTATATTCAAGTAATGATATCTTTATTGTTTATTTTTTTATTTCTCTTTTTGTTAAGTAGATAATAAATTACTGACAAAGACCCCTCATATTTCTGCTTACTTGATTTTCAGTGGCTTTAAGGGATACTCAATAAATCTTTGTGACATGAATAAATAATTGTGATTTGTCAACTTTCATATACCAGGATTCCATACTTCATACAGGAATAAAAAAAAAAAAAGGTGCTAAGCATATACTCTGATATTGGTAGGGAATTAGGCTATTAGTTGACAAGGTCTTTGTAACATTGAATCACATCACTCAGAGTTAATTTTTTTCATTTTGAAGATATGTACAACTTATAAATTACTTATCTCAAAGGGATATTGCTTTATTCTTAAAATATATTGTAAAAGATTTTCACATATTCCAATATAAATATTTATAGCTTAGATTAGAAAATACTTTTATTTCAAAGCTACTCTGTCTTCAAACCAGTTGGTGAAAGTTAAAATTACTTAAGATTTATCCTTCTCGGGGCCTCCCTGGTGGCGCAGTGGGTTAAGCAACGCACTATGAGGCAAGCCGCAGCCACTGCAGCACGAGTTCGATCCCTGCAGCTGGCCAGGGTGGGGACCCACATGGCGCGGCAGACCTCTTCTGCTGTGCCCGCTGCTCCCCTCAGCAGTGTACTTCCGTTGATCTGCCTGTTCTGCTCCCCGCTCTCTGT